>JASGCC010000002.1:1115643-1715643 GCA_030067915.1 Hydractinia echinata
CAAGACTTTTCACGATGTGTACAAGTGTTTGACCCATGTGGTACTTTGTTCGTCAGAGACCAACTCCTGCGCATCTTGAGGTTTGAACAGTCTCTCCGCGAGCACCTTGTTGTAAGCCTCCACGAAGGCCGTAAAAGTATGGTGGTACTTGGTGGTTGCGCGCTTTAATTCGACCCCTTTGCTTTCTAGCAGTTTTGTTACGTCTGCCTTGAACTCACTACCGTTGTCGCACTGGAATGTCTTGGGGTATTGAAGGCCACCGGGCTTCGCGTAAATATCCTTGATCATAGCAGCGACTTCGCTGGCCTTTTTGGTGCGTAGGGGCCTGGCTACCTTGTAGCGCGAGGCCACGTCGATGCCTGTCAGGATGTACTTGTACGTGTTTGTACCCTGCTTGTCGTGGGGCATGTAGAGCAAGTCAAACTGATGCATTTCATGTGGCTTCGTGATGGTGAAATGCGGGTAGTTGATACGTTTAGGTCCTCGAATATGTCGGAGCCAGAGCAGTTGACGAGTCAGCCAATGAGTAACCTCAGCCTTGGATAAACCGCTCTGGTCCCGCAGCAGTTTGATGGCTTTCCGTCCAGTCCAGAGATGCTCCGGGGTATAGTAGATATTTCCAAGCTTTTCTGCCTCCTTCTCGGTAATCGATGCTTTTGACATGTTTATTGTAGACATGTCAAAAAACGTCCCGCGACCTTACAGATATTTGTACGCGACCACCCCTAGAAGGGCTAAGGATCCTACGATGAATGTTAGCTCACGGTCTTGTTGTTGCTTCGAAGGTGTGCAGAAGTGAGACAGTTTCGGGGCATCGTGATCGGAAGCAATATAGTATTGGTACATGTCGTCGTCCAACTCGCGAAGGCTCTCCCCAGCCTTTATTTCCAGTTCCCGTTGCTTATAGAACCAATCGATCTTGGCCTGCCTGTCTCGAACCCACTGTGTCTGAGATGCTTGAAGTTGCTCTACCGCTTTGTCGTGCCTCTTACGTTCTGCCTCGCCATGGCCCGACAGTTTGCTGAAGAGGAAATTTGAGCCGCTGAACGCCAGCGCATTGATAGCCGCTCCAGCTACGAGAATACCGATTGTTGCCATGTTTATTGTTTGGCCTTCTTGCATTCTTTGCACCTGGATTTCCTTTTTTGATGTGCGCAGAATTGACTGCCCTTGCAGTCTTTGCAATAGGCTCTCTGTCTCTCATGGGGGCAGATTTGACTACCCTTGCAGTCTTTGCATCGGCCCCTCTCCCTTTCATGGGGGCATATCTGACTGCCCTTGCAGTCCCTGCAGAAAGCTCTCCACCCTTTCATGGGGGCATATCTGACTGCCCTTGAAGTCCTTGCAATAGGCCCTCTCCCTTTCATGAGGGCAGATTTGACTACCCTTGCAGTCCTTACAGAAAGCTCTCACCCTTTCATGGGGGCATATCTGACTACCCTTGCAGTCCTTGCATCGGGCTCTCTGTCTCTCATGGGGGCATATTTGACTACCCTTGCAGTCCTTGCATAAAGCTCTCTGTCTCTCATGTTCACAGATTTGAATACCCTTGCAGTCCTTGCATCGGGCTCTCACCCTTTCATGGGGGCATATCTGACTACCCTTACAGTCCTTACACTGCTCCATCAGCCTACCATGAGGGCATTTGTTTTTGGCACGCCACTGTTTCTTTTTATCCAGGCATTTGATGCACTGTTTTGTTTGTTTACCATTTTTCATCACCTTGAATGCATCTAGCAAAAGGCTCCTTTTACACTTTGAACAGCTCTTGTTTTCCATATTATTTTGTATTTATCCCATGGGGTAAATACAAAATTGTGGTCACTACCATTTATTGTTTAGTACTCCACAGCGTGGAAGCGCCCATCCAAAATGTTCAGCTACGCGTCTTGCAGCAAGTAGACGTAACAGCGTATGTCGCCGCTCCGTCGGCTTTCTTGGTCATGTGGAGGGTTATGCCGTCACTAAGGTCTTTGCAGTGGTCTCCCAGAACCGTGTAGGGTTATATCTGGGGACGACCTAAGTCAATGAAAGCGCGTGTCTCTCAGTCATGAACTGCCCGATCGTGACCTTAAGAGTCATGGCTACCAAACAAGTTCACGACTTGTTCAAGATGACCCTTCGGTAGCATGGCGGTGCTGTACAGTTCGTTAGGCTCGCCTTCGACAGTGATCGATATCTTCTCTATCTTGGGGTTGTAGAATGTCTCGTTTATGCCGGAGTAAGCCTTGACTTTGGCGGGGTCTACGAACAGTAGTAGCACTCCCTTGAGACTCTTGGCGGGTGTATCGATCTGGAGGTTATAGCTGGTATCAGACTTTTTCATGGTGACCACCTTGCTGCGGAGTACCCGTTCATAAGGCAAAGCGAGTCTCGAATATCGTGACATCATAGCACTTGCTAGGCCCTCGTGGTGTACTTTGTCAAACTCTAGGGCAATGTTGGTAATCTTGTACTGAGCATCCGCTGCTT
The DNA here is from genome assembly GCA_030067915.1 of Hydractinia echinata. Classification (NCBI taxonomy): domain Eukaryota; kingdom Metazoa; phylum Cnidaria; class Hydrozoa; order Anthoathecata; family Hydractiniidae; genus Hydractinia; species Hydractinia echinata. Next base: position 1,118,116 of record JASGCC010000002.1, read on the forward strand.
TGGCTGGCGTAGACCCTGATACTGGTGTACCTGCATCCTTTATAACGTCACCATAAGACGCAAAGTGCAGGACGAATTGTAGCTTGTCGTGCAGTCCTCCCTGGTAGAAAAGCAAGTCTCTGGTGAGCTCGAACATCTTACCCAGCGGTATTGCGAAAGTTGAGCCATAGGCGTTAGCGATCGCTCTTTCCTCATCGTTACCCGAGACATCGCTAGCTTTCACTCGTAAGCCTCTGATGGTTCCGTCGGAGGAGTCAATCCCCTCTAGGATCAAGTTGTTTTCACGATCAAATTTGGGGAGCCAGAGATCCCTGTAGGTAGCGAGCACATTGTAGTCGCTAATGTTCTGCACCTCGTTGCCATTTAGGCTGATACGTAGATTTCGCACCCAAGGCCTTGCCAATGTTGCTGACCAGAGTACGCTTGGTGTTCGTACCCTCAAGCTCCAGGTTGAAAAAGGAGCTTGAGAGAGCCTGGAAAATGACGTAAGTTTGAACAACACCAAAACTGTCATGATCGGCATGAAACCTTCGAAGGCCATCAAGCTAGAGGAAGTTCCGCTTGCAAAAAGTCAAGCATCGCCTAGCGGCTCCACAGGAGTATGCCCTGAAGAGAAACCCCTACCCGAGGATGGTCTTTACTTGTATCTTCTACAACCGGAAGAAGAACACGCTGATGCTAAAAGACGCGCGACCGACGCATGGTGGAGTAAGAAAACGTATAGGCTGGACCGTATCGTGGCGGTACCCGTCTGTTGTACTATCTGGCGGGTGGATCGCCTAGCGGCTCCGCAGGAGCACCTGATCGAAGCTTCGCTCAGAGGAGTTGATGCTGATTCCAGAGGATGTTGAAGTACCTCCGGAGTATGTGAAAGAGTGGTAAATGTGTGCTAGCGCAGTCTGCGACTCTGTTTTTGTGGCTCGGTACCGAACTTCAAGAGAAAGCAATAAAGGCCTGGTTCCGTCAGTACTCCTGTAGCTGATGAAGGGGGGTTAATATTTACCCTCTTATGCAGACCATCTAAAGCTTCGCCAAGCCGCCTTTTTCCTTTGTTTTGTGGCTCGGTAAGAGCAACAAAAACTGTGCGTCTACTCCACGTCGAAGAGCTCCTCAAATATCTCTTGCGTATCCGCGTCTGGTAAACTGAAATGGTTGCCATGAGAATTCTCGGTGCCTAGGGCGCCGTCTCTAAAACTGTTCCAGGCATGCACGGCGTTGGCGCTGTCGATGATGCGCTGTAAAGTCAGATTTGGATAACTCCCATGTAAAAGATTTAGTCTCGTGTTCAGTTGCCTACACTGGCACCTGATCATGTAGTGGGGATGTTTACCTTTCTTTCCAACCTCGTGAGGATCATTCTTGTCAACCACGCAGAGTATCGTATCATAAGGATATCCCTGTGGAGCGTGTCTCTTCCAAGGTCCAGCAATTTCCCCATCCCTCCCCTGGAAATCGTCCTCTAGTAGCACCAGAGCAATATCTTTTTCTTCGATGATTGCGTCTTTTTCTTCGAGGGCTTGGTGCAGCTTTCGCATTTCTCTACGTAGCACCTCCTCTACAACCCACCCAAAAAAGGATGCTGCCTCAGGTCTACCACATCTCAATAGGAGGCAATAAAGGCCGGCCTCTGTCAGTAAAACCGTGTCTGGATGAAGGGGGTTGATCGGAACCCCCTTTTCCATAACATTTTTAACGTCCTTATATCGTATTATATACCTGCTGGGAACATGAGTCCGAACCACCTTCTTACCATTTGCACTATCTCTATATCCAACGGCTCTAACAACATCGCGGGCTGCGATGCATTGCCCTTTACCCTCTACGGAAAAGGATCGGACTTGTTTTCCCTCGAAAAAATCAATGACTGCGAGACAAGACATTTTATCTTACGGTTTTGGGCTCTGGGGATTGTGTCTGCGGGGACGGTGCTGTCAGTATTCCTGTAGCTGATGAAGGGGGGTTAATATTTACCCTCTTATGCAGACCATCTAAAGCTTCGCCAAGCCGCACCGCCTGGCAGCTACTGCTACTGCAGAAGCAAAAGCAATTGATTTGGCAGCAATCTCCAGAGCACCAAATGTGACGAAGATATCGTGTGGATTTTGACCCTGAGGGGCGCCGGTAGTACCGGTACCCCCCCCCAGAGTGTTACGGGTACGTACGTTCTTCTGCAAGTTGGCCTTGTTCTTGCGGTTCCATTCGGTAAGTTTCTTCCCAGCAGCAACACGACCTTCGTTCTTCTTCTTGGTTATGACTTGGTTAGATTCTTCACTCATTTGTTATAAGTCTTATAACAAATTTTGTAGACCCCTAGGGCTCTTTCTCCTTAGCCTCCTCCTGCACCTCCTCCTCTTTCTTCTTCATATGCCTCGCCGTATGCCCCGCCACCAAGAGGGGTGCCAGACATCTCCCAATGGCGCAGTAGATAAGGATACCTAGGTCTGTCATCGAGTCCTTGATGATGGGGTCTTCCTCAATATCCCGACGTAGCTCGTCCACGGAATCAATATTTACCACATTCCCGATCAAATTTGCATAGAGGCTGATTATGTGCGTAGACAGTGTCTTAGCCGTCTTCTCCCCCTTCTCGTGGACTTCCCGCTGTACATACTCGGTATGGACCTTATCGATGGCCTCTTCCGGGGCTTTATCAATAAAGCCCTCAGTGAACCTTTTAGGCATCAAGTGTCCCTTGCCTTTGCGTATAGCCTCTTTCAGGGCACTACGTTTGTCGATGGGTTTCTCGACATGTTCATATTCTGCAGAGGCTGTGTCGAATACTTGTGCAAGATCAGACATCTTTATTAGTAGTCGTCGGTATCGAAAGAAGATGAGTATGATCAAGACATACGGTAGGAGTAAGGCTAGACATAGTGCACATTGCATTTGTTTAATGTGCTGGATCAAGCACACTAAACCACATTCTACATGGAGATATGGCGATTGCCCTTCGTTTGATTATCCGCGACCCACATAGGCTGCATGTTGCTGTAATGAAGCCGCGCGAGTTGCACCTCTTCACTGGGGTATTCTCCGTCCTCTCTGTATTTTAGTGGCACCCTGTGATCAAACTGCCACTGCCCCCGGTTTCCCCAGTTCATACCATCTCTGAATTGGGCCTGGATGTGCCCGATGAATGTGACAATATTGCACCCTAGGTACTCCGTGGAGGCAATCTCCGTGTCATGCCTTAGAGCATCGTGAATCCTACTTAGGATACGGTTGCACTGATAACCAGGGAAATTACATATGGGGCATAGCCGTCTCTGTTTTTCATGCGGGCATCTGTTACGCTCCGGCCACGCCTTCTTAATATCGAGGCATTTTATGCACCATTGTGTTCGTTGCCTTTTGGCTTGGATCTTGAAGTTGTCTAGTGGTAATTGATGCTTACATCTCGAGCATTTTTTAACCTCCTCCATCTTGTTACTTTTTGTGGAGTACTACTCCACAAAACTCTGGACGGGGAAACCTCACTATTCACAACATAAGAGGGGAGGTATGTACACCGTCATCGTGCACCCTCCGCTTATCATAAAATGCCGAGAGCCCCAGCTTGTTTTGTTCGTACGTGACCATCCCCTGGTTGCGCACCCTGAAGCCTACATTTTTAGCAGTGTCTAAACTACCCTTTAACGCCCCCATGTACCTAGACTACGTCACTTCATTCTGCCTCTTTGACATGCCTTTACAGGAAAACTTTGTACTTTCTTAAGCCTCGACAAAGTAGCACTTGGCAGTCAAAAATCATACGAGACCCGATGAATTCAGGTTTGAACAACCCTCCCGTTCGACTTGAGTACTTGTCAGTGACGAGCCAATTTTTCACGTCCTCGTCGTACTGCTCGAGGGATTCAGGGCGAACGACATTTCGCAGTTCTTCTCCAGAGATGGCAAAATAAGCACTGTCGGTATCTGTGTACACATACTCAAAGTCTCGTTGGTCTACGTACTTGTCTAGGAAGTCGTAATAGAATTCCAGCATGCGCAGCTTCGCCAGCTGGTAGACGGCAATACCGCACTGGTAGGCTCTATCGATGCTGACCCCGTGCCTACCCTTTCTGATCTCGTACGCATCTCCTATCTCTTCAAGGTCTTCGAGGTACGGGCTTCGGAGAGCTGCATCGACCTCCTTTTCATCTCTGGTGAAGCTAGTGTTGGCATGCCTTGCCAGGTCCTCGATCATCTTCCCATAGAACGAGTTCCCTTTCAACTTGGCAGTATCTCCCGCGATGCGCTTGTCGGGGTCTTTATCTGCTTGTCGTCGTGCCTCGGCAATCTCTTCCGGGAACCACGCAAATGGCTTGCCTCGCGAGTACTTGAGGAACTGGTAAAAAGCGGTGACTTTCAGCCCGTGGTCGAGGTACCATTTTAGCACGGGAGTGTACAGCAAGATCTTTTCAGCTTTCATCAAGCCTAAGAGCTTTTTGGTTCCGGGAACACGTTTGCGCCCCGTCTTGGTTAAGTACTCGTGCATGTGCTCGGGGATTTGGGTGTCAGGTATCTCCTTGACTACAAATAGCGGGGACATCTCGCTAAACTTGTCGTACAGCTCTGGGGGCACTTCTATATCAACTTGTGCAAAGCCGAAGAGCTCACCATTTTGAACACCTCGTCTTAGCACCTCCAATTGTTGTCCCGCTGTCGGTTCAGCCACCTTTATCAGGTTTTCCTTCCCGCAGGGGAAATCTTGCAGCAGAGTACTCGGGTAGAGCATGTTGGCGTCGTAACCTAGAATGGTCTTGTATTCGCGGGGTTCGTCGTAGACGTGAGATCTGATGGTTGTCACATCCCTCTCGTGGTACCTGCAAAAGACGATCGCGGGGCCGCCGACCATCCCAGTCCTCAAGAGCTCGTAGGCCTCATTTCTCGTGCACTCGCTGCAGGTTTTTTGGGCTTCGCTGCAGGCTTTGCACCGGGTTTTGAAGCAGTCCTCTTTGCACTTATGCTTGCAGGGCTCCCCCGGTGCGTAGAGTTCTAACTTGGGGTGTAAACGCAGAGACTTGTTCAAGACATAGCGCATCGACACGCCCGGAATGCTAACAGCATCCTTCAAAATATCAATCTCATCCTCGTAGTATTGCAGCCTCGTCTTGTCGACGGCTTCAACGAAGGGTACCACATCGGCTAGGTTGTACTCATACAGCCAGTCCTTCATAGTGACGCAGCCTCGCTTGTAAAACTCTCCGCGGAACTGCTCGTACTCTTCGGGGGAGAGTGTGTTTTTCCCAACAAGACTACTATAGAAGTCCTCGTGCTCGACGGGGCATACGTGGTTCAGCTTATCGTAGCTCGACAGCCATTCGTAAGGGAACACGAGCTTTTCGAGCCCACATTCCAGGGACTTGCACCAGCCGGCGTAACTCATCCCAGGGGCGAGAAAGTTTTTGATGTCGAGGAATTTGAATCTCGAGGTCGTGAGGAACATGTAGTCATTGTCTTTTTTGGCCACGTTGATCTTCTCGTCGTTTTCGGCAATTCGCGAGGTTATAACCCAGTTTTTGGATGTGGTCTTCCTTGTGGAGGGTTGCGGTATACCGAGTCTTGTCCGCGTTGGTTCTCTTTGGTTGACAAGGGCATCCATGCCACTTGCAGCCGTGGTACTCGTAGACTGTTTTGGTTTGGGGCTCATAGCCGTCTACTTTGTAGACCTCCTTCTCACCATCACGTATAACACGTTCTCCACCGTGCCCGCAGAGTGCGTGATGTATGTGTCTCCCCGTCTGCTCCGACATTGCCTCTAGCCATTGACACGCCGCGTAACTGAAGCCATCCTCGTCGTAAAAGACCTTCTCAGACTTGCACGGCATGCGCTTCACCTTCTCGCCTTTGCAAATGATCGTCGTCTTGACGCCCTCGCACTCGTTCTTTTTATGCCGCGTGAGGTGGCAGGTTTGTGTGAAGATCTGACCACAAGTCTCGCATTCCCAGCTCTTAGTCAAAACATCCTTCTTATTGATGTAGAAACAGTGACCATTCAGCATACCGAGGTTGATCGTGTCTAACCTCTCTTTGTACTGATTCTGCCCGTAAACGAGCCGCCATGGTGCCTTGTCTGAGTTCGTCTTGGGTTCAAAGACTCTGATGTTGATCTTGAAGTGTTTGGCGATACCCTCAAAGTCTATGAGCTTCGTAGCACGTACCTCTTCCCGCTTTAGCTTGGAGTCCTCGTAGTACTCGCGTGCTAGTTTGAGGGCTGGCCTTGTTAGGAACTCTGTCCCCCTTTTTACGTCGACCCTCTCCCTTACAGCCAAGCATCGCCAAAAGCACAGGTTGTCTGTTCTGGCATCTTCACCGTCCATAGCGTAGATGCACCTCCTATTTCGCAGCCAGTCCGGAAGTGGTCCGCATCCTAGTAGGGGCTCCCTCGTAGAGATGATCTTAACCCGCACGTGCTTAAAGACTATCTTACCCTCGTACGCTCCGGGGGTTTCGATGGTTCTGTCAGGTGGTAGGTAGGCCTTGGTCCAAAACTCCGCATCTTCCAGATCGAGCCGCTTCATCTCGCATTCTTCTAGGAAGGCTTCGATTTCCGCCATGCTCGATAGTGACTTGGAGCTCTTGGACTTGTGATAGGCCGACACGTCACCCACGCCTCGGTAGATGTTACAGCTAAAACTGTAGACTACCTTGACGCGCATGTCTACGTGAGGCGTGATTTTTCGTATGATAGCCTCTGTCAGTGGTTAGTTGAGGTTCTTGTTGAACTGCCAGGTCTTGATGCGGTTTCCGTCTTCCAAAAATTGCGTGTCATTCTCATCAAATATGTGCTGGATATCTTCGATTCCCTCCGGGTTATTGGCTTGCTCCTTCTCCCCTCCGAACATGTGTTTGAGGTCGGCGATTCCCTGATATTCGTCTTGGATGGTGATCCGTTTGACGGGAAAAAGGTCAAAACCTGGGTATATTCATCCCCACCTACTACTCATCCTTACCAAAAGATTATGAAGGACCTGAATGGAAAATCTGTTGCTCAAGCCGAGGAGTTAATGTGCGACGCAGCAAAACGTTTGATTAATTTGACAAAAGCTACAGAGCCAGAGAATGTTGAGATAGCTGCAAACGAGAAAGAAATTGCCAGTGTTGCTGTTATCATTGATGGAACATGGCAGCGCCGTGGACATTGCTCCAAACATGGTGTCATATTTATCATTTCAATTGAAATAGGTGAGGTGTTAGACTACATCATCAAAAGTCTCTTTTGCCATACATGTCAAAAACATGCTAAAGATGATAAAGAATCTGAAGCATACAAAACATGGTATGAATCCCACAAGCTTGTATGCCATATAAATCACATTGGATCATCAGGTGAAATGGAAGCTAGTGGTGCTCGTGAAATGTTTTTGCGATTGATTGACTCACGGTCATTGAAGTACACTACTCTCATTGGTGACGGAGACACTGGAACTTTTGGCAAAGTGAGAGATGATTTTTAAGGATATATGGCCCAAGTTACACAGTAGTGAAAGAAGAATGTGTGGGCCATATTCAGAAAAGAATGGGAACAGCTTTAAGAAAGTTTAAACAAAAAAGAAGCGGTATGAAGCTACAAGATGGTAAATCAGTTGGTGGCGCTGGTAGATTGACGGATGTTGTTATTGACCAGATCCAAAATTATTATGGTGAGGCAATCAAAAATAATGTTGGTGACGTGGAAGGAATGAAAAATACAATATGGGCTATTTACTACCACAAGGGGACCACAATATGACAAGTGGAACAAATTTTATATAATTTAAAGTATGTGTGTTAAGTTATTTTTTATTGTTTTGTTCCCGACATCCTGTTAAACTTTTGTCAGCCTGCATGTAAAATGCCAGGTTTTTTTACAGGTTTTTTGACATTTGATTGGAAATTTACGTGGGTTTATGACTTTGGGTTAAAAACATTTATGAGAGGTTGTCAGTTTATATTGTTCGTGTTGCAAAATGCTGTTTTTTGAAATTTTGTGTAAACTTTTGTGGAAATAGACCACATGCAATATATATACTGAAAGAACAAATTTTTGTAGAATCAGCCTTCACTGTAAGCTGTTGTATAAGCTGATTTTTTTATATTCGTATTATAAGCTATTGTTGGGGAGAGCTAACTGTATGTGATGTCATTTTTGCTGGAAGAAAATTCCATGGTTTCACGTTTTTGTTTCTGTTGAGAATTTTACAAAATTTTAAAAATGTTTGCTGATAATAAAAAAATTACTTAATGTTCTGACTGAAACTGTTTTTGTTTTTTATATTTTGTAATCTAATGAGCGAGGACGGTATGCACTGAAATGACCTTTTCATAACCTTTTTGTGGAAGATTAATGGGTAATGGCAATATATGACATGCTGAATGAACTTATTTTTGTTGATTCAGGTGTGTTTCTCAAAAACCGATCTGTTTTACATTTTGTGTAAACTTTTGTTTACGAACCGTATACAATGTTTCCAAAATAATGATCTTTGTTGATTCAAGTTTATTTTTTGCTCATTGATTTTTTGACATTAAGGTTTAAAATTGTTGGAAAAGTGCAGTACTGATCATCATACTAAAAAAGAAAATTTTTGTGTTCTTAACTGATTGATTTTTACATTTTGTGTAAATTTTTGTGGGAGAGGATGGTATGCAACCGAAATGACTGATTTTTCTAGATTTAAATTTGATGTTTTCCAAACTGTGGCTTTTCAGAATAAAATACTGAGGGTTTTCAACATAATCACTTATAAGATGTACATATTTGAGATGCGTTATTTCTGACATTGCTATTATCCGTGTTGTGACGTCGGTGTTGTAACTGTCGGTGTTCTTACTGTCGGTTTTGTGAGTATTGGTGTTGTGAGTGTCCATGTTGTGAGTGTCGTTGTTGTAACTTTTTATGAACTTGATTTTGCACCTTGCAAGCTGTTCTTTTTAATTTTGTATAAGATTTGTGTGGAGGATTTAATGCGATTTGACAATTGACATTTTGCGTAAGATTTTAAGAACATTTTTTTTTGTATATGCACTGCTGACGTCAGCAAAACATCTAAAGCAACTATTTTTTCACTGGCCTTTTGCCTAAGCGGATTTTTCCCCGGCCTTATCGACTAGTCTCTTATAATAATACAGAGAGTGTGTCCGTCTGTCTGTGACAGGCAAAGTGGATGTGTTTATTTTCCTTTGATGTAGCCGAAAATGTTATGTCTTAAATGTTAAATTGTCTGACGTTACGGCGCGACGTTAATAGCGACCTTAAGCAAAGACGACGGAGACTTCTCAAGAACGGCATTTTAGCAAATGACGTCATTTTTGTAAGACTACGCATGCTCAGAAAAAGGCGATTCCCCTTATTGCTCCGTCCTGTTCAAGTTGAGCACCTCAAACACAAGCTTTTGACGTAGTGAGGAAAGCGTCAACAAAAAAAATAAAATGGCTAATGAAAACGTTGCCAATACTGTTAAAAAAAGGAAAGAGATCATGTCTCGTAACATACTACAGGCCCCCTTCCTGTTCTCCTTATAATTTTTTTATGTTTACTATCAATAAGCTTGGATTTAGCTAGGTGAGCCAGCAAACATGTCTGTTTCGCGCTGGAGGGGCTAGCTAGCTAGCTAGCACAGAGGAACCTCTGTCCAGAAAGCCTCTCAATGGTTGTTCCCCTCTAAAACATGGTCCTCTTATTATGAGATTTTAGCTAGCTAGCTATAAACACACTATTTTGTTCAAACAAAAACAAAAAAAATTGTGACCTTGCTTTCTCTCTTTTTTGGCAAAATATAAACAAATTTATTCCCTTTTAGACCTGTCATGGTTTGGAGTGAATCCAAGGATGAATTGTTATGCAGAGAAATTCTTTTATATGAACCTTTTCAATATAAAGAAAGAACCAGAGAACGAGGCAATAGCTGGAAGATGATTGCAGAAAGTCTTAATTCTGTGAAGGAACATGTCTTTCGAGTAGATTTACGAGCTGTGCCTGAAAGATTCAATGTAATAAAAACTAATTATGAGAAGAAGAATCGTGAAGAGGAAGCTGCAAGTGGTATCAGTCCTGAAGAAACAGAACTTGATGCAGCAATACGAGACATAGTGGAACGAATGATAGAGTTTAATATTCAGTTTTCACAACAAAGTGAAAAAAAGGCTGAAAAAACAGAACATGACAAAAGAATTGCTGAAGATTTCCGACAGCAAGCTTTAGAAACATTTTCAGAGACCAAAAAGCGAAAAGGTGAGGATGACGATTGTGGCAAAGTTAAACGGCGTAGCTCTGGTTCTGATACCGTGCAGTTTCTTCGAGAAAAAGCTGAATCAGACCGTGACGTTAAGTTACAAGAGTTAGAGGTTCGAAAGAAGGAACATGAACTGCAACTAGCACAGCATAATGCTATATCTAGTCAACAAACTGAAATGTTTAAAATTATGATGGATCAGCAGCAAAAACAACAGGAACAAACACAGCAATTTATGTTGTTGATAGCACAAATGATGAACACCAAAAATAAGTAATATAATGACCTAATTTATGCAGTTAGTTGATGTTTTGTTGTAATGTGCAGAATACTGCTCCTTGTTTCGTTTCGTTCGGGGTTTTATGTACAATGAATTAATACATGCTGTTCAAAATTCTTTTGGGTTTGTTATGAGAATATATTTTGTTATGAAGGTTTGTTATGAGAATATATTGAGCTAAAACTATATATTTAAGCTATATATATATATACATTTTTATATTTTATTATATATTACACGACTTGTAAATTTGCTTTGCATAAGTTGACTGACATACATTTATTTTTTATTTTATTGTTTTACTGTACATACTCCTCCAGAATTGGCGGTTCTAATTCAAAGAAGGACGATGTTTGTGAACCATATAGACAAGTGCGAACATTGGTCAGTAATGCACAAACAATGTACATTTTACCAACTGCACTAAGTTGCACTTTTAAATTCTTTTCAAAATCAAGAAAAGCAAAAGAATTTAAAATTTCACCGAAAACCCATTCTACGGCTACCCTAACTTTACTCATGCTCTTGTTGTAATTTACTTTTTGTGGAGTTAAGTGTCCTCTAAATGGTGCTTGCAAATGACTTCGTAGTGGATAGACAGGGTCACCGTAGATACACAGTGGTTGTCCATAAACTGTGTTGGAGTACTGTTGAAGGTCTCCCAGGAGATTTGAGGCTGCTAACATCCCGCTATCGTGCCTTTTTCCTTCCATTGGTCCAAATAAATTTGCTATAAGACCATTTGGGGCCACAACGGATTGAAATTTGAGTGCATGAACTCGTTTGTGTCCATTGTATAACGCACGTTGGTTTTCGCCAGGCCTACATACTGGCCGGACTGTCCCATCCACAAATCCCCAACAATTTTGTAAGGCAGCACCTTTATCATGGACTACTTGAGCGTAGCGTTCTAATTCTGGCTGTGAGAGCCATGGCTGGTTAAAACTGCGTAACAGATGTCCATATTCTGAGTAGATGAAGTTTAGCATGTAATTGGTCATCATGCAAATTTCAGGAACTGGCCTTCCGAATCTACTTATCATATCAGAGTATCTGCATGGGTATGCAAATCTTTTCAGTAGTGCACAAAACGACTCAATTCCTTTGAAAACAGAACGATTGGAACAGGTAATACGTTCTGGGATCTGAAAAACTTGGGCTAGCCTGTAGATGTCAGAACGATAAAAACGAAATTCTGATTTGCATTCCGCATCAGTCATCAAATCCAAGTCAAATGTATTGTGCTTCCAATATGGAAAATCTAAATTTTTGCTAGTGTTAATATCGAAAAGTAAAGCAAATTCATCATCTTTAATCATATTTTGGTCATAGGCGACCAGGAGCACATTCCTCGTGTCACGGAAGGTAGCCATATTTGTTTACATGTTTTCCCGCCGTCCAAAGTTTAAATTTTTGCTTAATATGGATTTCAAGACGGGACCCCAAACGTACTCGATCCAATCCCTTTCCATGAAATCCCGTCCTGATTGCCGCCCCGCCGTCTTTGCTTAAGGTCGCTAATAACACTACTTTAACGTCAATATCTTACTTTAAATTAATGAAGCCATTACAATGCACTTAAAACTTTGAGGCCAAATAACTTGGAAACGAGGTGGTGACGTCAATGATTTTTCACCGCGTGGGTAACTAGGGACCACCTAGGACCAATTTGGGTAATTTTCCGAAACCGTTTCGGAATGGACGGGTTGATAACGTCATCAAAAAACCTTTAAACCCCAATATCTCTGCAACCGTTTGTCAAAGATACATGATGCTATACAATTTCTTCCTCAGCATTTCAAGGTCTATACGATGAATGGAACGGATATATAAATATCTAAAAAAAAATTCTGTTTTGGCGGGTTTGTGCTGACGTCAGGAAAATTTTTCTCTCTCCTTAGCCGTTCCTCAAAAGTACATGATCCTATACATTATTTTGATCAATGTTTCAACCTCTACACTTACAGGCCAAGAATAAACTAAATTTCGCCATTTTTATTTTTGGATCTGCACTGCTGACGTCAGCAAAACATCTAAAACAACCTATTTTTCCATTGCCCTTCTGCCTAAGTGGATTTCTCCACGGGCATTATCGACTAGTTCTTGTAATAATTGTTTTTTATATGCTTAGACATGCTAAGAAAAGATATTGTCACATATCTAGCCATCTTCAAATTTTAAACACACCAATTTTAAGATTTATGCTACAAACGAAGATTTCGAGCGAGCATTCTGAAGCTAGCTAGCTAGCCAGCCTCATTTATTGCTAATCTTTTAAGTGTTTTATTCAGTTTGATATAAGAGCTTTTTATCCTAGCCAACATTATTTATTTTTGTGTTATTTTCACGAATCCGTCTATTACTCAGCTGCATCGGGGGTTTGTGACTGTACCTTTGGCTAAAAGTGAAAGTAGTCAAATACAGTTACGATTTTTAAATTATCTTTCTTATGACTAAAATTGTTGGGTGATTATTGGACAAGGTAATGACGGGCTGTATTCTGTGCTTTTATTTAAACCGAAGTTGCGATTCTGTTTTGAAAAGGGTATTACGCCTATACGGATGTGCGACACTTTACCTGTAATAAGAGCGCTCAGCTCGGTGTCACAATTAATGTGACTGTTTTTCCTATGATTGGGTAACCACAGGTTGTATTCTGTGTTTTTAATTCAGCTGAAGTTGTAGGAAAGTTATTTTTTGAAAAATATATTATACCCGAGACACTATAATTACTATGTGCGTTTTGCTCGGTTTACGACATATTGTACACCTGTACTAAAGCGCTTCGCCTGGATGTGTGGCACAGTTTATGGCTCTTATTAAGCGCTCAACCTGATGTTCAACGCTGGGTCATATATTTACTTGTGGCCTAACCCGACGTTTCGGCGCTAAGGATGCGGCCAGTCTATAATGATAGCCGTTGTCTGTCTGTCTGCAAGAACCGGGTCTTGCTAAACCATTAACGAAATCCTGAAGCTAAAAATAACAAAGGCGATACATTTTTATCAACTTTCCTCCGACGTGCGTATATTTATCGCCTTTGTTTTGACTACTAACGTGTAGTAAACCAATCACGATTATCGATTTTTATGAACAACCTATCTAAATTCTTCGCAATTGCGACATGCCAACGGAGGAACATGCAACGAACAGAGCTCCTAGATGTTGTAAGCCATGGAAATGGTCACTATTTTTAGCCATGTACAAATCTTAAAGAAACTAATTTTAATTTTTTGACTAAAAATGTACGTGATCGTGACAAAATCGAGGTAGTCTAACAGCTTTTAGCTACCTAAAGTTTTTTGTTTAATTTGGTATAAATGCACTTTATCCTTTGATACTTTCTTTTTTCTTTTTGGTGTTATCTTCAACTTCTATTTTAACTAAAGGTGAAAGTAGTGGAGTCAGATTTGTGATGCGTTATAAACAAACTGCTAAAAAATGTTTTGACGTTTTTTATGCTAAGCTAAACTTCGAGTGTCAATGCAATAAGAGTACTGATAACCTGTTTAATGTTAGGTGATACAACATTTTTTTGCTCCCAATTAATTTTAGAATTTCGAGCTAAGGAACTTTATTTTGTGAGACAGAACATGTCGGTACAATAGTTGTTATGACATGATATCGGCAGACTGTGGCTTGTGTTTTTAATAAACCGACCTTGCAGAAAAGCTAGTTTTTTGAAGAAAACTTTTACAAAGAATTATTCTGCAAAATAAAGAATCTTGGTGACTGTTTTAGTTATTTACATAAGAGACGAATATATGTATATGTATATGTTTAGAACTTAAGCGCTCAACCTAACCTTCGATATCGGTTCACCCAGCTAGTCTATGATATAAAGCTTGCTGTCTGGGATTTTAAGATGATAGCTTTGAGGGGGGCGGGTGAATTCTCAAGCATTTTCCAGTGCGCCTACAAATAGTCTATAAGAAAAGACACATCCAAAGTTCATGTTTATTCACATTTGTTTCGAGAAAGAAAATGAATACACAACATTGTGAAGATGTCTCGATTTTAATAAAGGGTTTACATGGAAATGTCACACTCAATTTAACCAAAGGAAACTACTACCAAAGTGATAAAAATGAGAACTGCCCCAGAATGCCATCATGAGCCAAAGTGACTCAACCTATTTAAGTTCACTTGGAATCTCATGTAAGTAGTACTCTTTAAAAAAAAGAAAACGCGCTCAAAATGATGTTGTAAAAACAAAACAAAAATTATCTGAATTTTTGTTCTAGAAGTAATAAGAAGATAAATAGAATCTATCTAGAATCTAGAAGCTATTGCCTGTGAAAGCAAAATCCGTACGACGTCGCAAGGAAACGAAATATATACGAACCAGGCTGGATTTCGTTTAAAATGGCGGTGACAGTTATGGAGACAAAATTTGGACATAAAAAAAGATGGAAAAATTTTACGTCGCGTTTTTTTTCTATTATAATTATACAATTTTCGAGGAATATTATTAGCACAAAAATACTTGAAGATTCATCCATTGGTTTTCATTTGTTTTTTTACGAACTGTGTTGCAAAGAAGGCGTTGAAGATGCTTATAAAAGAAAGAAGGTAAAAAGTGAAGTATTGATTGAATGGAAAGCCAAGAGGAGTTTCATTATCTTCCACGTCCTTGATGTTTCCCAACGACCATGAAAATACAATGCCAAATAATGTAGGCGCCACGCTTCTAAAAAGTAAGTAATTTTGAATGCGATAATTAAAAATTAAATGAATCAAATATTCCGGCCCCTGATAAAGTAGAGTTAGCACAGTCAACACTTTACTATTTTTAAAACTAGTTGACAAAACCGATAAATCGACATATGCTCTTTAAGGGTAACCTTCCCAGCAGAGATAAATAAAACAAATGATAGCTAGTTTCCAACATCTTGCCCGATAATAAGTTGTAAAAACGAGGACTATTTTCTAAAGATTTATTGTTTAAAAACTAGGTCTTGTCAAAAAAAATAATCTATTTGTTATACTTTGTAGACCATGGTTCTTTGTAAATATTACTTGTTTACATCTATAGGTACCATTATTATTTTTGCGATAGGGATTTAAAAGTCATACTGTGTTAATTAAAGCCCTTCGTAAAGGCTTTTCGCCAATGACAGCTACGGATTGCTCGCATTAACAAAAATAGCTAAAAGGTATGAAAAAGGATGAATAGTAGCATTATGAATCTTCTCTAACCTTGTTAAGCACGTCAGAGACATACACAATCCATTTGCTGATCCAACAAGATCGGATGTTACAGAGTTATTTACGAATACGTGTACAGTGACGAATCCTCCTTCAAGTGCAAGGCGCGTCAGTAATGACGTAATGATTACACATGTCCAAAACAGCTTTCCAAAATAAAGGTTGACATTGATTCTTTTTGGGCAGTGGATACTGACTATTGCTTTTCATTGTAATAAATTCTAGGGTACCTTTTACCCTATTGCCCTTTTGGGTTAAAGTTAAGTGACCTTTCATTAATTTTATTCAGCTTCAGAAAAAACGAAAAAAATTCAATACGACATCATTTGTTGTCATACTGACTTATCGGTGAACAGGTGGTCAGGAAAAAATCGAATTCAAAATTTACTTTACTGAAGGATTGTAAATTGGTTCTTTCTGCTTAGTACTTCCATTAGAGTATGGCGGTTGTCTAGTTGAGCAGTTGCTCCACTTTTACGGCTTTTGAATTTAAATAAGAACTTTCAACAGGATCCTTATAGAGGGCTATTATCAACTATTTATTATAACAAAAAAATTTCTTACCTGTTTTGGATTACTGCAATTGATACATTGATAGGGAAACAAAACACCATTAAGAGGGAACATGAAATGAAGACCTTAGAAAGAACATTAAAAATTAAATTTATTGTGACTCAGGAACGGCAATGCAAAAAAATTATTATAATTTTCTGTTGTTTTTATAGAAATAAAAAGTATTTTGTATACATTATAATCAAAATAATATGTGCGTTATTTCTATAACTTCAAGGTCATTGGGTTATGTTGTTTTTGCCGGTTCTTACTAAACATCTTCTTCTTTTTTTTGTTAGTATGTTATTAAAAGATTGGAGTTATTGATTGTTTAGATGTTCTTTAAATTATGTTTAGGTAAATACTATACATTTTATAACCCAGGTAACTACTATCTCTCACTTTTTAAAGTTTATTATATTAACAAAAGCCTGAGATGCTGGTTAATTGCTAAACATTTAACTACATTTTAGATGTATATGAAATATTTTATAGCCGCGTTAGTAAATTTAAAATAACTGATACTTGGATTGTGTTAATGATTCTGTTAATCTTTTTTTTGTAAACAAAACACGATCGAATATCGGGCAAAAACATTTGTAACTCTACAGGAGTAGGTTGTAATGAAAAGTGATTTGCATGTTTTAGAAAGAGGTTAAATCGGGCTACCCAACGGTGCAGAATACGAACCATTTAGGTCTTCTACTTATCCACCTTAATGGTAAATCATATTTGGCAAGCTAATTATTTGTTGGCCATAAAAGGGTCTTTTAAAAAGCAAACGCTCATTCTAAGGGTTAAAACACTTGAAGCCTATACGTAGTAATCTATTGGGAAATTTTTGATTATCAGAGATAACCACTTCAACATTAAAATACAAGGATTGTACAGTGTGATCCGGAATACATATTGTAAATTTGTCATATATATTGATAATGAAGTATAATTGGAGGATACATCATTAACATCACTAGTTTAATGCGATAATTTTTTGCAGAAAGTTAGTAAGGAAGCCTGTTGGAATAATGCAGTGGAGAATTGAGTTTCACAATACACTGTATACTTTAATATTGCATTTATTTATTTATCTTGTCGTTTGACTTACCTTCTTGGAACCATATTTGCTTGTTAACTAAAAAGGAGAGATAACAGCGTTATAAATAATTTAGTTAGCTATCATTCTCCATCATACTATTTATAAATTGGTTATAATTTCTGTTTTCCCGAAATTCACTTTTTTTCTACTTTGGCAATGACTACCTTTCATTTTTCAACGACTAATGTTTTTGTTAGGACAACCTTCAGGTGTATAGGTTCTATCTATTTATTAAAAAAGTACCTTGACAATAATATGAATGTGTTTCTATGCGTAGCAATAATCCTTTTTACTTTCCTCGGATATATAGGTGCTGGGAATGCCCTACAGAGAGATTTTTCAGTGCCAAAATGGTTTTTTGTTCTATATGAACGTTTATATGGTTCCCGTACATGTTCATTTCACTTAATACTACAGAAAGTCCATCTTGAGAAAGTTTATGTAAACACAACTTACTAGAAATCAACTTATTATGTCTGAAAAAGGCTATAGCCCATGTTCAGACTGTGCAATGCTGTTATGAAAACTATATGAAAACACAAAAAGCTATTTCATTGCAGTGTGTAATTTGGTTTGGCAGAAAATCTCATTATAATACTAAGTCAGAACTGCCTTAGCTTCCCTTTAAAAAAATTACTAGCTTCTAGCTCGAACTTCATTATGTCGTCGATTGTGCATTATGACGTTTAATTGTAATGAAATCGTAGAGTTAGAGATGTGAAGAGACAGTGTACAAGATAAAAAAATATCGGCTTTTACAGCTACCATTTGTTGCAAATTGCGTCGACTGCTTTATTAAGAATTGCAACAAAAGAATAGTACAAAATGCGACAGTAACTTTAATACAAAACTGCCTCCAATTTCTCACAAATTGCAATGGGTATTAGAAATTGCGATTGTTATTACAAATCGATACAATATTGCAACTTGCGACAGCGCAATACTTAAGTAGACTACTACGAAAGTCAAGTAAAGCAAATAGTTATGAAAAATAAATCAGTATCTTACTTTTCCTATCAGTGGTACTTGTATAGGTATCATGAGACATGACACTATGAGAAGAGATAATCCCATCTCCTGTGTATTGAATCCATAACCATCTAAGTTTGAAAAACAGAAAGAATATGCGCATTAATTATTTGTGTATATTTTGAGATATTAATTGTTCATTTGTCATCTAAAAATTTACTGTTAAAAGAGGTAAATCCTGTGACGAATAAGAAAGTATTTTGGATCTTATTTGTCGTTATCAGTCTTCAGTGAAAATATTCAAGATTGATTATACTAGATATACTTTTACGTGGCGATAACTTAATAAAGTTCAAGATAAATCAACAAATACACAAACAATATTGATTTTGCGGAAGAAGAAATATCCAAACAAAATGATGGTATAGGAGCGCATGTGTGAGTAGATATGATCTCAGAAATTTACAATACTTAAACAGTACAGTTATTGATTTTGACGTTAAGGGCAGAATTTAAATCAAATTTTTGCTTGTTGTGATTGAAATGTAACTAGTGCTAAAGGTATTTAGCACTAGTTACATTTCAAGCGTTTGTAAAGAAATCTTTTTAACTTTAGTCTGTAGAAACTGTCCGTATTTTCTGTGGTTTAAAACAATGAATTGAATTGATCAATTTATGCCCAATAGCATTTTTTGTCCCGCCGCGAGAATTAGAAATGTAGGGAGGATGCTTTGTAAACACCAATACCAAAAAGGTAAAGTGACTGTAAAACCACAATTGATTAACTGCTAGAAAAAAAATTCTAGTAGGGGTTTAGGCTAAATTTGTATTTTTCTGAATATTTTTAACAATATCAGGGCAAATAACTAACTAGTCTCTAGCCCATGAAAAGAATTCACAGCAATTCGCTGGGTACAAACACTCCACGGGAACCGTTGCTACTTATTAATTAAGTCGCTAATTTTTTCTAGTTAACTGGAATTCAAATTTTCTGGCACTTCTTTCTTAAAATAGGAGAAAGCATATATAGGTGTACAAACTTTGTCGAAAACTAAAATAAAAACAAAACTGTTAAGCTAAAACTTAGTTACTTAGTAATTGAAGAAATAATATCAGATAAATCGGTACATTTACGAAGATAAAAAGTATATTAAATTCACAAAACTAAGAATTCCGTGGTTATCAACAACTTACTATATTTTGTTGTTGTCGCAGCTAACACTGGATAGATGTCTTCATACGCCACAGCCAGCATGTAAAACATCGCTGCTAGTGTACAACTCATAACACAAATTTTAAGACTAAATAAAAAATAATTATCTGTGTAATAACATTGAACCTTGGAGAAAAGATTAACATAACTTAGATTTAAAATAGGAACTACCTGCTTTGCTTGTCTGTTAATAAATGTTACAAACCATGGCAAAATATGTTGGAACAAATAAAGTATTTAAAAGTTTTAATATTTGTCTGTTTTTTAATTATAGTACAAAGAATATATACAAAAAAAGCCCTGTCAAGCAAATGTCGGTCAAAATCAAGCACCACTGGGTAACAATCTCAACAAATGTCCAAGAGTGTGACCTTTCCTCTTCTTGATTCCAATGTTTACGACCACTTTCCAAAGCATTCAACATTAACACAAAGGGGAGAGGATTTGATTTTCTGTTTCATTTCCTTTCTGTGAGACTTTTTGCTTACATTTTATAGTTTTCTGTCAAATTTAAAATTTTGTCAAGAATTTAGATGAATGATATTGCCAGCAATCCTGAAACAGTCAGTTTTTTTCAATGAATGGTGCGTAAATTATCGACCCAACCAAAGTCGACGTAAATTCTCAGGCACCATAATTTTATTGTCGGCACAAATTTTAGTCACCTCCCGAAATTTTCGCCAGTTAGGGTCCACGAATAATTCTGGCTTTGATATTTTTCCGGTTTTGAAATTATAAAGTTATTAAGCTTTATTGATGCAAAATAAAAACGTTTAAGTAAATTTAATTTATGACCCTAAATTTTCGTCGCATTAGTTTTTCGTTGGCCTTTATTTGTTTGTCAGTCCAAATTTAACCTCAGAAACTTCCTGTCATCACTTAGACCCGAATTTATTTTGCCCGATAAAGTAATACTTCATACCGCAGTAATCTACACGTTGTGGTATCAGACATCCAATATTTCAATCGTTTCCATTGAGAGCTTTGTTTGATTAGCAGTTTAGTAGCAATTTTAGGAGAATATATGATTTCATTCATCTGTGTTGTTCCATAAGTTGTGACATGTTTGTACAAAGGCTTTTTGTCCTTTAAAACGTCTGTATTTCTAAAAAAAAAAGTCGCAATGTTATGGAAAATGTTTCTCGTTACACAACGATTTAGAAATTAGGTTTTAAATAGTCTTTAGTCTGCGATATCTCAAGCCTCCAGATTCAAACTAAATGTTAATTTCGAAATAAAATGTTACACATATTTCTATTAGTAGATCAATGACCACAGAAGAAGGAGCCTCTACCGAGTGCTGTTTTTCGGAACTGCGGCAAAATCGATTTATTACTTGGCTGTATCAAATTTGAACTAAAGGTCTTAACAAAAGCATTGGAAAACCTTTTTTCAGCTATTACCAAAGTCACTAAAATATACGCTTAATTTTATCACCAATAAATTTCAAAATGGATAACGTATAATTTTTAAAGTTCAAATGTGAAACGGAAAATACAATTTTTTTATTTTTTATTAATTTTCTTCATTTTTTTCAGATTGTACGGCATCATACAAAGAAGTTCGAGATTGGAATTTTCCTTCTTTGTTTTGTTTTGTTTTTTCCGTCAGATATAAAATTACTACACAAAAATTCAACTCAATTATATCCAGTCAACCCACCGAGAATTTTTTCGAAATGCCAATATAAATATGCCAGTAGACATAAACAATCCAATAGCCATCACAAGGTTTGGAAGTAATATGTGTACCGGCCAAATAAAGAATCTAAATAATAAATATGAGAGTGGTTGGTTTCTTCCAAACATGTTGTAATATGTTTACATCGAAAATTTTAAAAAACATAAAAACTAATAATAGAATATTAACGTAGGAAAAATAGAAAAGTTCAGGAAGAGGTCAATTGATTTGAGGAACGCGTATTTTTCAGATAAATAAACGAAACGCGATGTGTAAACGCGGGGTCTCTTCAGTAATATAATCTGCTAATTTCAAATAACCTACATCTTATGTGACCCTTTTCTTTTCATTCTCTTTTTTTCATACAAAAAGTTGGAACAACTGAAAACGGACTTGGTGTTGTAGTGTGAATTAATAGCTGTAGCGTGCAGACCGAAGCTATATACATTTAAAATCAACTATATTTTTAATTTATTCTCAAGACAATGGTATCACTTTAAACTTTCGCAACGTCACTAAAATGAAGTACGGTTTAGAGATTGTTGATGGAAATTATAAAACAATATCAAGTTGAATCATTTTTTGGTATATTTTGTTTGCTGTGGAAATTTGCTTTTTGTTCGTTTGTTTTTTAAGTTTAAGGTACCATTTTATTAATGACTACGCAAATCAGGTAGCAATGCTCCATAAAAGGTCCTGTTAAAATGAGCCGTAAAAAAAACCCTGGATTTATTCACACTAACCGGGCTCAAAAAGGTAAAACAAGATATTAAAAACAGAGTAACAATAGACTTACCCTTCTTGAAAACATTAGCATATTTCAATGCAGGAAAAGATAAATAACCTTAAATAACAATAACGACAGTGCAGATATTTGGAGACGGTTTTTGAAAAGGCAATTATATTTATTTCGATGTAGATATTTCTACTAACCGCCTAAAGCTGGCCCCATAACCAATCCTGTAGAAAAGGCCGACATGATTATTGTCATTCCAAGAGGCTAAAAAGCAACAAATCACAACATATTCACAAATATAAAAATGCTTTTCCTAGTACATTTTATAGGAAAACATGAAAAAAATTAACAGACAGACAGACGGACGGACGGACGGACGGACGGACGGACGGGTAAAATGTAGCAATTGTACCATGTTAGTATTGTCAAAAATGTCAGCCAAGATTGCTTTGTCCACCACAACCATCCCTAGGATTAAGTGTTAAAATGTCAATAAACTTAGATTGATAATGTCCTAATACTGGATTTATTGCTGTCAGCCTTTCCTAACAACGTTCTAAAAATATTGTCATTAAGGACGCTTATAAATGTAATCGCGGATATGTAAGTTATTCTGAAATAAGATATATGTATCAATTTCAACTTTCTGAAGTGTTATGGATAGCATCTACATTTTACCAGTGCAACAACCACAGATAAATCTTGTCATAACAGCCCATGTAAAATTATTTGTAAAACCAAATAAAATAGTGGACAAAGCTGTTCCGAATGAAGATAGTATGAAGACATGTTCTTTGGGAAATCGATCAGCCATATATCCCCAAAACAAACTAAAAGATAACGAATATAATTCATCGTTCAAACGATTTAAGTAATGTTGAACACATATGCATGAAAATCGCCTTCAAGGAATTAAAAATTCCCAAAGAAACTTTGAATTCGCTTATTTTTATTAAACAAAAGTTCTAAATTAATCATATTCACTTCAGAAAAATACCAAAATATTTCTTTTTTATTCCGAAGTACCCCGAGAGATTCATCTTAAACTTGCAATAGTTAAGTTTTAACAAAAATTTTCTTTATTTCCCTTCTTATATAAATTGCGAAAATTAGTTCCATAAAATTAAGCAACAATTAAGCAAGTTCTGATCTAGATATTGACTAAAATATCAGCAACTTGCGATCTGACCAAAAATCTAAGTTGCTTAGAGAATATGAAATATGAAATCCGCCACCAACGGGTGGACAACAGGTGGACAACAGTTGAATAACAGGTGGACAATAGTGAATAACAGGTAAATAACAGGTGAATAACAGGTGGACAACAGGTGGACAACAGGTGAATAACAGGTAAATAACAGGTGAATAACAGGTGAACAACAGGTGAACAACAGGTGAACAACATATGAATTACAGGTGGATTCGTCAATATAAATGGTAATCTATTTTGTGACATTTTAAGACACAGGGGTTAATAGGGTTTAATAAGTTAAACAAATATTAAAGATGAAAATGTGCTTTCAATTAAGAAAAGTTATAACAATCCCGACGATAAACCTTTTAAACATTTTTATATCGTAAACTACAAATTTTAAAAACTACAAAAATTATTATTACCTGGAAAACATGCGAGCAACATAATAGCTTGATACAATATATCCAACCTTCCGTCCTGAAATGTTTTGAAAGATATACGGTAGACTTGTTATAGGTTTTATATAGTAAGTTCGGGTGTGTACAGACAAGTAAGAACGCTTCGAGTTGTGATCAGAACACAATTCTAATATCAATGAAATATATCATGATAACTTCTTGAAATATGTTTACAATGTGGTTATAGGTATATTTTTTATAATACGTATAATTTTAACATCCATCATGTACATAACCTGACTATATTTTTGCCACACTATCAAACAAGTTTGATTTTATTAATATTGTTGTTGATCTGGTTTCGAATGGCTTTGTTGTGTGACAGTGGATCTAGTATAGCGTTGTTGTAGCTAAGATGTGGAACGATAATGATGTTATAACAAATTTCAGGTATATTGAACAGATATTAAATGAGGTGAAATAGAATATTGAAAACTATTCAGTCGTGCTTGTGATATTCGACAAAAAGGACCTAGATGGTTCGTATTTAGTCACGTTGGTAGTCCATTTCGTCCCCTTTCTAAAAGATGCGAAGCATTTTTCATATTAGCTTCCTATTAGGGGTTACAGCGGTCAAACTGCGGGAGGTTTTTGCCCAATTTTCTACCGCATATGTACTTGTCTGAGGTTTAACATTTCATACTGGCTTAATCGTTTAAATGCAAAGAATTTTGTTTGACGGCTTTACTGTGACAATTATCCTACCTGTTTCTATTTCTGATACTCCAAAGGACTAAAGAAAAAAGGGAATAAACGTTTGTTAATTAGTAATAAGACTCTTGCAAATTTAATGTTTGGTATAGAACACCTAGGCTTCATAGGTAAGTTTATGAAAAAAATTATATTACAGGACAAAGTTTTTCCAGAAATATTCAAAAAAAAATTAATGCTTCCTTAATTTATACGCTTTTATGTGTTTTAATTCTCTATTTTATAGAAATCAAGATTAGTGTACGAATTAATGTATTAATGAAGTGCTTTTAAAAAAAGATAATAAATTTGCTAATCTATTTATGCTTAACCATAAAAGCTTTATCTTTATCGACTTTATAGAATTTTGAGACCTTTCCTAATTTTAAAAGCGGTAACACTTTACTTAACTGTCCTCGTGATACTGAACAATCGGATAGCCGAAAAGACGTCAAATAAGGAACAAGACATAATAACTTTTTTTTAAAACTATAACTAACGTATTCGTGTTATTTAGGCGAAATACTGTCTAACAAGAAAAAGAAAAGAAAAAAAGGTTTACCCGTAGGCGTAAATAATTAATGCAATGTTATGGGAAAATGTTTCTCGTTACACAAACGATTTAAAATTAGGTTTTAAATAGTCTTTAGTCTGCGATATCTCAAGCCTCCAGATTCAAACTAAATGTTAATTTCGAAATAAAATGTTACACATATTTCTATTAGTAGATCAATGACCACAGAAGAAGGAGCCTCTACCGAGTGCTGTTTTTCGGAACTGCGGCAAATCGATTTATTACTTGGCTGTATCAAATTTGAACTAAAGGTCTTAACAAAGCATTGGAAACCTTTTTTCAGCTATTTCCAAAGTCACTAAAATATACGCTTAATTTTATCACCAAAAATTCAAAATGGATAACGTATAATTTTTAAAGTTCAAATGGAACGGGAAATACAATTTTTTTATTTTTATAATTTTTATTTTTTATATTGTAGGCATAATAAGAAAAGTTCGAGATTGGAATTTCTTCTCTTCTTGTTTTGTTTTGTTTTTCCGTCAGATAATAAATTACTACAACAAAATTCACTCATATATATCCAGTCAACCCACCGAGAATTTTTTCGAAATGCCAATATAAATATGCCAGTAGAATAAACAATCCAATAGCCATCACAAGGTTTGGAAGAAATATGTTGTACCGGCAAATAAAGAACTAAATAATAAATATGAGAGTGGTTGGTTTCTTCAAACATGTTGTAATATGTTTACATCGAAAATTTTAAAAAACATAAAAAAACTAATAATAGAATATTAACGTAGGAAAAATAGAAAAGTTCAGGAAGAGGTCAATTGATTGAGGAACGCGTATTTTTCAGATAAATAACGAAACCGGATGTGTCAACGCGGGGTCTCTTCAGTAATATAATCTGCTAATTTCAAATACCTACATCTTTATGTGACCCTTTTCTTTTCATTCTCTTTTTTTCATACAAAAAGTTGGAACAACTGAAAACCGGACTTGTGTTGTAGTGTGAATTAAATAGCTGTAGCGTGCAGACCGAAGCTATATACATTTAAAATCAACTATATTTTAATTTATTCTCAAGACAAGATGGTATCACTTTAAACTTTCGCAACGTCACTAAATGAAGTACGGTTTAGAGATTGTTGATGGAAATTATAAAACAATATCAAGTTGAATCATTTTTTGGTATATTTTGTTTGCTGTGGAAATTTGCTTTTTGTTCGTTGTTTTTTAGTTTAAGGTACCATTTTATTAATGACTACGCAAATCAGGTAGCAATGCTCCATAAAAGTCCTGTTAAAATGAGCCGTAAAAAACCTGGATTTATTCACACTAACCGGGCTCAAAAAGGTAAAACAAGATATTAAAAACAGAGTAACAATAGACTTACCCTTCTTGAAAACATTAGCATATTTCAATGCAGGAAAAGATAAATAACCTTAAATAACAATACGACAGTGCAGATATTTGGAGACGGTTTTTGAAAAGGCAATTATATTTATTTCGATGTAGATATTTCTTACTAACCGCCTAAAGCTGGCCCATAACCAATCCTGTAGAAAAGGCCGACATGATTATTGTCATTCCAAGAGGCTAAAAAGCAACAAATCACAACATATCACAAATATAAAAAATGCTTTTTCCTAGTACATTTTATAGGAAAACATGAAAAAATTACAGACGAAGACAGACGGACGGACGGACGGCGAACGGACGGACGGACGGTAAAATGTAAGCAATTGTTACCATGTTAGTATTGTCAAAAATGTTTGCAACAAAAGAATAGTACAAAATGCGACAGTAACTTTAATACAAAACTGCCTCCAATTTCTCACAAATTGCAATGGGTATTAGAAATTGCGATGTTATTACAAATCGATACAATATTGCAACTTGCGACAGCGCAATACTTAAGTAGACTACTACGAAAGTCAAGTAAAGCAAATAGTTATGAAAAATAAATCAGTATCTTACTTTTCCTATCAGTGGTACTTGTATAGGTATCATGAGACATGACACTATGAGAAGAGACAATCCCATCTCCTGTGTATTGAATCCATAACCATCTAAGTTTGAAAAACAGAAAGAATATGCGCATTAATTATTTGTGTATATTTTGAGTATTAATTGTTCATTTGTCATCTAAAAATTACTGTTAAAAGAGGTAAATCCTGTGACGAATAAGAAAGTATTTTGGATCTTATTTGTCGTTATCAGTCTTCAGTGAAAATATTCAAGATTGATTATACTAGATATACTTTTACGTGGCGATAACTTAATAAAGTTCAAGATAAATCAACAAATACACAAACAATATTGATTTTGCGGAAGAAGAAATATCCAAACAAAATGATGGTATAGGAGCGCATGTGTGAGTAGATATGATCTCAGAAATTTACAATACTTAAACAGTACAGTTATTGATTTTGACGTTAAGGGCAGAATTTAAATCAAATTTTTGCTTGTTGTGATTGAAATGTAACTAGTGCTAAAGGTATTTAGCACTAGTTACATTTCAAGCGTTTGTAAAGAAATCTTTTTAACTTTAGTCTGTAGAAACTGTCCGTATTTTCTGTGGTTTAAAACAATGAATTGAATTGATCAATTTATGCCCAATAGCATTTTTTGTCCCGCCGCGAGAATTAGAAATGCAGGAAGGATGCTTTGTAAACACCAATACCAAAAAGGTAAAGTGACCGTAAAACCACAATTGATTAACTGCTAGAAAAAAAATTCTAGTAGGGGTTTAGGCTAAATTTGTATTTTTCTGAATATTTTTAACAATATCAGGGCAAATAACTAACTAGTCTCTAGCCCATGAAAAGAATTCACAGCAATTCGCTGGGTACAAACACTCCACGGGAACCGTTGCTACTTATTAATTAAGTCGCTAATTTTTTCTAGTTAACTGGAATTCAAATTTTCTGGCACTTCTTTCTTAAAATAGGAGAAAGCATATATAGGTGTACAAACTTTGTCGAAAACTAAAATAAAAACAAAACTGTTAAGCTAAAACTTAGTTACTTAGTAATTGAAGAAATAATATCAGATAAATCGGTACATTTACGAAGATAAAAAGTATATTAAATTCACAAAACTAAGAATTCCGTGGTTATCAACAACTTACTATATTTTGTTGTTGTCGCAGCTAACACTGGATAGATGTCTTCATACGCCACAGCCAGCATGTAAAACATCGCTGCTAGTGTACAACTCATAACACAAATTTTAAGACTAAATAAAAAATAATTATCTGTGTAATAACATTGAACCTTGGAGAAAAGATTAACATAACTTAGATTTAAAATAGGAACTACTGCTTTGCTTGTCTGTTAATAAATGTTACAAACCATGGCAAAATATGTTGGAACAAATAAAGTATTTAAAATTTAATATTGTCTGTTTTTAATTATAGTACAAAAGAATATATACAAAAAAAGCCCCCTGTCAGCAAATGTCGGTCCAAAATCAAGCACCACTGGGTAACAATCTCAACAAATGTCCAAGAGTGTGACCTTTCTCTTCTTGATTCCAATGTTTACGACACTTTCAAAGCATTCAACATTAACACAAAGGGGAGAGGATTTGATTTTCATGTTTCATTCCTTTCTGTGAGACTTTTTGCTTAACATTTTATAGTTTTCTGTCAAATTTAAAATTTTTGTCAAGAATTTAGATGAATGAATGCCAGCAATCCTGAAACAGTCAGTTTTTTCAATGAATGGTGCGTAAATTATCGACCCAACCCAAAGTCGACGTAAATTCTCAGGCCCATAATTTTATTGTCGGCACAAATTTTAGTCACCTCCCGAAATTTTCGCCAGTTAGGGTCCACGAATAATTCTGGCTTGATATTTTTCCGGTTTGAAATTATAAAGTTATTAAGCTTTATTGATGCAAATAAAAACGTTTAAGTAAAATTTAATTTATGACCCTAAATTTTCGTCGCATTAGTTTTTCGTTGGCCTTTATTTGTTTTGTCAGTCAAATTTAACCTCAGAAACTTCCTGTCATCACTTTAGACCCGAATTTATTTTGCCCGATAAAGTAATACTTCATACCGCGAGTAATCTACACGTTGTGGTATCAGACATCCCAATATTCAATCGTTTTCCATTGAGAGCTTTGTTTGATTAGCAGTTTAGTAGCAATTTTAGGAGAATATATGATTTCATTCATCTGTGTTTGTTCCATAAGTTGTGACATGGTTTGTACAAAGGCTTTTTGTCTTTAAAACGTCTGTATTTCTAAAAAAAAAAGTCGCAATGTTATGGGAAAATGTTTCTCGTTACACAAACGATTTAGAAATTAGGTTTTAAATAAGTCTTTAGTCCTGCGATATCTCAAGCCCTCCAGATTCAAAACTAAATGTTAATTCGAAATAAAATGTTACACATATTTCTATTAGTAGATCAATGACCACAGAAGAAGGAGCCTCTACCGAGTGCTGTTTTTCGGAACTGCGGCAAAATCGATTTATTACTTGGCTGTATCAAATTTTGAACTAAAGGTCTTAAACAAAAGCATTGGAAAACCTTTTTTCAGCTATTACCAAAGTCACTAAAATATACGCTTAATTTTATCACCAATAAATTTCAAATGGATAACGTATAATTTTTAAAGTTCAAATGTGAAACGGAAAATACAATTTTTTTTATTTTTTATTAATTTCTTCATTTTTTTTCAGATTGGTACGGCATCATACAAAGAAGTTCGAGATTGGAATTTTCCTTCTTTGTTTTGTTTTGTTTTTTCCGTCAGATATAAAATTACTACACAAAAATTCAACTCAATTATATCCAGTCAACCCACCGAGAATTTTTTCGAAATGCCAATATAAATATGCCAGTAGACATAAACAATCCAATAGCCATCACAAGGTTGGAAGTAATATGTTGTACCGGCCAAATAAAGAATCTAAATAATAAATATGAGAGTGGTTGGTTTCTTCCAAACATGTTGTAATATGTTTACATCGAAAATTTTAAAAAACATAAAAACTAATAATAGAATCATTAACGTAGGAAAAATAGAAGAGTTCAGGAAGAGGTCAATGATTTGAGGAACGCGTATTTTTCAGATAAATAAACGAAACGCGGATGTGTAAACGCGGGTCTCTTCAGTAATATAATCTGCTAATTTCAAATAACCTACATCTTTATGTGACCCTTTTCTTTTTCATTCTCTTTTTTCATACAAAAAGTTGGAACACTGAAAACTGGACTTGGTGTTGTAGTGTGAATTAAATAGCTGTAGCGTGCAGACCGAAGCTATATACATTTAAAATCAACTATATTTTTATTTAATTCTCAAGACAGATGGTATCACTTTAAACTTTCGCAACGTCACTAAAATTGAAGTACGGTTTAGAGATTGTTGATGGAAAATTATAAAACAATATCAAGTTGAATCATTTTGGTATATTTTGTTTGCTGTGGAAATTGCATTTTGTTCGTTTGTTTTTAAGTTTAAGGTACCATTTTATTAATGACTACGCAAATCAGTAGCAATGCTCCATAAAAGTCTGTTAAAATGAGCCGTAAAAAAAACCCTGGATTATCACACTAACCGGGGCTCAAAAGGTAAAACAAGATATTAAAAACAGAGTAACAATAGACTTACCCTTCTTGAAAACATTAGCATATTTCAATGCAGGAAAAGATAAATAACCCTTAAATAACAATAACGACAGTGCAGATATTTGGAGACGGTTTTTGAAAAGGCATTATATTTATTTCGATGTAGATATTTCTACTAACCGCCTAAAGCTGGCCCCATAAACCAATCCTGTAGAAAAGGCCGACATGATTATTGTCATTCCAAGAGGCTAAAAAGCAACAAATCACAACATATTCACAAATATAAAAATGCTTTTCCTAGTACATTTTATAGGAAAACATGAAAAAAAATTAACAGACAGACAGACGGACGGACGGACGGACGGACGGACGGACGGGTAAAATGTAGCAATTGTACCATGTTAGTATTGTCAAAATGTCAGCCAAGATTGCTTTGTCCCACCACAACCATCCCTAGGATTAAGTGTTAAAATGTCAATAACTTAGATTGATAATGTCCTAATACTGGATTATTGCTGTCAGCCTTTCCTAACAACGTTCTAAAAATATTGTCATTAAGGACGCTTATAAATGTAATCGCGGATATGTAAGTTATTCTGAAATAAGATATATGTATCAATTTCAACTTTCTGAAGTGTTATGGATAGCATCTACATTTTACCAGTGCAACAACCACAGATAAATCTTGTCATAACAGCCCATGTAAAATTATTTGTAAAACCAAATAAAATAGTGGACAAAGCTGTTCCGAATGAAGATAGTATGAAGACATGTTCTTTGGAAATCGATCAGCCATATATCCCCAAAACAAACTAAAAGATAACGAATATAATTCATCGTTCAAACGATTTAAGTAATGTTGAACACATATGCATGAAAATCGCCTTCAAGGAATTAAAAATTCCCAAAGAAACTTTGAATTCGCTTATTTTTATTAAACAAAAGTTCTAAATTAATCATATTCACTTCAGAAAAATACCAAAATATTTCTTTTTTATTCCGAAGTACCCCGAGAGATTCATCTTAAACTTGCAATAGTTAAGTTTTAACAAAAATTTTCTTTATTTCCCTTCTTATATAAATTGCGAAAATTAGTTCCATAAAATTAAGCAACAATTAAGCAAGTTCTGATCTAGATATTGACTAAAATATCAGCAACTTGCGATCTGACCAAAAATCTAAGTTGCTTAGAGAATATGAAATATGAAATCCGCCACCAACGGGTGGACAACAGGTGGACAACAGTTGAATAACAGGTGGACAATAGTGAATAACAGGTAAATAACAGGTGAATAACAGGTGGACAACAGGTGGACAACAGGTGAATA
Organism: Hydractinia echinata; assembly: GCA_030067915.1. Classification (NCBI taxonomy): domain Eukaryota; kingdom Metazoa; phylum Cnidaria; class Hydrozoa; order Anthoathecata; family Hydractiniidae; genus Hydractinia; species Hydractinia echinata. Next base: position 1,149,822 of record JASGCC010000002.1, read on the forward strand.
ACAGGTAAATAACAGGTGAATAACAGGTGAACAACAGGTGAACAACAGGTGAACAACATATGAATTACAGGTGGATTCGTCAATATAAATGGTAATCTATTTTGTGACATTTTAAGACACAGGGGTTAATAGGGTTTAATAAGTTAAACAAATATTAAAGATGAAAATGTGCTTTCAATTAAGAAAAGTTATAACAATCCCGACGATAAACCTTTTAAACATTTTTATATCGTAAACTACAAATTTTAAAAACTACAAAAATTATTATTACCTGGAAAACATGCGAGCAACATAATAGCTTGATACAATATATCCAACCTTCCGTCCTGAAATGTTTTGAAAGATATACGGTAGACTTGTTATAGGTTTTATATAGTAAGTTCGGGTGTGTACAGACAAGTAAGAACGCTTCGAGTTGTGATCAGAACACAATTCTAATATCAATGAAATATATCATGATAACTTCTTGAAATATGTTTACAATGTGGTTATAGGTATATTTTTTTATAATACGTATAATTTTAACATCCATCATGTACATAACCTGACTATATTTTTGCCACACTATCAAACAAGTTTGATTTTATTAATATTGTTGTTGATCTGGTTTCGAATGGCTTTGTTGTGTGACAGTGGATCTAGTATAGCGTTGTTGTAGCTAAGATGTGGAACGATAATGATGTTATAACAAATTTCAGGTATATTGAACAGATATTAAATGAGGTGAAATAGAATATTGAAAACTATTCAGTCGTGCTTGTGATATTCGACAAAAAGGACCTAGATGGTTCGTATTTAGTCACGTTGGGTAGTCCATTTCGTCCCCTTTCTAAAAGATGCGAAGCATTTTTCATATTAGCTTCCTATTAGGGGTTACAGCGGTCAAACTGCGGGAGGTTTTTGCCCAATTTTCTACCGCATATGTACTTGTCTGAGGTTTAACATTTCATACTGGCTTAATCGTTTAAATGCAAAGAATTTTGTTTGACGGCTTTACTGTGACAATTATCCTACCTGTTTCTATTTCTGATACTCCAAAGGACTAAAGAAAAAAGGGAATAAACGTTTGTTAATTAGTAATAAGACTCTTGCAAATTTAATGTTTGGTATAGAACACCTAGGCTTCATAGGTAACAGTTTATGAAAAAAAATTATATTACAGGACAAAGTTTTTCCAGAAATATTCAAAAAAAAATTAATGCTTCCTTAATTTATACGCTTTTATGTGTTTTAATTCTCTATTTTATAGAAATCAAGATTAGTGTACGAATTAATGTATTAATGAAGTGCTTTTAAAAAAAGATAATAAATTTGCTAATCTATTTATGCTTAACCATAAAAGCTTTATCTTTATCGACTTTATAGAATTTTGAGACCTTTCCTAATTTTAAAAGCGGTAACACTTTACTTAACTGTCCTCGTGATACTGAACAATCGGATAGCCGAAAAGACGTCAAATAAGGAACAAGACATAATAACTTTTTTTTAAAACTATAACTAACGTATTCGTGTTATTTAGGCGAAATACTGTCTAACAAGAAAAAGAAAAGAAAAAAAGGTTTACCCGTAGGCGTAAATAATTAATAATCTTTCACCTTCCTATGATTTTATGATACATACCTTAACTAGTTGTGGTAAGAAAGCATATTGAGAAGATATGGTCATCGCATCAAATACCTTAAAACAAAGTAAACAAAACCGTCACGAACATCATAATAAGAATGGCGAAACAAACCTGTTTTTTTTTAGCTATTCTACGAGGTGAAAACAGTCTATTGCTATAGAGAACACGTTGTTTCTTAAAACTTAGTTTAACGTTTTTTAGTCAAAGTAAGGAGTTACGCTACAGGTAATATCAAAGACTTGCCGAAGTAAATTATACGCCAAAGTAAATTTCACTTCTTCTATGGTATAAATGCTCTTTACCATAGCCTACATTATTGTTTCTTTTTTGTGTGTTATTTGCATTAATCTGATCCTTACTAAAGGCTACTTAAAACTTGTGACGCAGAGGTTCGACGCGAGATATCAAAAAGTTTTGATATTTTGGCGTTTGCGAACCAGAAAATGCGAGTAGACGCAGGCGCAGCAACAAACGCAAAAATATTCTCAAGATTAAAAATAATTTTTGTTTATGTTTTCTTACGTTTTTATGTGCAAGTGTAAACGTGTTGCGTTTGCATCAGATTTGCAAAATCAATATTGCGCATGCGTATGTTGCTGGCGTTGCAAATGTGAACCAGGCTTAAGCTGTTGCTTGACTTATGTGGCTTAGCTACCTAGCCAGAAAGTAGAAGTAGACATTGATTTTGATTTTTGTGGTGTGTCCGTTGTTCTAAGCGCAAAATCAACATACTATGTTGCACAAAAATTGGTCTGTACAGTTAACTGCAACAAATTCTCAGATGGTCAGCTAAGTTTGTCTTCTGTTAGACACAAATAAGTAGCTACACCTATAATAAACCCGACTGAAAATCTTTACGCGGACACAAGTAAAGTCACTGGTTTTAGTGACCGTGATCATTTTACAGCGGGCCATATTTTGCTTACAATCCATTTTTGATCATTCACGATAACATATTCTGTAAAATAATAATGCTGGGCGATCGTTTTAGCTACACCGAGGTAACAAAAGGAAATCTTTTTTAAACTGACTAAATTCATCCCACAAAATAAAATTGATGGTTGGCTGTTTGATCTAAATATGTTAGCCAGGCTTTAAAAAACAATTACCTACCAGCAGAAGAAACAATGAAACTACTTTAAAAGCTGGTAAAGGTGTCACATTTTCCCCATACACTAAGTTTTTTAATACCTCCGTCATCTTAAAGGACTTTTTCAAAATCTTTTACAGAACCTCTAAGCTCAGTTGTTAAATCAAGTATTTGTGTAGAAAAGTACTTAAACTATGTAATTAATCACTTTTCCCGGCATGCAACAGACGGATTAGATTCCTTGCATTTCGATGTTGATTGTTAGTGCAAACAAGTTGTTTATTGTAGACCTTAAAACACGGAACCAAGATCATACCAACTGTCAGTAAAAACGTCTAAAGAAAACCCACTGTCAATAAATATTGTTTACATTAAGAAACTGTCAACAAAAATAAGCTACAAATCAACATTACGTCATCATAACCTGTAAATAAGGACAATGTCAACAAGCCTATTGACATATCTGTTCCGGTTCCGCAAAATACACAGGGGTATCGCCGCAGTAAACATGAAAACGAGGTTTATTATGAACATTTTATTTTTCACAGCGTGTTGTTGCTGAGAAAAAGACTTTACCACAAGATTTTAACTTTCAAGCCTTATTTCCATATTTTCTAAAGTTATGGGTATAGATAAAATCAAAGAGGCTAGTAGTAGTAAGGGTGAAAACGAAAATATTCTTGTGGTTTGGAGTGTGCAGCCTTTGTTTACACTTCCTTTTATGTTTTAAACGATGACAAAAATGAGTATACAACAGCTCATGATCATTCATATGCCAAGTTTCATTCAACACAAAATTCCTTAGTCAATATATGTATACTTCAGGAGTAAATGGAAGATGACATCAAGGAACTTTCCATAATATTGTTGTGCTAAAAATTAAATTATGGATCTTAACAAGGAAATCAATTCATACCAGAGCAAAGCATTTTCTTTAGAAAATAAAAATTGATCCATGTGCAGTAAAAATTTTACACCGGTTTTCCAAACTATGAGTCACTGTTATCAGTTTTTTCATACTTGGAACCAAAATAACGTCGTATCCACTACTGGTCTGGTCCAAAGTCTCTTGGTAAGAATCATGGTAATTTATTTTATCAAAACTCCAGATATGGTCATTCCAAACCTGGTCGTTAACGATCACTGTCTTTATTGGATGAGTTTTTTATTGTCTTAGTACGTTTGAAGGTTGGTTTGTTTGTTGATTTTGCTGATCGTTTAATGTATCTTCTGGTCACATCTCAAGAATATTTACCACTTGGATAAACTTTCTTTATTATGAACTTCTTCTGTTGTTCTATGGTATTACAGTCATAAACGTGGTCACAGTATAAACATCATAACACTTGGAAAGCTTTGGTGGGGTTATCCCCAATGGAAGTTTCACGTTCGAGTGAGTGACAAAGAACTAACGAAAAAGTCTGTTTACCAGACGTTTAACGGCGGGTAACACAGTTATATACTTGTGACTTAACCAGACATTTCAATGTCAACGCCCGTCTAGTTAGTTAATAAAAAAAATTGAATTTTGATATCCACAAAAGAAGTTAAGTAGTCTACGTGTGCTGTAAATCCATAAGCATACATAGTATGCTCCTGTAAAGTTTTTCGTATATATTTAGGCCCGGTTGGTCTAATGGCTATGACACTCATGCAAATGAGAGATCCAGGTTCAAAACATAATTATCTTGTATCTACAACAACCAGGTAATAATGAGTATATGATAGCTATATGTATAGCTAATTGTGAGGATAATTGGTATTCCTCGAATTGTAGGAATTGTAGGGCGTAGTGTTAAATACATTCATCACTTTCATTTATAGATAGAGCACAGCATTGCCTTGTCAAGAAAAGGCAGCTATATGTACTTGTTTGTCTTGACATGTCTCAAATCATCTTTTCAGAATAAGACTCACTAAAAATTTTCGCTTGCAAACCTAGGGAACCTTATGACACTCTCCCTTTATAATACCATAAATATTGCGATCTGCTTCTGAACATGCAGGGATATTAATAGTGTTCCTATCATTTGTTATGCGACAGAAAACAGCATAAACTCGAAGGATAAGGTCAGCTTTTGTGCCAGATGTTCTCTCCTTGTAAACAAACAAAATCTTTTTTAGTTCGGGAACACGCAACGATCCTAAGTCTTTCAAACCATTAACTGTTTTAGTATGAGGTAATAGTGCTTGAAACTGATCCATATTGCACTCAAGTGCAGCCAAAAATAACAAAAAAATGTATAAAATTTGTTAAGTAATTTGTGCACTTTCCCGCTACAATTTCAAATGGTTCATAATAAACCTCGTTTTCATGTTGCGCCTTTATTTTGAGCCGCCACGGTTAATTGTGAACACATGATATGGAAAAGAGCTTATTAATTGACAACTAATTGTCAACACTCAATTTCATTTATACGTCAGTTCACATTCACTGACACTCAAACTGTAATAATCAGTAATACTTATTTAAGAAATCGAATACTGAAGTGAATCTGAAGCGACCTACGATGTTGAAGTTTTAGTGCAAATTTTTAAAATTTCCAAATCTGAAAAGATTGCCTTTTTACTAAATAATATCTGCATAAGGTATTGACTTTAGTTTTCACTAATGAACCGGTAAAAATATACACTCATATACTACTGCCAATATCTTGGTGTGTTGCGGAGGTGAAATAAGGTCCCTGGAAGAAATGCTCATCGCAATGAATTTCGGAATTCCGTCCAATCCATGAAAAGTTTCCGTATAATCTATATAATAATACGCCAGTTCCGTGTCTCTGTGACAGGCAAAGTGGATGTGTTGTTTTTTCTAAAGAAACAGCCGCGGTAACATGTCACTTTTGCTAAACTTTTATTTTTATTCTGTCTTTTGTGTGCTTTTTCAAATTGATTTAAAATTTTTGTTTTAAAAAAGTCACGGTTAATTTATTTTATTGTTCTCATAAAGACCTTTGTGTAACGATGTAAACTTTATTACACAAAAGTCACGGGTAATTAATTTTTATTATTCCCTTAAGCACGTGTCTATTGTCTACTGTTATATGAAAAACATATTGGATTTATTTATTCCCACTTGAATGGAATTAACAACAAAACGTTTTGACGAAATGTGATAAAATAAAGTGATTTCATTAGTTAGGAATTTTATTGCATGCGAATTTAAATTTACCGTGACGGGAGCTTTGTTATAAATTGTTATACGAGTAAAGTCACAGGCAATTACCGTTGTTATTATAGTTGTCAATTTCGTTCAAAAGATTTGATTGTTTGCGTCTTTAAAATGAAACTGGCAACAAATGATGTTTTGATAAGAAACATAGAATAAATTTTAAATATTTATTGAACACGAATTATGATGTAACAAGCTAGCTACAAAATCTTTCTCGAACTTTTAGGATACTGTGACACATTTTTTTGCCCATAGAGAATAATTTTTTTCACATTACCTGTGAACTTTACAAGGGGACCACATGCAATATGACAAGTGGAACGAATTTTATAGAATTTAAAGTGTGTGTGTTAAGTTATTTTTTATTGTTTTGTTTCTGACATCCCGTTAAACTTTTGTCAGCCTACATGTAAAATGCCAGGTTTTTTTACAGGGTTTTTTTACATTTGATTGGAAATTTACGTGGGTTTATGACTTTGGGTTAAAAAAAGTTATGAGAGGATGGTATGGTTAAGTCAGTTTATATTGTTCGTGTTGCAAAATGCTGTTTTTTGAAATTTTGTGTAAACTTTTGTGGAAATAGACCACATGCAATATATATACTGAAAGAACCAATCTTTGTAGAATCAGACTTCACTGTAAGCTGTTGTAAAGCTGATGTCTTTATCAGTAAAAATAACAGTCATAGTTTAGCCATAGTTTAAGAAAAATATAAATTGAGTTTGAAAGTTAAAAAGTATTTATTTGTTAAGCTTTTCGTACACTAAGTACATCTTCAGACTATATAAACAACTTTGTCTTTATATTTCGTATTATAAACTATTGTTTGGGGGAACTAACTGTATGTGATGTAATTTTTGCTGAAAGAAAATTCCATGGTTTCACGTTTTTGTTTTTCTTGAGAATTTTACAAAATTTTTTAGGGATAAATGTTTGCTGATGATAAAAAAATTACTTAATGTTCTGACTGAAACTGTTTTTGTTTTTTATATTTTGTAATCTAAACGCGAGGACTGTGTGCACTGAAATGACTGATTTTTTTAAATTTTGATGTGTTTCATAACCTTTTTGTGGAAGATTAATGGCAATATACGATATGCTGAATGAACTTATTTTTGTTGATTTAGATGTGTTTCTCAAAACCGATCTGTTTTACATTTTGTGTAAACTTTTGTTTATGAACCGTATACAATGTTTGTTGATTCAAGTTGATTCTTTGCTTATTGATTTTGTGGCATTTAGGTTTAAAATTGTTGGTAAAGGGCAGTATGGATCATCATACTATAAAAGAAAATTTTTGTGTTCTTAACTGGTTGATTTTTACATTTTGTGTAAATTTTTGCGGGAGAGGATGGTATGCAACCGAAGTGACTGATTTTTCTAGATTTAAATTTGATGTTTTCCAAACTATGGTTTTTTCATATTTTTGTGTAAGCTTTTAAGGGAAAGACAATACTTAAAATTGTAAAGAACTTATTTTTGTTGATTTGTGACTCTTGCAGGCCTCCTTTTTGACATTTCAGAATAAAATACTGAGGGTTTTCAACATAATCACTTATAAGATGTACATATTTGAAATGCGTTATTTCTAACATTGTTATTATCCGTGTTGTGACTGTCGGTGTTGTAACTGTCGGTGTTCTTACTGTCGGTTTTGTGGGTGTTGTGAGTGTTGATGTTGTGAGTGTCGTTGTTGTAACTTTTTATCAACTAGATTTTGCACCTTGCAAGCTGTTCTTTTTTATTTTGTGTAAGATTTGTGTGGAGGATTTAATGCGATTTGACATTTGACATTTGCTGTAAGATTTTAAGAACATTTTTTTTTTGTATATGCACTGCTGACGTCAGCAAAACATCTAAAGCAACCTATTTTTTTATTGGCCTTTTGCCTAAGTGGATTTTTCTACGGGCCTTATCGACTAGTCAATATAATAATACGCCAGTTCCGTGTGTCTGTCTGTCACTTTTGCAAAGTGGATTATATTCTTCACCTTTTTCATTGATAAAGTCTGTAAAACATCGCCCATAAAATTGTTCTGTAAATTACCAAACTTTTAACGTTAAAATAATATTAACGTCAAAGGAAAGTATATTAAATTAATGAAGCCATTACAGTGCACTTAAAACCTTGAGGCCAAATAACTTGGAAACGAAGTGGTAACGTCAATGTTTTTTCACCGCGTGGGTAACTAGGGACCACCTGGGACCAATTTGGGTAAGTTTTCCAAACCTGGGTCCCCAAATCCGTTTCGGAATGCACGGGTTTATAACATCATCAAAAAACCTTTAAACCACAATATTTCCGTAACCGTTTGTCAAAAGTACATGATCCTATACATTTTCTTGATCAGCGTTTTAAGATCTATAAGATGAAGGCAACAGGTATACAAATTTAAAAAAATTTTTTTTAGGTTTTGGCGGGCCATTGCTGACGTCAGCAAAATTTTAAATCCCTTATATCTCATTAACCGCTCATCAAAAGCACATGATCATATACATTTTCTTGATCAGCGCTTTAAGCTCTACACAACAGAGGCAACGTGAAAACAAGCTTCTGAATTATTTTTTCTGTGCATGGGTTGCTGACGTCATCAAAATTCAAATAACGTTTCTTTTTCATTTTTATCCTGCCTCAGTGGATCTTTCCACGGGCTTTATCGACTAGTCTCTATAATAATAGCCGTATTCCGTATGTCTGTCTGTTCAAAATGTTTGCGCGCAGCTTTTTCGAAAAATCCCGGCAAAATCCCACAGAACATGATTTTTACGGGTCGAAGGAATATGAAATAGATATACGGCCATTTTAAAAGCTGTGGCGTTGAAGTGAAGTTGGTAAGTCTATTTTTGTCTTTTGAAAGCTGTTTATTTTTGTTTTTTATATGTTTTTACATGTTAAGGTAAATATATTGTTACGTCTTTTAGCCACATACAAATCTTGAACTTACCAATTTTAAGATTTTGTCTACGAACGTTTATATAGATTTCAAGTGATCTAGCTAGCTAGCCTTTCATTCAGTTTGATACAACAGCTTTTTATCTTAGCCAGCATTATTTCTCTTTGTGTTATTTTTACCAATCTGATTTTACTAAGTTGCAACTGGGGGCTATCTAGCTAGCTGTTAGCTACCTCTGGCTAAAAAGTGAAAGTAGCCAAATAAATACAGTTAGCTAGCTAGCTACAACAAAATTTTAAAATTTTTCTTACGCCTAATGAAAATGCAGTTTTGTAGCTACACCTTTTTTATTGTAATAAAAGCGTATTCCCAAAAATAAAATTGCTGAAGGATTTTTTAGCTGAATGGGGTATAACGACGGGCTGTTTCCTGTGTTGTTATTTAAACAGAAGTTGCGACAAAGTTTTTTTGGAAAAGGGTATTACGCCTATACACATGTTCAACTCTGTTCAACTGTACGAAGCGCTTAGCCCGATGTTAACAACGGACTGTTTTTTCTTGAAAAAGGGTATATATTACGTCTAAACATATGTGCAACACCGTTTAACTGTACTAAGCGCTTAGCCCGTTGTTAACGACATAAGCAACACGGTTTACCTGTATAGAGCTTATCCCAGTGTTAACAACAGAGTGCATCCTGTGTTTTCAAATGAACCGAAGTTGCGATGAAGTTTTTTTGAAAAAGAGTATTACGCCTGTTCAACTCTGTTTAATTGTACTAAGCGGTTAGCTCAGTGTTAACAACAGACTGTTTTTTGTACTAAGGGATCAGCCCACTGTGACAATTAATTTTTAAACTTTCTCGGTAATCACACCTGTACGGATGTGCAACACTGTTTACTTGGACTAACCGCTCAGCTCTGTGTTAGCAATGGACAGTTTCTTGTGTTTTTATTTAAACAGAGTCTGCGAGAAAGTTTTTTTCAAAAGGGTATTATCCCTATACGCCTGTGTAACATGGTTTAACTGTACTAAGTGCTCAGCCCAGTGTCACGATTAACTTTTTAACTTTCACAAAAACTTATTCCGCAAAATAAAATAATATTGCCCGGTTGTTTTTGCTATGACAGGGTAACAACGGTTTGTAAACTATATTTTTATTTCAGCTATCGTTGCGGGAAAGTTATTTTTTTAAAAATATGTTACAGTCCCAACACTATAATGGTGTATGCGCTTCACTTGATTTACGACATACTGTATACCTGTACTAAAGCGCTCCACCTGATTGTGTGACACAGTTTACGGCTCTTATTAAGCGCTCCACAGAGTGTTCAACGCCGGGTCACACCTTGACTTGTGGCCTACTCCGGCGTTTCGACGCCGGGTTTCCCGCTAGTCTATATTATAATACCCGTATACGTCTGCCTGTCTGTCACGCAAAATGATAGCCTAGCTGCGCATCGCTGCTTCCCTCTTACCACGCCTCCACAATGCTAAAACAACCATAGTATTTGCTTTTTTTGTAACCTTTTCATCGTCCTACTAACCTTCTTATACATCTTTTTAAACTCACGTCCCTTTTTACCACGATCTTGGCCACTGCAAAAAATCCACATTTTCGACCTAGCCACCCCGACCATTAATCCGGACCATTAATCCGGACTATTAATCCGGAGTACTCAGCCTGTTAACCCTTTTGCGCCGGACTTTAACCAATCAGAAACCTTCTTCGTTTCACGTGTTTGCGCAACCTGGCGTTTAATTTTAGGCCGGGGCTTTTACGAGTTTATCAGAATATCGCAACCACAAGATCACGAGGACGGATTGGTTTTTACATTGCTTTTACACACTTTATCTTTTCCCAATCTTTTCCCATTTTCTTTGAAGCACCTTAACGTTTCACCCCTTTATATTTCTCACGTTCTCTAGCCATGTATAAATCTTAAAAAACAATTTTAAGATTTTAGCTAGGAATCTAGATTTCAAGGCACCATTCTGCTGAAGCTAGCTAGCTAGCTATACCTGGCCGTATTTATTCCCATTCTTTTAAAGTTTTTATTCAGTTTAGTATATCAATATTTATTTTTATGTTGGGGTTTAGCTATCTACCTAACTCTTTAGCTACCTCTGTGGCTAAAAAGTGAAAGTAGCCAAATGCAGTTTTTGGCTTGCTACAACAAATTTTTTATTCAATAATTTTTAGGATGCTAAATGTAGTTAGGTTACACATTTCATTACTGTCATTAAAACTTATTCCGCAAAGTAAATTTTGTTAGCTGCACAGGGTAACGATGGATTGTTTCCTGTGTTTTTATTTAAACCGTTGCAATTAAGTTTTTTTGAAAAATGGTATTACGCCTATTACTCTGTGTGACACAGTTTACCTGTGATAAACGTTCAACCTGGTGTTAACAATGTGTTAACAATGGGCTGTTTTGTGTCTTTTTATTTAAATTAAAGTTGTGATATGTTTTTTTTAAAAAAGGCTATTGCGTCTATACGCATGTGTGACACAGTTTACCTGTACTAAGCTCAGTCCGGTATCATGTTATGTCCGGTATCATATTATTATTATTATTATTATTATTATTATTATGTTTACTGAAACTTATTCTGCAAAATTAATAATATTCACTAAATTTTTTGCTATACAACGGGTTGTAAACTGTGCTAAAAGGGTATTAAGCATAAACGAATGTGTAACACGCTTTACCTGTACTAAGCAGTCAGTCCAATGTTTCCTGTGTTTCTGTTTAACCGAAGTTGCCATAAAGTTTTTTTTGGCAAAAGGTATTGTACCTACATGAATGTGCCACATTGTTTACCTATGCTAAGCGCGCTGCCCAGGGTAACATTCATTTTTGAACTTTCACCGACATACTGCATACCTGTACTAGAGTACTCCACCTGAACATTGGCACAGTTTACGGTTTATAATAATTTGTCCACAGGGTTTTTAATGCTGGGTAACACTTTTACTTGTGGCTTACCCCGGCATGCGACGTCGGGTCCCCCGGCTAGTTGAAACTAATTACATAAAGTTACATGCATTAATATTGCTTTTGCTAAACTTTGATTAGATAATTTCACATTCCAATGTAGGTAGATGGTACTAAAATATTTTGTTTGCATTGCGACAGGTAGAGTAGTCTATTTTTTTATTTGACTTGAAACAGTAAACCATTTTTGCTGATCATAAGTTGAGATTTCGCGGGAACTTAGTTGCCTAGGAATAATGATGGTCGTACTGGACATATTCAAGCGATAGTATATAGTATAAGTGATGAAGGATTCAAAGCAGTGTACGAAAAGATGTCATTTACAACAAAGGAAAACACCAAAGTTTATATGCCCGTGTTAAATAATCGCCAATCAATTTAAGTGTGTAACGCAGGGTCTCTCAGCTAGTTTAATTCTGAATTCAAGAATAAAACATACTGAATAAAATTAATTCTAATTTTGGAATTTTATCCAGGCCAAAAACTTCTAACAGGTTACTTACTAGTAGCAGAAACATTGAAAACAATTTAGAAAACTTGGTAATGACGTCAGATTTGGTCCATACATAAGTCTTGCATAAATTCTTCATCTTGAATGTCTTTTTTTCAAAAACAATATATGTATATATTATCAAGAACAACAAATAAGGCACAAATAAGGAACTAAACTGGCATATATTAGGCCAGTTTAGTTCCTTATGCAAAGTCACTTAATTAGAATGTCACATATGAAATAACAGACAGTCATTGTTATTCATGCTGGACAAATTAGACTTCATTAAATGCAAACTTTCGATACCTTAAATAAATCAATGGTGATTGTAGTCTTTACCCACAACTACAAGTTGTTAAGACTAAAACGAATCTATATTTCTATGAGAACATAAACAGAACACGAAATCCAGTTCCCTTTGCTAGTTTCAAAACATCGCACTGGGAATGGAGGGTTATATCAGCCCTAATGTGTCGTTAAAGGACTAAAAAGGATAAGACTACCTCCATTTGCACTGACATACCTATCTTGTCAGATATTCTTTGCTTGTCGCTTCTATTGCGACCTGTAACATTAATGTGAGTATTGGAAGATTTTGCGAAACGGAAATAGCGAAAAAATGGTTGCATAACTTGGATACAACTTAAACTTGGAACTAATTGTGAAAACCAGATTCGCGTATCCGATTAGGATAGTGCGTCAATTGAACTGAATGGCTAGTGGGTACGCAAAGTATACCTGAATGTTCTCTTGTATAGTGTTGCATTTTCATTCGTTGTATTGACTTAAAAATTTAGATTATAATCAACTTAGTTAACTGCGCCTAAAGGAATATTTGGAGAACAAATTATGAACTATCTTATAGAATAAAGGATATTAACAAATAAAAATTGGCTTAACAAAAGAGAGACTGCCGAGGATTTCTAGCTACCGACCTTCATGGTGGGCAAGTTTAACGTCATTAAAACCTTTTATTAATAATTCAATTACTGTTAATTGGTTTGTTTACGTTCTTTGCATAAGGAACTAAATTATAAAGGCTAAATTGAGCTAAAATGTCTCTGAATTAGACCGTCACGTATAAAATAACAGGAATTATTACTATTCATGCTGGACAAGTTAGACTTCATTAAATGCAAACTTTCGAAACCTTAATTCAATTAATGGTAATTGTAGTCATATGTTGTAGTCTTTCCTGAGAAATACTTTGCATATGTCCATGAGAACATAAAAAGAACACGACATCCAGGTTTGACATATGAACGTCATCTTGAAATGTTTCGCTTTTTTAAAGTATAGTTATCGTTAACTTGCTATACGCAATATCATCACAATTTCTGAATAGTATTAATTTCTTTAGAAAATAAAATAGGATTCATTTCAGTGTCATCAGGGGCGTATCCGGAAAAAAATTAACCTAAGTCGAAGCATTGACCCGCAGGGTCAACATCGCACCAAAGGTGCGATGATAAGCAACTGGGGTTTGGGGGGCATTGTAACCCCCCCCCCAACGGGTCCAGGAAGCAACGCCTTTTTACGCACTTTAAGCACTAAAACATCATAAAACCGACTCTCTGAGATACACGATACACGTTAAGTATTGAACAATTGATCAAAAAAGGGGAATAAATGACAACATAAAATACATTAAAATCTTTATTAGCAAGGCTGTAATCAAACCAGCAATAAGACAACACAACATCATCATAATGTTTTTCATAGAGTGAAAGTTATTAATGCAATAACTAAATCTTCATTCTTCTTTCTTCGTATTCAGCACCAAAATAATGTTTTTTGCAAATTGGAGGTTATTTAAAATAAAACCAAATCAAAATCTTCTTTCTTCATAAATATTAATAAATATTTCAAAAATATAACGAAATGGAACCATGGACAAATTGAATCTAACATGAATGAATGAAAAAGAACATGGTAAGGATCAGAGTTTCATACCCAAACCATGAATGAGTGAATCAATCAAATCAGATACATAAATGCATGTATATCTACCAGTCAAAATGACAGTAAAGTGGAAAAAAGGGTATTTATTTAATATTAGGCTAGAAGTGGGGTATTTACTTAATATTAGGCTAGAAATGGGGTATTTACTTAATATTAGGCTAGAAGAGGGGGTAAGTTGCTTATTTATTTAAATTTTTTATATATATATACCTTACTTATAATACATCTTAATAAAGATTGAGATGGAAATTAATCGAAAAAGTTGAAAAAAGAAAATGATTAGACAAAATCCAACCTGCGTGGTCCCTTGGCGGAAAACCTATTAATTATATCTTCTTTATTTATTTGAACACCCAAATGAACATGGAGTAGAGCAAGACCATTAAACCTTTCTTCTGTCATTGTTGATCTGCAATAGTTTTTTAGTCTTCTCATGGCAGAAAAGGATCTCTCACACTCGCATAAAGTCATAGGAATGGTGACTAAAATTCTAAGGACCACCTATATGTTGCTAAAGACTCCATCTGCACGAGGGAAAGCTTTAAGAGTAGCTTCAATGGAGTTTGGAATGGATTCAGGATTTTCTTTTTCCACCTTTAGCCAAAAGGTTACCCACACCTCTAACTCATTTGAAATAGTTAAAGGGTTGGGAAAGTCGTTAAAATAGAAATTTACAAATGTGGATAGTTATGGCCTTTTTAAAGTAATCTGAAACATCAGAATAAGTATAATTTGGCCTGTGTACTTGTCTTTTAGCAGTTCGAGGAACACTAATTGTTATGTTTACCTTTTTAACTAATTCCTCTGCAAGTAAAAACCATTTTTCATGATAGGTGTCAATATTGTCTCTAATGCAAGAAA
The DNA here is from genome assembly GCA_030067915.1 of Hydractinia echinata. Classification (NCBI taxonomy): domain Eukaryota; kingdom Metazoa; phylum Cnidaria; class Hydrozoa; order Anthoathecata; family Hydractiniidae; genus Hydractinia; species Hydractinia echinata. The sequence goes on from JASGCC010000002.1 coordinate 1,164,917, forward strand.
ACCTATCTTTTAAAGAATTAATTAACATTACAGTTTTAAACATGTCATTAGTCTTACTCTGTAATAGTTTTGTTACTTCCATTGTCATGTCAAGTACCTGTCTAGTAATGACCATGGCAATAACAAAGTCGAATCTTTCCAATGCATTTCTATGACTGACTGCTCTGAATACAGTATCAGCATTAATTTCCCTATTAGGGTTAAGGGCCATCTCATCAAAAGTAGCTAAAATGCCTTCAAATAAATCATTAAAAACACTCATGCCAATAATACGTTCCACCCACCTAGTGTTACAAACATCAATAATTAGGATTATTAGTAAGGTCAGCAACATTCTTTCGTAAAAGTTTTAACCTACTTTCAGAAAATTTGAAAAAATATGTTATCTGTTTCATTTGATCCATCATGTTGCGGACATAATATACAGAGCACGAATTACAGACAACCAAATTTAGGCGATGAGAAGAACAGTGTGTTTGTACAGCTAATCTGTTTTGCTTTAAAATGTGAGCCTGACAACCATTAATTTTACCAGCTATATTTCCAGCACCATCATAACATTGACCTCGACAATTCTGTATGTCAAGAGAAAGTTCATTCAAGTTTCTTAAAATGATCTTTGAAGAGACAAACCTGAGAGCCCTTCACTACCATGAATAAACCTTATGAATTCCTCTCGCAAGTTATAATGTTGGTCTACAAAACGAAGTACTACTGATATTTGTTCCTTGGTAGATGTGTCGCAAGCTTCGTCACAAATTATTGAAAAAAATTTAGCTTGCTTAACTGCAGATATTATTTTGACTGTTATATAATCACCACAACATGAAATAACTTCATTCTGTGTTTGTGGTGATAAGTAAGTTGCATTTCTTGAACAGGCTTTTAAATAATTACCTAACGCTATATCACCCCCTCTTACTCTATAATTTAAAAGGTCAAGAAAATTGCCAACAGAATAAGGAGCATAGCCACCAACTTCAGGAAAATCTTTTAAGTTGTCTCTGTGTCCTCTCAGGGAAATGCATAGGCGGCCACAAAGAATAACTGTATCAATAATAGCAGCTAAAAAAATTCTGTTGGCTTCTACCTTTTTGGAATACATAGTAGATACCAGTTCATTAATTTTTTTTGGTTGTACCTGACTGGTTAGTCCTTAAAGAAGTCAAAATAGAAGAGGTGTCCTTATGAAGAGCACTTTTTTCATGTTTTTTATAGACCGAAACACTGTCATTCCAGTAGTTCTGCCCCTTTGTAATAAGATTAGTAGCTAATGCAGATTTTGAATTTATTTTTGATGCAATAATGTGCAAGGCAGACAAAACGCAGCATCCATGTGATTAGAATATGCTAGCCACGAAAATTGAGCAAACCAAACATATCGGAATCGCCTATTAAGTTTGTCCCTAGGAAAAGTGAATCCTTGATCAGGTTTTGTTACGTTATCAACATATGTGACTATATCATGATCACTAAGGTGTGGAGCTTGCTTGTAATAAGTGCCTACATCATATTTTCCAATACCGTCAGTATAACCTGGGGGAAAGAATTTAATAAAGGTTTTGCAGAAAAAACTTTTTCAGGTGTAATAGGTTTTAATTTCCTTTGACAAAAAAGGTTTTAAAGTTGAAGGTTTGCTATTTTGAAATGGAAGAAGTCTCCTCATTAGTGCCAGAAGTACCACATTGATTAACTAATGTTGTTTGGCCTAATGAAGATGAAATATTTGGTGATGAGACACATATGTTTTCAGTTCTTTTTAATTTGCTCTCTGTCTTCATAAAGTATGGCAACCTAGTTTGAAAATATTTAACGTAGCTTTACTCAATTTAACGGAAACTAAAGGGACAAAATGATTGGGTTTAAATTGCCCAGAATATTTGCCATTATTGAAAAATAAAATTGAAACAGGCTGTAAATTTTTATTTGAAGGCCGACGGTGAAAAATATTCTGATTGAAAAGCGTCCTGAATCGTAGCTGACCACAATCAGGATACAAAGTTGAAATATTTCTTTTTAATACACTGGTAAGGGCAAGTATACAGATAAAAGATGACCATATGTTTTTACTGCACATAAGAATAGCTTCCTTCTGTACAAGATCTGCTGCCGAAAGACCTGTGTCTACAGAGGAATGGCTAACTGAAAACTTTAATGTACTTTCTACACAGGAAAACAAATCTGAAGATTGACATAAAGAAACAAACATTGGATGGTTTAAGTAGAATAGAGAATTTTCGAAAAGCTCTATGCAAGTTAAAGCTCTAAGCTCATCTATTAAATCATTCGTACCTGAAACAGCCAGAGAAGCACTGCTGTATAAACAATCACCGTCTGTCACTGATCTGAAGTAAAAATAAAGCTCTCATAACCACAACATACAAAATAAGTTTACTTTATATTTACACCATTATTGTTAAGTGATTCCGTGTGTCGAATGACACGAACTTAATCACTGCATTGCTTAAACAACGTATTGTCAAAGGATTATAGCAATTATAAACTAACCTGAGAGCCCAAATAGGATTATCCTTACCGCTGATTTTCAGCTTCTTCGTTTCGTTTCACAGCGCCTTCATCTAATAAAACTGAGAAATCGGGATCTCTCAGTTTATTATCCAGCGTAGTTCTCAAAGAACTTGAAACTTTTTAAAGGCCGTTTAAATTTCCTGAAGCTAAATACGAGTTCACGTTTGATAACAACATCATGCTTTCTTCACCTTCACAACTTCACTGACCTTGATTTCATTTTTCATTTTTTCGCTTATTTTCATGTAGCCTTATAAGGATTTTTACCCTATTTGCGAAAGTTATTAATTAGCCAATAGGATGCGTCCAAAATTACCATAAATGGAAGACACATGACTTTACATGGGCATAAATTTGGCATGTAATCCTGTGAAAAATTAGACTACTAATTATAAAACAGCTGCTATAGAAGTAGGTACATTTGCATTTTGTACTTAAAGATTCACCACATGAAAGCACATCTAACAATACATTTATCAACTTTCAATAGAAAAATATCATCGTTATATATAGGTTAAAATTGACAGGCAGTTTTCTAAAAAAACGTTCCAATTTTACCTAAGAGATTGTTTCACTGATACGTCCTTGAGCTTCGTGCCCTAATAAATGAATTTCTTAGGCGTAATTTCAATGAGCATGCTAGAAATATGTACGACAGGCAAAGACCAGCAAACCCGTGAATTTTTTCACGACCTAACGATTAGTTTATATGTATTATTGTTGATAGGCAAGATTTTTATTCAGTTTTATTTATCACTTACGTACTAACATGTCACAGAGCAGTTTTTCTGTTTTAGGGCATAGACAGCTAACTTTTATGGATAACAAAAGCCCTAATTTATATTCCAAAAGTCAAGTCACAAAAAAATTAAAATATTTACATCAAGTCAATTTTGTAGCGCTATAAAAAGGAGCCTTTAGTCTTTTAGGTTTTAGTGAGCTCACGAAAAAATACCCTGCAGATATCCAAGAATGAAATAATGGAGGAGTATACTGCTAATAGTATAACTAAGTTAAGGAGATATAAGGGTTTAAAATAATGTGAACACCTTAAAGCTTTATTGTGTTTATGTAAACGCAATAAAGCTTTAAGGTCTTATTAGAATATGACATATGATGACAAGTCCAATTATTCAAAAAAAAAATTGTACAAATTTTCGGTGGCTTCCGCACGCCATGATCACGTATAAATTATATTTTCTAGAAGTTCATGGATTTATTGTGTGTCCAAGCCTAAAAAAAGTAGAATCAAAAGACTATAGTTTAATGTCTTTTAGGTAAATTGCAAATATCTATGGCTTACCTTCCAGTGGTGCACTTCGTTTAGTGAATTTACTATATTTGTAGAAGTTCTTCTAGAAAATAACATTGGGGTTATTGTTTGTTGATTGGCATGTCTATATATTTTTCGTGCTAAAAATTTTTTCGGACTTGAAACTCAGTTATTATTGAATGAAATGAAAAATTTTAGTCTTATATAGTTCGTATTTACAAATATAATAATATAATATAATATTATTTACAAATGGTCATATTTCTTTTTGATTTTGACTTCTATCTTCTACGAAAACATTGTCGCTTAAAGCTAAGTAATATCATGAAATATTTTGCAGATTCGACTCTATAACAATAAACTTCGAGTTTTATCGTTCGTACTTTTAGTAATGTTTATAAGAACGAGGCTAAATTGCAAAAATAAAAGATTGATAAAGTACTTGAAACCTTTAATTCGCGAAATTTAACACTTTACAGACCCTTATAAAAGCCGAAATGTTCTTCCTATCAAGTTAATTATGTCGATTTTTTTGATTAAAATAAAATTTACACACAATTGTTTCAAGTTTTTGTAACTTAAATCTACATAATTGTTTTAAATGAAATGGGTTTCTAAAAAAAAAAATGCAAAATGATCTGGAGAACAATAGTAAGTAACCCGCGATTTTTTGAATTGAATAGTATTATAATCTAAGTAATTTTATGTAAGTTAAGTAAGAACTGACAAACGGACAAAAACCTTTTCGACTTAAGGAAATATTATCAGAACAAACAAACTTTTGCACCAAAAACAAGCTTGGTTGATTCTTCCTCAACTCACATGTCAAAAATTATAATTCCCCTTTTTCTTTTTTCCCCAAACTTTATCCATCTAAAAGAACACAGCAAAGAATAAATGACTTTTTTTACTTAGTTATGAAACAAGACGAAACGATACTAGAAAAAAGAGTTATCTCATTCGGCGTAAAGGAAAGTGAGTTTATACTATTATACTGAAGTACAATCTCAAGTAACTACTTTAACGATTTATTTATTGTAGATAAACTTTATTTGTCTAAAAAACACATCTACATTTATCTATCAATGTAATCAAAAATTAAATTACTTTTAAAGTATTTTCAAATTAAGTATTAAACAAAAAAAGTCGATGATAACTTTAAAGAAAGAGATTGAGGCTCTGAAAGAGGGGCGTGACAAGGAAAGTAAGCTGGTCATAGTTACTGTGTAAACTCAGTAAAGGGAATATCCATAAAAAACCTTTTCTTGATAATGACTATAATAAGGCTTTATCAATAAATTTCCTTAATTGCAGATGATGCCGAAGCTTTGCGCCAAATGAAGTCAGAGGTAAGAAGGTTAAAAGAAGAGAGAAGAAGGGAACGAAGAAGTTTCTGTTATAGCAAAAAAAACACACATGACTAAACTGATGTGTGTACATCTTTGATCATTTTTATTACCTGAGAATGGCCTAAAACTTCAGTGTTTTAATGAGAACAACGTGCATACGGTCTGTATAAGCAAGTGTCGCGAAAGCTTTTAATGTTACTATTCAAACTTTCTTAAAAATTAAAAGTCAGCTAGCTAGCCTTATTATTTAGTTTAGTACGACAGCTTTTGATCTTACCCAACATTATTTCTATTTGTGTTATTTTTACAAATCTGCAACTGGGAGCTATCTGTTAGCTACTTCTGGCTAAAAATCGCAGTTTGGTAGCTAGATAAACCTTTTACTGTAATATCAACTTCTCCAGTCTGCATTAACCTATAACACTTGGGGTTTATTTTTTACCACAGCCAACAGCCTGTAGCATGTGTTTTAATTTACACTGAAAATTTTTTAAATTTCACGAAAACTTATTCTGCAAACTAAAATTGCTAAGTGATTTTTTAGCTGGAAGAGATGACGACGGGCTGTTTCGTAAGTGTTTATTTAAACCGAATTTGGGATTAAGTTTTTTTGAAAAAGTTGTTACGCCTATACTCAGCTCGTTTTTGTTGAATTTTTATTTTTGTAATATTTGCTTTTTATATGTTTTTGAATTTTAAGATAAATATATTATCACGCTTTTTAGACACATAAAAATCTTAAACTCGCCAATTTTAAGATTTTGGTTTTGAACGTATAGATTTTGAGAAAGCATCAAAAATCAGCTAGCTAGACTTATTATAGCTAGTATAGGGAGTCAGTATATACAGACTTTTTCAAAAAACACGGTCAAACTCTCATAAAAAAATAACATACAGAATTTGACTTGTGACGTCACAGCTGTTCATCACGCCTCATCTCGACAAAAAACGCTGACAATCCGCTGAAAATCAGCAAAAAATCAACGCATGCGCAACATGACTAACATGCTCAGCAATCTTCGGACGTTGTTAAATCTGTATATAAGAAAGGGATGAGTTGGTTCAAGTACGCACCAGACCGGTACACAACACAAGACATGTGCAATTGGGTGGTTGAAGAGATGCCTCATTTACTTGAACACGTCCAGACCATTTCAAAACGCAGGACATGTGCAATATGGCCGTTGAAGAGATGCCACATTTGTTTGAGATTGTACCAGACAGGTTCAAGACGGAACAAATGCACGTCATAGCCGTCGAGGAGAGCATCGACATATTCGATATCGTGCCAGATCATATCAAGACGCAAGACATGTGCAACTGGGCGGTTGAACGGATGCCCTATCTATTCGAGTACGTGCCAGACCACTTCAAAACGCGAGACATATGCGAAGCTGTTGTCTCCGATGATCCTAGTATGTTCGAATTTGTCCCGGACCGGTTCAAAACGCAAGACCTATGCTATGAAGCTGTTGAAGAGGATCCCTACCAGCTCGAATATGTCCCGGATCAGTTCAAGACGCGATGCATGTGCGACAGAGCCGTTGAAGAGAATTCTAATAGGCTAGAATTTGTACCAGACCGGTTCAAAACGCAAGACATGTGCAACAAGGCTGTTGAAAAAGATATGTTGATATGTTCGAGTATGTGCCAGATCAATTCAAGACACAAGACATGTGCAACGAGGTGTTTGAAAAACACCCCTGTTTGTTCGAGGATGTGCTGGACCGGTTCAGAACACAAGACATGTGCAACAAGGCTGTTGAAGAGGAGTCATGGCTAATTGAGTATGTGCCAGATCAATTCAAGACACAAGACATGTGCAACAAGGCTGTTGAAAAGAATCCCCTGGTGCTGAAGTATGTGCCGGACTGGTTTGTCACCCGGGACATGTCTAGTAGCATGAACACTAGGCCTGAACTACTCTATGCCTACCATCAGAGGAAAGCGGACAAGGCTAGGATTAAGGATGAGCTAGCTCCAGTAGCCTGGCATCCTGATAGGGTCATAGATTGGTGCTTTTCAGAGGATGAAAAGGCAGATCTCGAAAAGTTGTGGAGCCCCTGGGGTTATAAGATAAATTGAACAATGCAGTAACGCTCGGCAATCTTCGGAGGTTGTTGGTGTATACTAAAATGGTACTCTGTTACTGGTGCTCTGTAGAAATGTTCGACAAAAAAGGCGTCAGGTGCCCCATGAAATACAACCCCCCACAGGTGAGTACAAAACATACGACGAAATCCGGCTTTTTTCAAGTCAAAGAAAACATGGCTGCTCATATGGGCGACGGCGGCGAGTATGTGTACGAGGGCTACTTTGTGGAAATGTGTACTGCTTGGCTTACGTGGAGGAGCGACAGGTGTATGACAGCGCGTACGAAATGTCGCTGTGGTTGTTAAAAAGGCGCTACAAAGGAAGGGCCGCCCCAGACTGGAGACGCCTCGTCAGATTTGTGGGCGACTTGACTCAAAAGGAATTCCTGGCATCGGGTAGGGTTAGAGGATGAAAAGGAAGATCTCGAAAGGTTGTGGAGCTCCTAGGTTATCTTATAACCCCTCGGGGTTATAAGATAAATGGAAGAACAGTGCGATGACTGCGAACGCGTGCTTGACGAGTACGATAGATGCACCTGCGGACGTAGGCTCTTGGTAAAGGTTAGGATGCTGTGTTGGTACTGCTACCAGGAATTTATAACATATAACGGGGGTAGTTGCGTATGTGCGAGTAGAAGCAATCCTCGGACATTGTTAAAAATTCAATAAAGGATGCTAAAATTTGAGAACGAAATTGTCAAACCTTGAGAATTCTACAGTTTTGCTGCTACTTTTACCAACATCAGTGACATCAATGTGGACTATCTGACAGTGTCAGACCCCATTACTACCAACAAAGGCAATGATCAACGGTATATCGTGGGGTATCATACGCGAGACCTCGTAGTAGCCCTGAGGTTAAGATGCCTAAAATCTGGTCCCCGCATGGAGTTAGCCGATACAATGCCGTCGCCGTACCGACGATGAGTCTTGATTTCGAAGAGTACCCTGATTTTATCGAAAAATATCGTCAAATTTGGAACAAGATTAAAGAGTTGATATCTCAAAGATTGACGACGGAGCCGGTCAAAAAAGATCGCTACGTCAACGCGAAACTAAAATACTACAAGGACGCGATAACAACCAAATTTCATGGTATGCGAGCACCCTACGATGAATCCTGCCAAGTCAGTGCCATCCTGGCTATATCATCCGTATACATTCAAGGCAAAAACTACTACCCGCAGGTGCAAGTTGTGGAATGTAGGTATAAAGGCTTTAAAGTTGAATGGCTGCTGAGTGCTGATTAAATGTTTTATAACCTCCACAAGGGTTACAAAACATACTAAGGTCTGTAAACAGGTGGAGACTCTAGGTACTGCTTGCATACTGTACAGATTGAAGTTTTTTTAAGACGTCATCTCTACCTTCCTGTCTTCCTTTCGCAACTAACTGGGCGCGTTCTCGTTCATTGATGGAGTCAACAATACGTTTAAAACGTTGTCGCATCTGTTCCTTTAGCAGCATATGCCGTTGTTTTTCCTGCATAATGAGACTAAGCTCGTAGTCGCTGATAAACCCATTTTCTACAGCTTTCGAAATCAGATCAACGATGGAATTCAATTTAGACTCCGCGAGTAGCCTGATATTCTCGTGTTTCATCGAATTCACACAAAGCCTCTTTGAAGCGTTCCTCAAGCCAGCTTGCCCGATACCTACAGCAATCGTTATTCCACCCATGGCAATGCACAGTGTAGCACCAAGACCCGAGGCCAAGGCTCCGATTCCGACCCCCGAGGTCATAATACTAACACCTAGTAGCCCATGATCACAGTATCTTACCCAAGTCCCATGCATCTTGAATTTCTTTGCGAGTCTGTCCCGTTCTTTAATCTCACTTCGTAGATACTTTTCAATCTCTCCAATCTTGTCAAGTCTATAATTCTGGCTTTCATCCCAATCTTCCTCAGGAGCAGTTGGTACATTGGGGTACAATTTTGTTATATCGTTCATCTTTTATTCTATCAGCAAATGCATTGTAATTCCAGTGAACGAAACATTTTTGTCGTGGTGGTGTTTGTCCGTCAGCATAAACTCGAGGCGGTCCGTAGAACCCTTCAAAGGAAGGTAAATTGGAGTGTCAAAACTACATGTAAGCATGTCCCCCCAGACATTTAACTCTTTGGTGGGAAGCAAAGCGAGAATTTTTTATTTTTTACCATCTAGTAGGCAGTCGTCTTCATCTAACTGAGGGCAAACAAGTCTCAATCTTTGGTAAACATCAGTCTTGTAGAAGGAATCATAGTCTCCCTTTGTGTAATACTTACCACCAGCTAGAGCAGGTAGGCCCAAGAGCTCTTGCAGTTGTGTGTTAATCACCAACGTGTACCCCTCATTGACACGGAGCCTGCAGAGTCCATTTTTCAGGACAAACAGCTTGATCTTGTTCTGTGCCTGACTGTTGAGGATAGTTGCCAGATCCTCGATCTTGTATAAATCATTCATAATCTCGATTCGAGTAACCCTCTGATCGGGCCCTGTCTTACGGATGGTAAAATCATTGTCGGTATAAATGTTCAACCACATGGGTTGAATAGTGATGGACTTTAAGGCAATTCTCGTATCCTGACCTAGATAATCCTCAAACAGTGTGTGTTTTTCAATATCGGTAATGTACAGTTGCTTCATCCTTTCTTCTAAGAAAGGATGAACATGTATTCATACAACCCCAAGGAAAAGTACAAGTCAAACAGGGAAGAATGGTATAACAAACTTGGAACACCAGGATTTGTACGTGTCTACAGAATCACACATTTCCGCGGTCTTCCCTGAGTTTAGCAAATATGCTATCAAAATTCCAACAACCTACCTCAATGACCCCGTCATAGTGGGATGGGCGGGACAAGCCTTGGACTACTGGAACATCCAGGTTAATTTCGCAACACATTGCGCAACAACAGCTTTAGGTATCTCCGCCAAGCATATGACGGGCTCCGTACCAATTGTCAACTCCATCTTCAATTTTCACGTATACTACCACATGCGTCGTATCCTGGCAAGAATGAGGGTACCCATGCCTTATGACGATGGGTTTAGTCAGTACAAAAATCCCTACTCAACCTCTGGATACGCGCAAGTGTGTCGTGAATACGGTGCTGAGCCTAACAGTCTGTACAAATTTAAGGATGTAGGTGCTTCATTGACAAACGGTTCATGGTGTCCTCAAGTTGATGGGGATTACGCAAAGTTTATCATGCCGACAAGCCAGGGTTTGACGTCGGAAGGTCTTACCAAGCTAAGCGAAAGTATTCGCGTCTACGTGGTCTTGTTGCTCGGATCGCCAGCGGGGGCCAAGGCATCCCTACTCGGTTCTAATGCGGACAACTACACAGCCAGGCAAATTTTGATACAAAAATTTGAAAGTATGGTGCGGCGTGAAGAGAATGTAGGGCAAGACATAACAACATTCCAAAAAGTGCTGCAATATGCCAAAACTCCGGTTAATTTTCCTGTTATGCCCAGCGTGTACATGTTACCCTCAGACATGACCCTGCGTATAGGTAAAATTGAGGGTTATAACAACAATATCTTGATCGCACCCGCTAATGTAAAAGTTGGGGTCCAGGTTGACGTGAATAGTGTGAAGCCTACGGGGAGGGCTATCAAACCACCACCTAGGCATACGGAGCAGACCATCAAACATGCGGCAGATGTCAAACCACCACCCAAACATACAGAGCAGACCATCAAACATGCGGCACCCTCTAAACAGGCTATCAAACCACCTCCTAGACACACAATCAAATCACCACCTAAGCATACTATCAAACCACCCCCTGAACAGAGGGAAGCCCCACAGGGGAGACAACATGAGGATACCAAAGCCGCATTGATTACCGCCAGAGTAGGGCTCATCGTCGCCTAAATCTGGCTTAAATAGGTCTAATATGTTGATGAAACACATTAGACTTTCCTCTTTCCAACGTAGACCACAACAAAAGCAACGGCGGCAGCGATTGCCATGTACAGGTGCTTGGCTGCATATTCGACAATTTTTGCTGCTGCCCTCAAAAAGAACGAGACGACTGTACCAATGATGCCGGGAAGCACCTGCTTTACCTGCCAAGTATTTCAGAAATTTTCCAAGCCTTTCCAGCTGCTTCTCTACAAAACCCTTTCCTGCTGCACTTCCTCTTGTCGCAGCCCCTCCCCCTGTAACTGCGAGTACAATGGTGGAAATCAGTGGACCAACAGCTGAGACGATACTCGCTATAGTAAGACCCTGCTCTTTGAACAAGATCTTGAGCTTTTCCAGTAGAGACGTGTCCTCCCCAGCGATTTTCATTAGCGTCTCCTTAATGATCTTCAGCTGACCAACTATTTCAGAGGATAGTAAGCCGTGTGCCTCTTGTGCGGCCTTTTTTTGATCCTTCAGATTTTTGATCTCTTCCTTGACCTTTGCTATTTCCCTGTCGAGGTTAGCTTGTCGTCCTTCAGTTGCCCCGTCTTTCTGAGCCTCGAGTTGTTTCATCTTGGCCTCTGCCTTGTCAAGTTCACTATCGTATAGGATCATCTTGCTTTTCAAGTATTTCAAGTTTCCTCTTATCGTTTGTGCTTCCCGGTTAAACCCTCTTCTTTCACGTTCGGTGATAACTTCATCAGTGCCGCCAAACGAAGTATTTTCGAGGAGACTCTCCGCAGCATCCACAATCTTCTCGACCGAGTCCATATCATCCATTTCAATATCATCCCCCTTCTCCTTGATCTTCTCTATGACAGGATTGATATCTTGCATGAGATTCTGGGCCGCTGCTTTACTGCCTTTATTGGGTGTAGTGGTATAGGCAGGGAAACCCAGGGCTCGCACGGTTTCTGCCTTCAAATTTCTTATAATGGTCTTCGGGGATAGAAAAACCCTACCATCCTTCCTCATAATAGCTTCTGTAATATCTACACCGTTGAAAAAAAGATTCTTCCCCTCCAGTTCAAACTCATCGTAAGGTATATCATTAAGAGGCCCCAGCTCCTCCCTAAGATGTTCGTACAGACTCTTGACCTTGCTCTTTAATGCATCTACCCTCATACTTGACAGGGTGTCTCCCGGAACACCCCACTGTTGTTTTCCTCGGGTTGGCGTTGCTGGAGACCTTATCGTCGTCTCTTCAGGCCTTGTCGTCGTCTCTTCAGGTCTGTCATGGAGAAGTTTCCCCTCCGGTGTGGAATCTGGTTCGAATACTGGATTTATCGGCATTTTATTTTAACAAAATCCCCCCTAATATAAATGAGTAACGCATTTGAAAATAATCTCAATCCTTACCAGGAGATGAAAACTTACGGGGACAAACACGAAACGGCAACGAGGTGCAAAGCATTAATGACTATGGACCCCTCGCAGTCTACAGAGACCTCTGGCTGCCGAAATATGAGAAAAAGAATAACCTAATTTTAGAGGGTATTAACAACGGCACGATCAGGGCTCTACAGGTAAAGGCTAGCGATCACGTGGGTACCGACGAAGAAAAAGCCATTGCTGCCGCGTATTGAAACACCTTTTGCGTGCCCTTTGGCAAGATGTTCGAACTGACAAAGGATTTGCCCTTTTATCAACCGGGGTTATATGATAGACTGCAGTTTGTCCTCCATTTCGCGTCGTACGGCGACGTTATCAAGGATGGAGGTACGGCAGCCTCAGGGTCTACGGCTGCCAAGGCAACCGACGCTACCTACAAGATAACAAACATTTCCCTGGAGTATGACAAGGTCAATCACAAAGGTCTCGCGAGTGCCATGATGTCGCGGCATAGCCGCCTCGCACTACTCTATGAACGGATACTCCGAAGCAAGGTAGTAAATATGAAAAAAGAGGATACCAGTTACAACCTTCAAATTGATACTCCTGCCAAGAGCCTAAAGGGTGTACTATTACTCTTCGTTGACCCAGGGGAAGTGAAGGCCTATTCCAGTAAAAACGAGGTTTTTTATAATCCTAAGATTGAAAAAATAAGCATCACTGTCGATGCTTCCGAAGGATCACCTGGAACAGATCGTGAACCTCTTCGGCAGTCACGATTCCAAAGTGACCATTGGGCAATTCCTAACAGAAAGGTACGCGTTGTTTATAGATTTCCGAACTTTCCCTGACCCTAGTCTACATGGTTCAGGAAGGCCTCTACAACGCCTGAGTGATGGCATCACTCTTCAGATGACGAAGAAAGCCGACGGAACAGGGAATATTAGATGTTATGTCAACCTGCTCCAAGATGCTCAGTTGAATATATTAGACGGTAGATTTCACAGCGTTGAATATTAGTGACCAAAATTTGTGTTTGTCGTAAAGGCAAGAACAAGTCAATACGGAAGGAACCAAGAGCTGCTCAAGTTGTAAACACGTTTTAACCCTAAAAAACTTCAGGATCAGGAATGGCAAACCGACAAAAAGTTGCGTGTGTTGCCTGGATAAAAAGAATCGGTTGCGTGCCAAAAACAAGTGCCCCCATGAAAGGCGGAGGGCCCAGTGCAAAGACTGTAAGGGGAGTCAGATTTGCCACCATGAAAGGGTGAGGGCCTATTGCAAAGACTGTAAGGGAAGTCAGATTTGCCCCCATGAAAAGCAGAGGGCATGTTGCAAAGACTCTAAGGGAAGTGAGATTTGCAAACATCTAAGGATAAGATCCTATTGCAAAGACTGTAAGGGGAGTCAGATTTGCAAACATCTAAGGGTGAGATCCCAGTGCAAAGATTGCAAGGGAAGTCAGATTTGTCACCATGAAAGGCTGAGGTATCGCTGTAAGGATTGTAAAGGAAGTCAGATTTGCCCCCATGAAAGGCGGAGGTATCGCTGTAAGGATTGTAAGAGGATCAAACACCCAGAATAAATGGCAACTCTCGCAATCATGGCAGGGGGAGCATTAATCAACGCCTTGGCCTCTTCTGGTACCAACTTCCTGTTTAGTAAGCTTTCAGGGCATGGCGAGGCAGAGCGCAAGAGGCACGATGAAGCGATGGAAAAATTGCAATCAACCCAGGCCCAATGGGTAAAAGACCGACAAGCAAAAATTGACTGGTTCAATAAGCAAAGGGGAATGCAAATACAGGCAGGGAAGAGCCTTCGGGAGCTCGAAGATGATATGTACAAGTACTACATCGCAACGGAAGAGACTAAACCAAAATTGTCAGATTTCTATGTACCATCGAAGAAACAACAAGACGGTGAACTCACTTCATTGTTGGCTCCTTGACTCTTTTGGGGTTTGTAGCCTAAAAGTATCTGTAAACGTTTTTGACATGTATAATAAACATGTCAAAAGCACCACACATCGTTACCGAGAAGGAGGCGGGAAAATTGCGTCATATATACTACACTCCCGAACATCTCTGGACTGGACGAAAAGCTATCAAATTGCTCACTGCAGAGAGTGGTCTATCAAAAAATCTAGTCACTTACTGGTTTTCTAGGCAACTCTTATGGCTCCGGCATATCCGGGGTCCAAAAAAGATTGATTATCGTCATTTTACCATTACAAGACCCCAGGAGATGCATCAGTTTGATCTCTTGTACATGCCTCATGACAAGCTGTACGGTAGTACCTACAAGTATATTCTCACGGGTATTGACGTGGCTTTGAGATATAAAGTGGCGAGGCCTCTGCGCACTAAAAGAGCCAGCGAAGTCGCGGATATGATCAAGGACATTTATAAAGCAGGACCTTTACGATACCCTACCATTTTTCAATGTGACAATGGTAGCGAATTCAAATCAGATATAACGAAATTGTTAGAAGGCAAAGGGGTGGAGATTAAAAGGGCTACTACCAAGTACCATCACACCTTTACAGCCTTTGTAGAGAGTTACAACAAGGTACTCGCTGAGAGACTCTTTAAACCTCAAGATGCGCAAGAGTTGGTCACTGAGGAGACTAGTAGTACATGGGTCAAACATCTATACACCATAGTGAAAAGTCTCAACAATACCAAGACTGGCATGATTGGGATGAAACCTAGTAGGGCGATCAAGCTCGAGGAGGTACCACTCGCAAAGGGGCAATACTATCCCGAAGAGAAACCATTACCTGAGGACGGTTTGTACCTCTATCTGTTACAGCCTGGGGAAGAGCATGGTGACGCGAAGAGACGCGAAGAGACGCGCAACTGATGCCTTTTGGAGTAAGAGAACATACAGGCTGGATCGTATTGTAGCGGGTGTGCTGTACTATTTGAAAGACGGACCCGAAAGAAGCTTCGTGTCGGAAGAGTTGGTGCAGATTCCAGAGGATGTCGAAGTACCTCCGGAGCATGTCAAGGAGTGGTAATTTTTTTTTGTGGTCTTGTTAAACCACAAAAAAAAGTTCTCATTAAGCATCCTTGTCATCTTCATCCTCATCTTCATTCGGATCCCTTAAATAATCCGTGCGATGTAGGGTATAGAACGGATACCCATATACTATACCCTTAATCTCATTGGGTTCACTATCAAGATCAATGTAAGCCAATTGTCTATCTTCTATACGAAAGTTGAGGATATTGCCTATACTAGCTATATCAGCTAAATCTGATAGCTTTAATTCCTTATTTTCTATGACCTCGTAACATAGTACACCATACTTGTTCACGGCCGCATCAACGATATCCAGCCCTAGGCGTTGAATATCAGCCTCTAGATCCTCGTCGATCTCGAGTCTCGCGAATGTTGCCCATGCTTTTTCACCTGACGCTACCCTCTTTAAAAGATCTTCATCATCGGGGTGCTCAAACCCTTCGTAGTAGAGCCCATTTCGAAACCTAAAATTTTCCAAACACTGGGGGCAATACCCAGTCACTGACGCTGCCTCAATACAACATCGTAGTACAGGTACTTGTATATTGTATGATAGGGTATGTTGTTGTTGTTGTACGAATTCTTCAATTTTTTGTTGTTGTACGTATGCTTCCATTTTTTGTTATTTCAATGGCTTTTACCAGGGGGCCAAACGGGTCTAAAATGTCTACCTCTTCTTTCAAAGTGTAGAGCTACACTTTGGAAAAAACCGTCGCCTATTCTGCAAGCTCTAAGAGACGTTGATGAGTATAATGTTCACCAAGCTTAAAATGTCTAACACGCTCCGGGTTGACTTCGATACACCCACGCTCTCGAAGCCAGTTGTAGTGTACGATGGCATTTGGTGTTTCTGCTAGCACCACAATCTCGCCGTTGGGGTAAT
Source organism: Hydractinia echinata (assembly GCA_030067915.1). Lineage (NCBI taxonomy): Eukaryota > Metazoa > Cnidaria > Hydrozoa > Anthoathecata > Hydractiniidae > Hydractinia > Hydractinia echinata. The sequence goes on from JASGCC010000002.1 coordinate 1,181,298, forward strand.
CAAAAAGTTTGTTTCGAATCTTTTGTGCCACGTACCCTTGTTGACCACAGATGGCGAGGTATGGAAAGGGATCGTTGTTGTTCTTCTGGATCACAACCATGCCGTTATCTTTTCCAGGGTCTTCGAGGTAAGGCACGGCACGTTCTTGAAGCCTCGCATTTTGCTGGGTCTGTACTTCGAGATCGTCCCGGAGCATTGCAAGTTGTTCATCCCTGTCCTCAAGCTAGTACCCCAACACCACGAGTTGTTTGTCTCTGTCGTCTAGGTCGTCCCCGGGGATGGCAATGGCCATATCTCTTTCCTTGATTGTTGCAGCAAGCTTTCGCATTTCCTTGGGTAGCACCTCTTCTACAACCCACCCCAAAAAGGATTCTGCCTTAGGTTGATCACACCTCAATAGAAAACAATTGAGGCCAGGTTCCGTCAATAAAATTGTATTTGGTTGGGTGTGGACAGATCTGTCCACACCTTGGAGACCAGTGAAAGCGTCGCCTATCCGCATTTTATACTTCTTAGGAACATATCGCTGAATGGCTTTTACTCCCGCTCCTCGTTTATATCCTGCGGCTCCCCAAACATCGGAGGCTACGATACATTGACCTTTATCCTCGATATAAAATGATCGGACTTGTTTTCCTTGGAAATAATCAACCGTTGCAAGAGACATCTTTTCTCTTTATAGGATAGAATCGGATTTTTTGTATGGTCACTCGAGAATTTTAGGAGTCCTAGGATGGTCCTAGGATGTTCAAGCCTTACATACAGGCATGCATGTTTGGACTTTTTCAACTCAGCCTTGATTTCTTCCCAATCGGATATCATGTTTGTCTCTTCGTCGATCATCTTCATATCAGACCATTCATGGGGTTACCAGAGGAAGAGCTGTTTCTTCTGTCTTCGAAGGTTCTTGGGCAAAGCAGTATAGGAATGGGTTAGTAGCCACAAACTATGCTTGCGATGCCTACCTGAAATAGCCAATTCAAGCAGGGATTGACGTTTTTTGTCGAGACTCTCGTCAGCTATACAGTCGTCAACGACAAACAACGTCTCTTCGCCCGCCAGCAACGAGGATAATTTTTGAACCCATTCGAAAAGTTGATCCTTGGGGTTGATCAGGAACACATAGTCGTCCAGCGAGAGCGATGCCCTATCAAGGTAGGTCGTATTCCATTGTATAGTAGGACATAGTATGACTATGTTGTAGTAGTGTCGCTTATACTCAGTTCCCAGCAGGTCCAGGACACGTTGTATTTTCCCACAACTTGTAGGCCCCGTGAAGATTGCCGTATGCGGCTCTTTAATAACGTTCAACATTTTATTCTTGCTGAGAGATTTCATTATCATGCCCTGAAGCTTACTAAACAGGAAGTTGGTACCAGAAAAGGCCAATCCGTTGATAAGTGCTCCCCCTGCCATTTATTCTGAGTGTTTCTTACAATCCTTACAGCGATACCTCAGCCTTTCATGGGGGCAAATCTGACTTCCCTTACAATCCTTACAGCGATACCTCAGCCTTTCATGGTGGCAAATCTGACTTCCTTTGCAATCTTTGCAATAGGCCCTCACCCTTTCATGGTGGAAAATCTGACTTCCTTTGCAATCTTTGCACTGGGACCTTTGCGTGGTCTTGTAGACAAGGGGTAGAGGATCAAACGATAGCTTGCCCTTTAGATATCGCAGTACCTTGCGGTATCTCTCAACAAGTCGCGCCTTTTCCTGAGAGACAAGGCAGGGCCCACGGTTAAAAAAGGGTATCTTGATTGGTGTTTTCAAAAGCTCGATGTATCTAGGCACAATATTGTGGGAAAACAAGGTATAGAGGCGCAGGTAATTTTCGTCCTGTTGAATTTTTTTAATTTCCTTATCAATTCTGGCAATGTCTATCATTTATTGCTTTGGTACAATGCTTGCGGGGATCCACCCTTTGGAGACAGCCATCTCGCAACTCCCTCTGCCTGCTGTAAAAAAGACCGTCATTTTTAACGCGTCACTTGTATCCATTTTGGCAGAGGGACTCGTGATTCATAGGGATTTCTTACCTGCAAGAGCATAGGCAAAGGTAAAACTGAGATCGACTACAGTCTCATACACCATATCTAAAATTTCTTTTTCCTTAGGAGTTACTTTGTTACTTGTCATTTATTAATTACATTTTTTTTGGAAAATCTAATGCATCTTGAAAATATCAATTTGAGGCTGGGCTTTGCCCTGTTGTCCCTGTTGAGGCTCAGGGGCGGGCTTGTGAGGTTCTCCCTTACCCCCAAATTTATACCACACTACAACCCCTATTGCGAGCACGGCAAGTGTACCCACACCGTAGATGTAGACGTTGTCTCTCGACTTGTGCGGACTTGATGCAAGTTCCTGATCATCTGATGAAGAACTTTTGCCTACGTTTTTCTGTACGTTTTCCTTGTTCTTGCGATTCCATTCCGCAAGTCTCTTGCCAGCAGCAACACGACCTTCGTTCTTCTTGACTATGACTTGTCTCTGTTCTTCAGTCATTTATTTAAATGACTGAAGATTCTTCTGGATGCCTCATTCGTTGGTATCTTCTTGCTCCTCCTGTTTTTTGCTCATGTGCCGGACACACTCCCAAAACCAAGATAGGCGCTAAACACCTGCCAATTGTACAGTACACGAGAACCCCGAGGTCTACCATGGCGTCTCTGATGATGGGGTCTTCTTCAATGTCTTGCCGGAGATCCTCAACGCTGTCAATGTCCACAAAGTTCCCAATCATGTTTGCGTAAAGGTTGACCACGTGAGTAGTTAACGCTTTGGCCGTCTTTTCTCCCTTCTCCTGGAGCTCTCGTTGAACATACTCGGTATGTACCTTTTTGATTGCCTCATCAGGGGCCTTGTCGAGAAAGCCTTCATTACATTTTTCGGTAAAAGATGCCCCTTGCCCTTGCGCAGAGCTTCCTTTATAGCTTGGCGTTTATCGGTGGGTTTTTCAATCTGTTCAAAAGATTCTGTGGAGTCTACCTTGTCAAATATATTCGCGAGCTGACTCATTCTCTTTATTGTATGTTGAAATTTTAGTAGAATAGTAGTACTATCACATAGGGTAGAATTACCACAATATACAAACACACTTCCATTTATCGGAAGAGTGTTTGATCAACCACGCTAGGCTACACTATACTCGGAGATATATCGATTACCTTTCTTTTGTTTATCTGCAACCCATATGGTTTGTATGTTAGTGTAGTGCAGCCTTTTCAATTGTTCTTCCTCGCTAGGATATTCTCCATTCTCCCTGTACCCTATTGGTATCTTGTGGTGAAACTGCCACCTGAATCTATTCCCCCAGTTCATCCCGCCCCTAAACTGTGACTGAATATGACCTATAAACGTTACAATATCACACCTAGATATTCCTGGGATGTTATCTCTGTATCACGCTTTAGGTCGTTATGAATCCTATTCAAAATAAGCTTATAGAGATAACCTAGGGGATCGCATGTTGGACATTGGCTTCTTTGTTTTTATGTGGGCATTTGGTACGTTCCTTTGATGACTTATTTATATCGATGCATTTGGCGCATTGCCTCGTTCGTTGTCCACTACGTTGGATCACCCTGAAGTTGTTTAGTGGTAAAGTGTGCTTACATTTCCCACATTTTCTGATCTCCTCCATGTTGTTTTTGTTTTGTGGATGTGGTACCTTACAAAACTTTGGACAGTTTTTAGAAAACCTCGTTATTCTAAAATGCTTACAACATTTCTGAACAGCAATTAGAACACAAGTGGGGAGGTATGTACCCCGTCGTCATGTACAACTCTTTTGTCGTAAAACGCAGAGAGACCGAGCTTGTTTTGTTCATAAGTAATCATACCCTGGTTGTGCACCCGAAAACCTACGTTTTTGGCCATGTATAGACCACCCCTCAGCGCACTCACGTACCTTGACCAAGTCAAGGCATTTTGTCTCTTCGACATGCCCTTACAAGAATATTTCGTACCCTTTTTACCCTCCACAAAGTAGCACTTGGCCGTCAGGCCAACCGTCCGAAACCCTATGAATTCTGGCTTGAATATCCCTCCCTCGCGACTTGAGTACTTATCAGTGACGAGCCAGTTTTTCACATCCTCGTCGTAAGCGTCAAGCAGTTCGGGGCGAACGCCATCCCGCAACTCTTCCCCAGAGATGGCAAAATAAGCACTGTCAGTGTCCATGTAAATGTACTCAAAGTCTCGACGATCCACGTACTTATCCAGAAAATCGTAGTAAAATTCCAACATACGAAGTTTAGCTAGCTGATACACAGCAATACCACACTGGTAGGCTCTATCAATACTGCACTTGTGTTTGCCCCTTCTAAGCTCGTAAGCATCTCCGATCTCTTCGATATCTTCGAGGTACGGGCTTCGCAGGGCTGTATCAACCTCCTTTTCATTGCGTGTAAACGTAGTATTTGCGTGTCTCGCCAAATCCTCATTCATCTTCCCATAAAACAAGTTGCCTTTCAACTTTGCTGTATCTCCCGCAATACGCTTGTCGGGGTCTTGATCAGCCTGTCGTCGTGCATCGGCAATCTCTTCTGGAAACCATGCAAATGGCTTACCTCGAGTGTACTTGAGAAACTGGTAAAAAGCAGTCACCTTTAGCCCATGGTCAAGGTACCATTTTAGTACGGGGGTATACAGTAGCTTTTAGCAGCCCTAGAAGCTTACGCGTACCTGTGTTTGCGACCCGTAGTTTTTAAGTAATCGTGCATGTGCTTGGGAATTTGATTATCAGGTATCTCCTTGACGACAAATAGCGGAGCCATTTCGCTGAATTTTTCACGCAGATCTTCAGGTACTTCAATATCAACCTGCGCAAACCCAAAGAGCGATCCATCTCGCACACCTCGCGTTAGTATCTCTAAGTTATGCACTGATGTTGGTGTAGCCACCTTGATCAGCTGTTCCTTCCCGCAAGGAAAATCTTGCATCAGGGTACTTGGGTAGAGCATGTTTGCGTCATAACCTAGTATGGTCTTGCAAGCGTGTGGTTCCTCGTACACGTGAGATCTGATACCCGTCACGTCCGTCTCGTGGTACCTACAGAAGACGATCGCGGGACCACCAACCATACCCATCCGCAAGAGCTCGTAGGCCTCATTCCTTGTACATTTTTCATATGTTTTCTGTACCTCTTTACATTTCTTACACCCTTTGGTGTAGCAAGAGTCCTCACACTTGTGCTTGCATGGGTCTCCCGGAGCGTATAGATCTAACTTGGGGTTCAGTCGTAGAGACTTGTTCAAAACGTAGCGCATCGATACACCCGGGATACTTACGGCATCCTTCAAAATGTCTATATCGTCAGGGTAATACTGCAACCTCGTCTTGGCCACGGCTTCGATAAGCGGTTCCACATCGGCTAGATTGTACTCGCGCAGCCAGTCCATCATGGTGACGCAGCCTCGGTTGTAAAACTCGGCGCGGAGTGTTTCGTACTCTTCGCGAGATAGCGTGTTTTCCCCACTTAGCCGGCTATAGAAGTCCTCGTGCGCGACAGGGCCAACATGGTCCATCTTGCCGTGGCTCGTTAACCATTCGTATGGAAACACGAGCTTTTGGAGCTTACATTCCAGGGACTTGCACCAACCGTCATAGCTCATACCAGGAGCAAGGAAATTCTTGATGTCGATAAATTTAAACCTCGAGGTTGTGAGGAACATGTAGTCGTTGTCTTTCTTCGCTACCCTGATCTTATCGCCTTGCGCGATTTCTTCGACAAAATACCGCTTGATCAGGTTGATGTCGTACTTGCCGCTATTAAACCCGATTACGGCTACTTGGTTAGGTCTCACGTCTTTACGCTTAAGCTTAGGGTCCTTGTAGTACTTTCGGGCTAACGCGAGGGCTGGTCTTGTTAGAAACTCTGTTCCCCGTACTACGTTGGCCCTCTCTCTTACAGCTAAGCATCTCCAAAATCATAAGTTGTCCGTTCTGACATCTTCACCATCCATAGCGTAGATGCACCTCATATTTCTCAACCAATCCGAGAGAGGGCCGCATCCCAGAAGAGGTTCACGCGTGCTTATGACCTTAATCTGTACGTGATCAAATACAAATTTCCCTTCATATGCTCCTGGGGTCTCGGTGGTCCTAACGGGTGGTAAATAAGCCTTAGTCCAAAACTCGCCATCCTCCAAATCGAGGCGCTTCATCTCGCATTCTTCAATGAACGCTTCGATTTCCGCTATACTTGATAGTGACCTGGAGCTCTTAGTTTTGTGATATTCAGACACACTACCCCCACCTTGGTAAATATCACAGCTGAAGCTGTACACGACCTTAACACGCATTTCTATGTGTGACATAATTTTTCGCATAATAGGATCCTTCAGAGGTTGGTTCAAATGCTTGTTGAACCACCATGTTTTGTTCCTATTTCCATCTTCCAACATCTGGATATCATCCTCAGAGCCCTGATATTCAATATCCTCCGTGTAGTCTTCCCTTGCCTCCTGTTCAACCTCGTCGTGAAGCGTTGTCCCTCCCGAAATTTGTTCCTTTGCCTTGTTGTAATAGAAGGCAACGGTATCCCGCACACTCTGTAGTCGATCGACAAGAGCGTCGCGAGTTGTTGCCAATGGTGCCGACACGGTGCTATATAGTTTGCTGATTGCATTCTTGAACCAACTCATCCCTTTCTTATATACAGATTTAACAACGTCCGAAGATTGCTGAGCATGTTAGTCATGTTGCGCATGCGTTGATTTTTTGCTGATTTTCAGCGGATTGTCAGCGTTTTTTGTCGAGATGAGGCGTGATGAACAGCTGTGACGTCACAAGTCAAATTCTGTATGTTATTTTTTTATGAGAGTTTGACGTGTTTTTTGAAAAAGTCTGTATCAGTATATACAGACTTTTTCAAAAAACACGTCAAACTCTCATAAAAAAATAACATACAGAATTTGACTTGTGACGTCACAGCTGTTCATCACGCCTCATCTCGACAAAAAACTCCCTATACTAGCTATTATTCAGTTTGGTACGACAGCTTTTGATCTAAGCCAGCATCATTTCTATTTGTGTTATTTTTACCAATCTGATTTTTACTGAGGTGCGGGGGTTCTAGCTTGCTGTTAGCTGCCTCTGGTTAAAAAGTGAGAGTAGCTAAATAAAATACAATTGGCAGCAACAAAACTTTTAAATCGGCTAGTAAATTTTGAATTTTGAGATATCATCTTTTCAATAACATTTCCATCAACCATATCTTTTCATGGGAAATGCTTACGTATTGAAAAAGTGTTAGAACTAGTGATCTTTAAAAGATAGTTTATTAGGTTTATGGAGACGTTGCATTGTGTAATATAAACAAGAATTCAAAACTGTTACTTTGATTCGAATTTTTTTGATTTTGTATTGTTCTGTTGATTTAAAAAAAAATACAGGATTTTAATTAATTGAGCCAAAATTCTTTTTTTTTCGTATAACGGACTCTCATTATAACGAACTCTCATTAGTGAGAAAAAACCCCTCCCCCTTTTTTTAGTATTATGCAACTTCTTGGCTAGCTGGGCCCCTTGCTCTGTCCCACTGCAATTTCGCCTCCCCCCACTGATGCTCCGTTGCAATAATCGAGCAATTTTTGTTCAAGGAACTGGTTTTCCAGATCTCAATAGGAATGTTGTCCTAAAGCTTTTTTTTTTAATCTTGGGATGCATTTAAAGAGTTAGAATAATGACGTGTTGTTAAGAAGCGTTTCATGATGTATCACTGAGGCATCGGTTTTATTTATACAGTAAGTTGTTGTTCTAGCTACAACCATTCACAAAATTAAGTGAGAAAACCCAATATTTGGTAAAAAATAACAACAAATCACAAAGTCACAAAGTGTTCCCCGGTCCTGTTTGTGAGATTGCCATGTATAGTCTAGCGTCACAAAAGAAGTTAGTTAACACTATAAAGTAAGGTTAAGTGACAACAGTTTAATGTAAATTAGCTAGCAAAAAGTGTCTAATTTGACTAAAAATATAGTTAGTAAAAAGTAACTAAATTTTGCAGGTGCATGTCATTAATTTTACTAGTTAAAAAATGGTTCCAGAATTTCTTAGCATTTATTTTTTAATGATAAGGTGCTACGGCAGTTCCTGACAACTAAGTGAACGTGATACAAATTAGCCTAGTTAACTAAGCTTTCTTCTTCGAGTTGATAAAATGAGTTTCTCTCAAACTAAAGCTTAGACGCAAACGAATGACTCAGCGGAAACCCCGAGTTTAAATTGGACAATGTGACTAATCGCTTCGGAGGCCATTTTAATTTATCTGTGAGTTGTTTACCAAGCTTGGCCACATCTTACTCTGGCAAAAACTTTGTAGTTCACTAATGTTTGTTAGGGTGAGTGAAACCACTCGCTGGAATATTCGGATGAAAAGGGCTTTCCCCGACATGGACCACGTGAGCAAAGAACAATATAATTAGCCAATCAAAAAGCGCGGCCAGATTTTGGCCGCAGAAAAATCGTTTGAGACCCAGCGTAATTTTTCCCACCTTAACTATTCCGATTTCCCGGTGGTAAGAAAAATTACGCTGGGTCTCCTGGCTAGATACAAATATGTCCTATAAGAAAGAATTTGTTTGGGAAGGGAGGAAGAGCAGGGGAGGCAATGTTGCGCTTGTTAGACTTTTCGGGTCACGGGTTCTAAATACAAGGGTCTCGGGTCTTATTTTCTCAGCTAATATGATTTGATTTTCTGGAGAAAAAAAGAAAACATTCGACACTTGAAGGGAAGTAAGAATATGTTGCTACTCTCTTTAGCTCGCCACCTGGATTTTTGATAATTTCGTAAGGGAATAGTCGATGGTGTATTTATTTAATGTAAGCTTAGGCTTAATTTGTGCTGGAGCATTTTAAGAACAACATACTTGTAATGCCTAACGCACTTTTACCACAAAATCTGAACAGACAAAGACAATTACAACAACTTTATCATCAACAAGATCAAGTCCTACCACTCCAACAAAATATAGCTAGAGCCCCTGTTATTGTGGAAGAACCAGAGAATGAAAGTGTGGAAGATATCCATTTAAATCCAATACAAAATAGTGGTAGTCACAACTGGCAATCTTCGCATGGTACAGTAAAAGATCGAATTGTGTTTTTATTCAATAATGAAGTTTTAAGTGATATTCATTTTGTTTTGGGGAAAGGGACTTCAGAGCAACAGTGTATCCCTGCTCACAAATTTGTATTGTCTATTGGGAGTGTTGTGTTTGATGCTATGTTCAATGGTGGATTTTCTTCTGAGCAGTATAGTGAAATAAACATTCCAGATATCGAACCAGCATCCTTTTTATCACTTTTAAGATTTCTTTATACTGACGAAGTCTCGATTGGCCCAGACACTGTAATGAGTACTTTGTATGCTGCAAAGAAATATGCAGTTCCAACATTAGAACAAAGATGTGTTGAGTTTTTAAAGAGCAACTTAGGACCAGATAATGCTTTTACTTTACTTTCGCAAGCTAGACTTTTTGATGAACCACAACTAGCTGAAATGTGCCTAACATGCATTGATAAATTTACTGTGGATTCCTTAACTGCTGAAGGCTTTACTGATATTGATGTGGGAACGTTAAAATCTATTCTTGAAAGGGATTCATTAAGTGCAAGAGAGAGTCAGCTGTTTGAAGCTGCTGTTCGATGGGCTGACCATGAATGCAGACGACAAGACATTGCTAATTCTTGCGTCAACAAAAGGTAGTGTTACAAATATTTATGTGGATATACCTTAATCTCCTTTAATTTATCTTTTATTATTTAGGCCCTTGTAATATCTGGGCCAGGGAAAGTTGACAAAGCTTCTTTCCATTATTTTTTCCATTTCTGAACCATATATACCATTTTAAGGGTTTAGATTTGGTGACTTTTTTCATTTTCAGTTAGCTTTAAAAAAGTTTAAAAAAATTGTACGTCTATTGGGATTAGTGACTCACAGATCAGGCATATAAGGCCTCTTAAATTTTTTCCAATAACCCATTAATTTGAGATCTGAAATTTGTATATATTGGCCCTATATGTTTACTCACAAAATTTGATTGCAAACCCACCTGCAAGTCCCAAGTTATGGAGTCATCAGCAAAAAATGAGACAAGCAAACGTCATTTTGGCGGAAAAATTTTTGTTAATCAATTCAATTCTACATATGCATTAATAAAGTTTAAATGCACATCCCTTAACATGCCTAGAATTACTGGTGACAGAAAATGTCAAAATTTGCTATTACTTAAATGTGACATCATAAATTATGCAGCAATATAAATCTGAAATTTTTTAAATATAAATATCTTGAGAACGAAAAAAGGCCTCTCAAAAAATGTAAAAAGAATTGTTAACCAACTTTTTAAGCTCTATAATATAAGTCCAACATCATTTTATACCTCGGGTTCCCTTAAGGTATATATTTTGCATGCCCAATCACTTTAATTCTAAAGTTTACAATACCACCACTTTGACTGTTTCAGATTCAGAAATATAAATTTTATTCAATCTTTAATTCTTATTGGGACATGGCAATTGCTGAAATGATAATATTTAAATTAGAATTACGCTGAACAAACATTTCTGTAAAAAATTATGTTTTGTTCATCAACAGTGCTATAAGTGTTAGGGTTTCCGGCCAAATACCCAAAACCAAATTAGGGCACAAAAAACGGCATGTTTGTAAAAAAATGATTTTGAAGCGGTTCAAACTAAATACAATGAAACGAAATTTAAATAATTGATAAATAATTGATAGCAAAAACGGCAAGCCTGTTAAAAAAGAGAAAACAAAGCCACATGAATAAAACTCACCAGCTTGCCAGAAAAAATGTGGTGAATGCCCTGATAAATTTGTTTGTTAAGAACAACTTGAATTATGAATTTTAAACATTTGAATTTGAATTTGAATTTGAAAATAGTAAAAGACGTTTGATGTTGATGCAACTCTCATCACACCTCGGAGTTTGAGAGGAAGACTTTTTACATGTTGAACTAAAAATATATATACTACAAATAATGATCGCATTGGGACATGACACACAATAAACTATACAACAATTAACAATATACAATATACAATATACATTGCGGAGAGTGATTACAAATGAACACAGTGATGGAGAACAGACAAAAAGAACAAGTGAGACATTGAACGAGAATGGAAGACATAGGGGACAATGAACAAACATGGTGGAATATTCAACGAACATAGAAAAAACACAAGTTCTTCAAAATTTTTACTTTTCAAATACTAACGCAACAATAAGTTACAAAATTTTGACAACGTTTCTACATATATATATACTGTATTTTCCGGTATATAACCTGCGCATCGTATAACCCACAGCTCAGCGTTTTTAGGGAGTTATAAACTAGATGCTATCAGATAGCCCGCACCTTTGTATAACCCGCATAAAATTTCAATCGATGTGTTTTACTTACCCACACCTTTGCATAACCCGCATCGTGTTAAGAAAAAAATTCAGCGTATTTTTACTTACCCTAATCATTTTATAAACATGTGCGTGTGTTCTGTTAATTTTTTCATGCTGGAGACAAGTGGGGGAAGTTTAAACTCGTGAACCTCAAACACGAGAACCGAGTGTCTGAACTAGTGACCCTCTCAGTCTTAACTTCCTTGTCTCCGATTGCCGAAATAATAATGAATTAATTTGACAAGTCGATCTTCTGCAGTGCCAACAGTACTGAATCAGACAATGCTGTTTTCTTTTTATTTGTAGACATTAGTTTCAGCCAATAATAACTCTTGCTTCCTGCGATTAGACAAACAAACAAATAAAAAAAACCATGCTAAGGTTATAAACCTAAAGAAAAATCTGTTTTTTTATGTATATTTAAGTGTCTTTGGCATAAAAATAAACAACATAATAATTATCATGGATTGTCTGTAACAGCGATGTCTGGAACTTTCTTTTTTAATGTTTATAGAATTTTGTTATCTATTTATATCTCAGCAATCACAGTGTGCATGATAAAATGAATTTTGGCAATGAGGAGGAGATAGTTGCGTGTGTCTTATTAATTGTATTTTATATTTATTTTTGATATTTTCAGATAAAAAAAGAAAATTATTATCTATACTTTAAGTTTAACATTTTTCAATATTTTTAACAGGAATTAATAATTAAGTCCTGGGCACTAGGTTGTGAAATACGTGTCAATTAAACCTAAAAATGATACCTGCTATATTGCTCTATTACCGGAAGCAAATCATTTCAATGTGCTCAATGTGATTGCAAAGATATAAATAGATTAGAATTACATTCAACACAAAAGAAAAATGATCTCCAGAATTGTGTTTCAGAGAGAGCTCATAATATTAGCACTGGCAAGCAATAGAAAGTTAAAGCAATTTCACTGTGTGAAAAAAATTAAATCACGTAGTTGAAGTAAGATTACGTAGATATAGGATTGCGCATGCAGTTATATTAATGTACGCATTTTATCCGGTTGGTACTATTTTCTTCATTGAATGTATAAACTTTAAATTTCACAATAAATGACAGAAAATATAATAAAACTTATCACATAACCCGCACCACATTATAACCCGCACCAACAGTGGAAGTCATAAAATTGAACTTATAACCCGCGGGTTATATACCGGAAAATACGGTATAATTTAAAATTACTAAAGATACTATTACCTTAATTGCTAGAAATAAATAGGTTATAAAATAGGTTTTAAAGATAAGTATGAAACTGGCGAAAGGAAAAGGGCAACAAATAAGGTTGTCAAAGTCAAAAGTTTGTACCTTATAGCACTGATGATGAATGTATCAGTTCGAAAATCTTTTGTATAATTTTAATTCTTGAAAATATATGTTGTCTTTTAAATTAATACGATCTCTGCTCTGTCACTTTTAAAGAGAAGGGGCTATTTAGCTGTTTGAATGCGAGTAATTTCTTTGAGGTCCCTATTTTACTGTCAAAACTAAAAGATAAAAGTAAGAAAACATTATCTTGAAAATTTTATTTAAAACTAAAGATCATAACATGTTTAAATTTTTTACTAAAATAGCAAACTCACCCTTATTTTTCTCTGCCTACAGAGCCTAGCCATTCATTCCATGATTAACAAAATCATAAGCTCATGGCAAAATTGACCACATGCTTACTGGTTACATGTTACCCCCAATCAAAAAGGTGGAACATTTGTGTATAGCTGCCTTTGACTGGTTCGAGTCCTACTTAACGGGCCGAATGCAGCTGACTCTTGTAAACGACACAAGATCAGATCTGCTTCATGAAGACACTTTTGGGGTGCCGCAAGGATCTGTGTTGGTTGGGCCCCCTGCTTTTTTTAGTATATTGATGACTTAAAATCTGTCATCAATTCAAACTACCACCATCTATATGCAGATGATACAATAATTATTTCATCCCATAAAAACTTGGATACCCTTGTCTCGCAGGTCGAATTAGAACTTTCCCAAGTCAACCTCTGGCTGAATAATAACAAAATGACTATTAATACGGACAAAACTGAAACAATCTTTTTCGGCAACCACAGCCAGTTAAAAAAAGTTGAGAACAAAACTATTAACTATATGGGTATTCCTTTGAAGAGGAGCGGAAAAGTTAAATATCTTGGGGTAACATTTGATTAACAAATGCAATGGGAAGAGCACATTAATGACATAAATGGAAAAATACTCATTAAATATTCTAAAATTAGAACCATTGCATCTTGTGTAACACCTCACACAAAAAACCTTTTAATTAACGCACTTGTCATGCCATATTTCAACTACTGCTCCTCTGCATGGGCTGGTACCACCCACAGTAGATTGGGAAAACTAGAAAAACGATTAAAATGTGTCCGTACCTGTCTTGGAAAAGTCCGTACCTGTCTTGGAAAAGAGAGGGAATATCCACTGAATAATTTACTCAAGCCATGAATCACATTGCTCCTGATTACATGCTGTCAAAATTCCTTTTTGGGAAAAAACTGCCACAATCATCAAACAAGAGGAGCTTAAAAAACAAGTTCACACTTCCTTTGGTCAACACGGAATTTGGTAAAAAAGCCTTCCCGTTTAGAGCTGCAAAAGTGTGGAATAATCTTCCAGACCAAGTGACCTTTAATGGAAATCTACTTTGGAGATCACTTTTTAATTTCTGTTTTGAATTCTATTCTTTTTTTTCAATTTTAACAGATTATAAACATGTTATTATGTTTGATTGAGCTGAGGCAGGTTTATCATTTTTTGTTTCTTTTTTGTTCTAGTGGGCCCCAGTGGAAACAATCCACTAACTATAGGTTTTTGTGATTTTCTGGGCTAGCCACTTTAAATATTTCTTATTTTTATTATAGCTGTATTGTCATCATAATGCTTGTTATAAATATATCAACAAAGTTTTTTCTTTTTTTTTTTCTCATATCGGACATTTACAAATGACTTAAAAAGAGTAAATAAGAAGAAAAAGTTTCCAACTTACTTGCACAAAGTGACTGAAGACAAAAAGACTCTCCTCCGTCGTCGACAAAGATTAAAGTTACCATACCATATAAATTAAGTTATTCTAAATGTTCTATATATACAAGTAATAAATAAAATGTCAAGTTCAATAAAAACAGTGAGTGTTAAATATAATAGCTAAAAAACAGACACACACATAAATAGCTGAAGAATATCACAATAAGAAAACTGAATTGATATATTGAACGAATAAGGCCATAAGAGACACTATTGAGGCCGAAAAAGTCGAAATCACACAGAAATTTGCTACAAATTGGAAAAGTTACTTCAATCGAAATATATATGATATAATATATCAACAAAGTTCAGACTACAATAAATTGATCAGTTTCTGTACTATTCTATATGAATTACACGTTTTAACTTACTTAAATCAGGCTTCTTTGCCACACCCATCAACCTCAAGCTGTTGTTATGGTTTGTGAAGACAGCTTCTAGCCTCCGCTGTCTGTCTTACTTTTTAGGTGTTAAGAAAATTATTCTTAACGCCTAGCCGCTTCCTTACGGAGAGACAGTATGAGATCTACAATTAGAATACATGAATTCCCCCTTTTATTAATTGAAATTAAGTGCTTCAACTATATTCCTCTATCACAATTAGCATTCTTCCTGTTGGGATTTTTTTATTATTGATGCAGTAATTCTGGTGACAAAAATTTAAAAACGAAAGAGTGTGATAGCGTTAATTATCATAATAAATAACCGTGCTTCGATGTGCTGTGATTTCTTAAGTAGTACATTTCCTTTTCATTTGATGCTATCTTTTACAAATAAAAATAAGGAAAGAACAACGTGAACGGAGCCTAGCCTAATAGCGATTTTATTGAACTCCATCTCGATGCTCATTTAAAGTTACGGCCATTAATTTACCTATGGTTTCACACAATCATTTTATGACGGCCCACTTTCTAGACAGGAATTGGTGATCAACAAGATCATTAAATATAGGGGATGGAAAAACAACAATAAATTCAAGATATTAAGGTACCATTATTTCCAGTTCTCGTAAGTTTTAGACACTCAAATTTTGAGAAGAGTCATAACTCGGGTTAAGCTTTGAATTAAAGTAAAAAAATGTATATGTTATTTTTTTTCAGCAATAGTCTTGGAAAAAATGAACGACGTAGATATGACACTGGCTCTTTTTAGTACCAATCCAAAGAGAATTAAAATATTTTGCTGAATTTTATTCACCAATGATATAAAGCAGACTCGCAAAGTAATTTTTTTGCAGCCATTTTTTTATTCACATACAATAAATCTTTTTTCTACATACAATAAACCTTTCTTCTACCTATTGACCTTTTTTAAACTTTTTGGTCTGTTTAATTATCTTTCATCCCTGAACTTACAATCACTTTACACATGCTGTGCAACATTCTTACAGCAAATTATTTCAAAATACTTTATTGGTGTTTTGTGGTGTGAACTATTTAAACAATACAAGATTTAACGTAGAGTAGGATCCAGGGTTTGCGTAACGCTTTTTGAATGCGAGTCACAAGTTGATAGAAGAGTTCAAATTTATTTAAAGAAATAATCAATAGTGTTTTTTTTTTACTCTTTAAAACAAATTTGTGTGGGGTAAGGGGTTATTGAGGAAAATTAATAAATTTTTTTGTCAGTTTTCCGCATAAAAATTTTCCCCAATATAGAAGTTGGCAAACAATTTTAGTTAGTAAAGATATTAGGAATTTTCACAAAATTAAGTCATTTTTTCTGACTAAGTGTTACCAACACTTAATTTTTGACAAATGATTTTAGTGAAAATAAACCAGCCGTTTCGGTAGGAAGTTCTATGGCGTTTTACTGATTTAGTAGTCCTCTACAGGGAGTATTTGCTTTAGTTAATTGTGCAGAAAAATTGCTCACGTTATTAATAATTAATTATTTCAACTGGCACAGCAAGAGAGAATGAAAAATATGAAATTAGTAGAAAAAATGAGTTCAAGTTTGTAAACACCGTTTTATGAAACGTTAGAATCAATAAAAACAACTATTTTTGATTTATTTAGTTTAAACCGAATTTTAGCCTGTTGAAACTCGTACAAATACAAATCTAGCTTTGGTAAACTCCAGATTAGAGATAACAAACGACCGTTGCAGCTTGGTACTGGCGAAACCAACTGAACATAAAATAATAATGCTAAATGATTAATTTGTAAAAATAATAGGTTTTTGTACCTTGTGCAACAGAGTAGTCTGTTATAACACTAAAAAACTAATAATTTCCGTACGCTACACTAGACTGGTATCCTGCCGTGATTCACTAGTCTCGGTAGTAAAAACGGCAACAAAAAAGGAGCGCATTTTAAAGTTCTACCAGCTAAAGCTGTGGAACAATTAATAGACAATTTTTTTAAAAGCTATTTGAGGTAAAAATTTCTTTTATAACAAATTTAATTTAAAATGTAAACTGAAAATATCCAACATTTTATATTATAAAAAGGAAGAACTAAAATTTGCAAAAACAAGTTGGTAGAAAAATTTTGTCGGTATTTTACTTAGCTTAAATTTGTAACAAGATTTCAGTGGCAATGATTTCGTGTTGTAGTCTTTTTTTTAGTTCTCGGCTTTGGTTCCACAAATGAGCATCTATGTAATTGTATAAGGTTTCATAATAACTAAGTATTTATATGTTTAATTAATGACGCCACAAGTTGACCAAAATAAAAAAATTAAATAGAGCTCAATGAAATTTAGCTCTTGTAAATTGTGGTCACTGCAGTAACATCTTGTCTTTTCTGTAGAAAAATATATACTAGATTCTTTTGAAATCACAGAAAAATTGTTAAAGGTCCTATTAAGTACCTGCACACAAACTAGTCGATTCTGTGTGTAATATTACTTAACTGGTTGTTAAGGTCCGTAGAAAAATTGACTCAGGCAGAAAAACAACAAGAAAGGTAAGAGGTTTTAGGAATTTTAAAGATGGCACCTGTCTAATGTATTCACATCAACAAATAGCTTATCAAACTATTTACGTGCATTACACAGTGGTAACTTGTCTTTGCCTTGTGCAAACATTTTGGAGTAATTGTCTAATCATGATTATTTGGCAGCACATGTTCTGCGTTTCGTTGATTAGTCATTCTGTTTTTTACATTGTTTTCAGTCAATCAATTAATTTTGTAAAAACCAACTAGATTTTTTCAAATAATAAATCTTACTTTGAAAAATTCATTGCAGTGATTAACGAAAGTGTAAAGTAAATAGCCTTTTTTTTAAAAATATATAAAAAATATAAAGAACCTAAGCCAAAGTATCTAATACAAAGAAACCAAGAATAATCTAGCGTTTAATTTTTACATTTTTAAATATCGTTATAGTACCTTAAGGGAAGAAATTATTGTGCAAGAAAATATTGCAAATTCACAATTTCTAGCCAGTAGTAGCAATTCCCAATCTCTTCTTCTGCAATTTCATCATCATCATCATCATTCTCGGCTTAACGTCCGTTTTCCATGCTAGCATGGGTTGGACGGGGTATATTAATGACCCTCTTCCAATCTGATCTAGACTGTGTTAGATCTAAACTCAACTTCCTCTGTATCAAGTCTGTCCTTATAACCTCCTGCCAAGTCTTTCTCGGTCTGCCTCTGGGCTTTGCCCCAGGAACTATCAAGTCTCTACACTTTCTTACCCAATTATCCTCCTCCATTCTTTCCAAGTGCCCCAGCCAATTCAATCTTCTTATCTGGATAACATCTTTAATTCTACGGAGACTTAGCCTGCTTCTTAGCTCATCTGAACTCTTTCTGTCTCTCAGACTGGCGTTACACATCCACCTAACCATTCTCATATCATTCCTTTCTAAACGGTCAAGATCTTCCTGCTTCACTGCCCATGTCTCACTACCGTACAACATAACACTTCTTACACAGGCCTCATACAACCTACCTTTTACCTCAATTGACAGGACTCTGCTAGTCAACAAAGGAAGTAACTCTCTGAACTTTTTCCAAGCAGAACCTATCCTGCAAGTAACACTTCTTCCAACACCCCCTTCACTGCCCAACATATCACCTAAGTAACAGAAGTTCTCAACTATCTCTAACGAGCCACTGTTGTACATCATTAAAGCTGGAAATACTTCATTCTCTATAATCTCACCTTTGCAACGCTTGCATACAAACTGGATGTCAGCTCTTAACCTTCCACTAATACTACTGCACTTCTTATGTACCCAATGCTTGCAAGTCTGACAAAAAATTGAGTTACTACCAACCACTTTCCTGCAAACTCCACAAGGCCACTTTCCAACTACAAGGTCACACTTGGCTGCAATGCTACTAATCATGACTTTAGACTTTGCTGTGTTTACCTTTAGCCCTTTCTCTTCTAGTCCTTTCTTCCACTTCTCAAACTTTTCAACTAATTCTTCCATCGACTCTGCTATGAGAACCAAATCATCTGCATACAATAACTCCCATGGACAACCTGTTCTGAACTCCATCGACAGCGCTTCTAAGACTAGAACAAACAACAAAGGACTAAGTACAGAACAACAAATAAAATTGCAATCTAATTTTGTCGATTTCCAAGAAAAAGACGAGTCATTTCGGTTGTTTTTTGCTATACGAAAGTATACAGGAGAAACCCCCCAATTATTTGCATCAAAAGAAATTTTCAAAGGAACAAATTTTAATGACCAAGAAGAAAAAAGACAAAAAATTTAGGGAATATTGAAAAATGGTTCGAAATTTGCATGGTTTGTCAGAGGCTTTAATCATCTAATACAGTGATATTTTCAGTACAAGATTTTGTAGTGTTGGTAGATCTTACAGGAAAAGTTTAGGGATAATTTCTTCAATTCACAATTTTAAATTCTTCAATTTCTTGACACAATATCAGATTTGCAATCTTTAACTCCACAATTTTTTCTTGCACAAACTCTTCTTTCCTAAAGGTAGTTCAAAATTGCTAGATTTGATAAAAATATGAAGTGTTAGACGTAATTTAAACCCTTGATAACTAGCCAATGACTTAGTAACACACACACTTTTTTATAAGAAACACATTTATAAGAAACCTGAGGCTCAAAATTCGAAAATATTAAGAAACTTAGCTTGGCTCAGTTTCTCAAGCTCCTCCAGACCATAAACTATTACAGAAAATATTACGGTGAGCTCTTAGCACTTTTTTTAATTTACCAAATGGCAGACAAAACTACAATCATGTTCATAATAGTTTTGGAAAAACAACTTTCCCCCTCCCCCCCACTCTTCAGTGTTGGTCGGAGGTCTTTTCCAGAGTCGCCGACAGTATTTTGGGGCACAAATCAACACAAAATCAACACTGACTGTAGGGGGAGAGGGGGAAAACTCTGAAAAAGGCCTCAAAAGCCGTTTTTCCAATAATTTATGAACATGATTGTCTGTAAATGACATAAAAAAATTGAAAAGGGGTTCCCCTTGTTTAGAGCCAAAATTTTTCTTTGATGACACGTTCCACACGTTCCGCACACGTTCCACACCCGTTCCAAGGTGCTCCACCATCGGTTGCACCTAAATTAAACACGTTCCACACGTACCGTCAACTTCAATGAAATTGAAGTAAAGTTTAATTTTTATAAAAAATTGGCGGAACGTGTGGAACGTGTGCTACTGCAGTCTCACCTTGTACACTTGGCTATGGAACTTGAGTGGAACGTGTGCGGAACGTGTGTGGAACGTGTGTGTTTTCCATTTCTTTTATATTATGAAATGTCTATGTTATATAAAGAACAATTTTAGTCATGTATACATAATAAATAAGCATATATAAGCTCTTGCCACATACGACAAACAATAAGAAACAAACAGACAATAGGAGGCCTGGAACCTAGTTTATGAAACAAGAAAACCAACCAGCTCTGCATGCACAGTATAAGGAATGACACAGTAGTACTTGTCCTTAATTCAGCCAACACAAACGCACACAAAAGCTTTTATAAAAAAAGCCGCTTAAAAAAACTAAGTCTCAAATTTTAGAGATGTCTGTAAATGACATAAAAAAATTGAAAAGGGGTTCCCCTTGTTTAGAGCCAAAATTTTTCTTTGATGACACGTTCCACACGTTCCGCACACGTTCCACACCCGTTCCAAGGTGCTCCACCATCGGTTGCACCTAAATTAAACACGTTCCACACGTTCCACACGTACCGTCAACTTCAATGAAATTGAAGTAAAGTTTAATTTTTATAAAAAATTGGCGGAACGTGTGGAACGTGTGCTACTGCAGTCTCACCTTGTACACTTGGCTATGGAACTTGAGTGGAACGTGTGCGGAACGTGTGTGGAACGTGTGTGTTTTCCATTTCTTTTATATTATGAAATGTCTATGTTATATAAAGAACAATTTTAGTCATGTATACATAATAAATAAGCATATATAAGCTCTTGCCACATACGACAAACAATAAGAAACAAACAGACAATAGGAGGCCTGGAACCTAGTTTATGAAACAAGAAAACCAACCAGCTCTGCATGCACAGTATAAGGAATGACACAGTAGTACTTGTCCTTAATTCAGCCAACACAAACGCACACAAAAGCTTTTATAAAAAAAGCCGCTTAAAAAAACTAAGTCTCAAATTTTAGAGATGTCTGTAAATGACATAAAAAAATTGAAAAGGGGTTCCCCTTGTTTAGAGCCAAAATTTTTCTTTGATGACACGTTCCACACGTTCCACACCCGTTCCAAGGTGCTCCACCATCGGTTGCACCTAAATTAAACACGTTCCACACGTACCGTCAACTTCAATGAAATTGAAGTAAAGTTTAATTTTTATAAAAAATTGGCGGAACGTGTGGAACGTGTGCTACTGCAGTCTCACCTTGTACACTTGGCTATGGAACTTGAGTGGAACGTGTGCGGAACGTGTGTGGAACGTGTGTGTTTTCCATTTCTTTTATATTATGAAATGTCTATGTTATATAAAGAACAATTTTAGTCATGTATACATAATAAATAAGCATATATAAGCTCTTGCCACATACGACAAACAATAAGAAACAAACAGACAATAGGAGGCCTGGAACCTAGTTTATGAAACAAGAAAACCAACCAGCTCTGCATGCACAGTATAAGGAATGACACAGTAGTACTTGTCCTTAATTCAGCCAACACAAACGCACACAAAAGCTCTTATAAAAAAGCCGCTTAAAAAAACTAAGTCTCAAATTTTAGAGACAATCATGTTCATAATAGTTTTGGAAAAACAACTTTCCCCCTCCCCCCCACTCTTCAGTGTTGGTCGGAGGTCTTTTCCAGAGTCGCCGACAGTATTTTGGGGCACAAATCAACACAAAATCAACACTGACTGTAGGGGGAGAGGGGGAAAACTCTGAAAAAGGCCTCAAAAGCCGTTTTTCCAATAATTTATGAACATGATTGTCTGTAAATGACATAAAAAAATTGAAAAGGGGTTCCCCTTGTTTAGAGCCAAAATTTTTCTTTGATGACACGTTCCACACGTTCCGCACACGTTCCACACCCGTTCCAAGGTGCTCCACCATCGGTTGCACCTAAATTAAACACGTTCCACACGTACCGTCAACTTCAATGAAATTGAAGTAAAGTTTAATTTTTATAAAAAATTGGCGGAACGTGTGGAACGTGTGCTACTGCAGTCTCACCTTGTACACTTGGCTATGGAACTTGAGTGGAACGTGTGCGGAACGTGTGTGGAACGTGTGTGTTTTCCATTTCTTTTATATTATGAAATGTCTATGTTATATAAAGAACAATTTTAGTCATGTATACATAATAAATAAGCATATATAAGCTCTTGCCACATACGACAAACAATAAGAAACAAACAGACAATAGGAGGCCTGGAACCTAGTTTATGAAACAAGAAAACCAACCAGCTCTGCATGCACAGTATAAGGAATGACACAGTAGTACTTGTCCTTAATTCAGCCAACACAAACGCACACAAAAGCTTTTATAAAAAAAGCCGCTTAAAAAAACTAAGTCTCAAATTTTAGAGATGTCTGTAAATGACATAAAAAAATTGAAAAGGGGTTCCCCTTGTTTAGAGCCAAAATTTTTCTTTGATGACACGTTCCACACGTTCCGCACACGTTCCACACCCGTTCCAAGGTGCTCCACCATCGGTTGCACCTAAATTAAACACGTTCCACACGTACCGTCAACTTCAATGAAATTGAAGTAAAGTTTAATTTTTATAAAAATTGGCGGAACGTGTGGAACGTGTGCTACTGCAGTCTCACCTTGTACACTTGGCTATGGAACTTGAGTGGAACGTGTGCGGAACGTGTGTGGAACGTGTGTGTTTTCCATTTCTTTTATATTATGAAATGTCTATGTTATATAAAGAACAATTTTAGTCATGTATACATAATAAATAAGCATATATAAGCTCTTGCCACATACGACAAACAATAAGAAACAAACAGACAATAGGAGGCCTGGAACCTAGTTTATGAAACAAGAAAACCAACCAGCTCTGCATGCACAGTATAAGGAATGACACAGTAGTACTTGTCCTTAATTCAGCCAACACAAACGCACACAAAAGCTTTTATAAAAAAAGCCGCTTAAAAAACTAAGTCTCAAATTTTAGAGATGTCTGTAAATGACATAAAGAAATTGAAAAGGGGTTCCCCTTGTTTAGAGCCAAAATTTTCTTTGATGACACGTTCCACACGTTCCGCACACGTTCCACACCCGTTCCAAGGTGCTCCACCATCGGTTGCACCTAAATTAAACACGTTCCACACGTACCGTCAACTTCAATGAAATTGAAGTAAAGTTTAATTTTTATAAAAATTGGCGGAACGTGTGGAACGTGTGCTACTGCAGTCTCACCTTGTACACTTGGCTATGGAACTTGAGTGGAACGTGTGCGGAACGTGTGTGGAACGTGTGTGTTTTCCATTTCTTTTATATTATGAAATGTCTATGTTATATAAAGAACAATTTAGTCATGTATACATAATAAATAAGCATATATAAGCTCTTGCCACATACGACAAACAATAAGAAACAAACAGACAATAGGAGGCCTGGAACCTAGTTTATGAAACAAGAAAACCAACCAGCTCTGCATGCACAGTATAAGGAATGACACAGTAGTACTTGTCCTTAATTCAGCCAACACAAACGCACACAAAAGCTCTTATAAAAAAAGCCGCTTAAAAAAACTAAGTCTCAAATTTTAGAGACAATCATGTTCATAATAGTTTTGGAAAAACAACTTTCCCCCTCCCCCCCACTCTTCAGTGTTGGTCGGAGGTCTTTTCCAGAGTCGCCGACAGTATTTTGGGGCACAAATCAACACAAAATCAACACTGACTGTAGGGGGAGAGGGGGAAAACTCTGAAAAAGGCCTCAAAAGCCGTTTTTCCAATAATTTATGAACATGATTGTCTGTAAATGACATAAAAAAATTGAAAAGGGGTTCCCCTTGTTTAGAGCCAAAATTTTTCTTTGATGACACGTTCCACACGTTCCGCACACGTTCCACACCCGTTCCAAGGTGCTCCACCATCGGTTGCACCTAAATTAAACACGTTCCACACGTACCGTCAACTTCAATGAAATTGAAGTAAAGTTTAATTTTTATAAAAAATTGGCGGAACGTGTGGAACGTGTGCTACTGCAGTCTCACCTTGTACACTTGGCTATGGAACTTGAGTGGAACGTGTGCGGAACGTGTGTGGAACGTGTGTGTTTTCCATTTCTTTTATATTATGAAATGTCTATGTTATATAAAGAACAATTTTAGTCATGTATACATAATAAATAAGCATATATAAGCTCTTGCCACATACGACAAACAATAAGAAACAAACAGACAATAGGAGGCCTGGAACCTAGTTTATGAAACAAGAAAACCAACCAGCTCTGCATGCACAGTATAAGGAATGACACAGTAGTACTTGTCCTTAATTCAGCCAACACAAACGCACACAAAAGCTTTTATAAAAAAAGCCGCTTAAAAAAACTAAGTCTCAAATTTTAGAGATGTCTGTAAATGACATAAAGAAATTGAAAAGGGGTTCCCCTTGTTTAGAGCCAAAATTTTTCTTTGATGACACGTTCCACACGTTCCGCACACGTTCCACACCCGTTCCAAGGTGCTCCACCATCGGTTGCACCTAAATTAAACACGTTCCACACGTACCGTCAACTTCAATGAAATTGAAGTAAAGTTTAATTTTTATAAAAAATTGGCGGAACGTGTGGAACGTGTGCTACTGCAGTCTCACCTTGTACACTTGGCTATGGAACTTGAGTGGAACGTGTGCGGAACGTGTGTGGAACGTGTGTGTTTTCCATTTCTTTTATATTATGAAATGTCTATGTTATATAAAGAACAATTTTAGTCATGTATACATAATAAATAAGCATATATAAGCTCTTGCCACATACGACAAACAATAAGAAACAAACAGACAATAGGAGGCCTGGAACCTAGTTTATGAAACAAGAAAACCAACCAGCTCTGCATGCACAGTATAAGGAATGACACAGTAGTACTTGTCCTTAATTCAGCCAACACAAACGCACACAAAGCTTTTATAAAAAAAGCCGCTTAAAAAAACTAAGTCTCAAATTTTAGAGATGTCTGTAAATGACATAAAAAAATTGAAAAGGGTTCCCCTTGTTTAGAGCCAAAATTTTTCTTTGATGACACGTTCCACACGTTCCGCACACGTTCCACACCCGTTCCAAGGTGCTCCACCATCGGTTGCACCTAAATTAAACACGTTCCACACGTACCGTCAACTTCAATGAAATTGAAGTAAAGTTTTAATTTTTATAAAAAATTGGCGGAACGTGTGGAACGTGTGCTACTGCAGTCTCACCTTGTACACTTGGCTATGGAACTTGAGTGGAACGTGTGCGGAACGTGTGTGGAACGTGTGTGTTTTCCATTTCTTTTATATTATGAAATGTCTATGTTATATAAAGAACAATTTTAGTCATGTATACATAATAAATAAGCATATATAAGCTCTTGCCACATACGACAAACAATAAGAAACAAACAGACAATAGGAGGCCTGGAACCTAGTTTATGAAACAAGAAAACCAACCAGCTCTGCATGCACAGTATAAGGAATGACACAGTAGTACTTGTCCTTAATTCAGCCAACACAAACGCACACAAAAGCTCTTATAAAAAAAGCCGCTTAAAAAAACTAAGTCTCAAATTTTAGAGACAATCATGTTCATAATAGTTTTGGAAAAACAACTTTCCCCCTCCCCCCCACTCTTCAGTGTTGGTCGGAGGTCTTTTCCAGAGTCGCCGACAGTATTTTGGGGCACAAATCAACACAAAATCAACACTGACTGTAGGGGGAGAGGGGGAAAACTCTGAAAAAGGCCTCAAAAGCCGTTTTTCCAATAATTTATGAACATGATTGTCTGTAAATGACATAAAAAAATTGAAAAGGGGTTCCCCTTGTTTAGAGCCAAAATTTTTCTTTGATGACACGTTCCACACGTTCCGCACACGTTCCACACCCGTTCCAAGGTGCTCCACCATCGGTTGCACCTAAATTAAACACGTTCCACACGTACCGTCAACTTCAATGAAATTGAAGTAAAGTTTAATTTTTATAAAAAATTGGCGGAACGTGTGGAACGTGTGCTACTGCAGTCTCACCTTGTACACTTGGCTATGGAACTTGAGTGGAACGTGTGCGGAACGTGTGTGGAACGTGTGTGTTTTCCATTTCTTTTATATTATGAAATGTCTATGTTATATAAAGAACAATTTTAGTCATGTATACATAATAAATAAGCATATATAAGCTCTTGCCACATACGACAAACAATAAGAAACAAACAGACAATAGGAGGCCTGGAACCTAGTTTATGAAACAAGAAAACCAACCAGCTCTGCATGCACAGTATAAGGAATGACACAGTAGTACTTGTCCTTAATTCAGCCAACACAAACGCACACAAAAGCTTTTATAAAAAAAGCCGCTTAAAAAAACTAAGTCTCAAATTTTAGAGATGTCTGTAAATGACATAAAAAAATTGAAAAGGGGTTCCCCTTGTTTAGAGCCAAAATTTTTCTTTGATGACACGTTCCACACGTTCCGCACACGTTCCACACCCGTTCCAAGGTGCTCCACCATCGGTTGCACCTAAATTAAACACGTTCCACACGTACCGTCAACTTCAATGAAATTGAAGTAAAGTTTAATTTTTATAAAAAATTGGCGGAACGTGTGGAACGTGTGCTACTGCAGTCTCACCTTGTACACTTGGCTATGGAACTTGAGTGGAACGTGTGCGGAACGTGTGTGGAACGTGTGTGTTTTCCATTTCTTTTATATTATGAAATGTCTATGTTATATAAAGAACAATTTTAGTCATGTATACATAATAAATAAGCATATATAAGCTCTTGCCACATACGACAAACAATAAGAAACAAACAGACAATAGGAGGCCTGGAACCTAGTTTATGAAACAAGAAAACCAACCAGCTCTGCATGCACAGTATAAGGAATGACACAGTAGTACTTGTCCTTAATTCAGCCAACACAAACGCACACAAAAGCTTTTATAAAAAAAGCCGCTTAAAAAAACTAAGTCTCAAATTTTAGAGATGTCTGTAAATGACATAAAAAAATTGAAAAGGGGTTCCCCTTGTTTAGAGCCAAAATTTTTCTTTGATGACACGTTCCACACGCTTCCGCACACGTTCCACACCCGTTCCAAGGTGCTCCACCATCGGTTGCACCTAAATTAAACACGTTCCACACGTACCGTCAACTTCAATGAAATTGAAGTAAAGTTTAATTTTTATAAAAAATTGGCGGAACGTGTGGAACGTGTGCTACTGCAGTCTCACCTTGTACACTTGGCTATGGAACTTGAGTGGAACGTGTGCGGAACGTGTGTGGAACGTGTGTGTTTTCCATTTCTTTTATATTATGAAATGTCTATGTTATATAAAGAACAATTTTAGTCATGTATACATAATAAATAAGCATATATAAGCTCTTGCCACATACGACAAACAATAAGAAACAAACAGACAATAGGAGGCCTGGAACCTAGTTTATGAAACAAGAAAACCAACCAGCTCTGCATGCACAGTATAAGGAATGACACAGTAGTACTTGTCCTTAATTCAGCCAACACAAACGCACACAAAAGCTCTTATAAAAAAAAGCCGCTTAAAAAAAACTAAGTCTCAAATTTTAGAGACAATCATGTTCATAATAGTTTTGGAAAAACAACTTTCCCCCTCCCCCCACTCTTCAGTGTTGGTCGGAGGTCTTTTTCCAGAGTCGCCGACAGTATTTTGGGGCACAAATCAACACAAAGTCAACACTGACTGTAGGGGGAGAGGGGGAAAACTCTGAAAAAGGCCTCAAAAGCCGTTTTTCCAATAATTTATGAACATGATTGTCTGTAAATGACATAAAAAAATTGAAAAGGGGTTCCCCTTGTTTAGAGCCAAAATTTTTCTTTGATGACACGTTCCACACGTTCCGCACACGTTCCACACCCGTTCCAAGGTGCTCCACCATCGGTTGCACCTAAATTAAACACGTTCCACACGTACCGTCAACTTCAATGAAATTGAAGTAAAGTTTAATTTTTATAAAAAATTGGCGGAACGTGTGGAACGTGTGCTACTGCAGTCTCACCTTGTACACTTGGCTATGGAACTTGAGTGGAACGTGTGCGGAACGTGTGTGGGAACGTGTGTGTTTTCCATTTCTTTTATATTATGAAATGTCTATGTTATATAAAGAACAATTTTAGTCATGTATACATAATAAATAAGCATATATAAGCTCTTGCCACATACGACAAACAATAAGAAACAAACAGACAATAGGAGGCCTGGAACCTAGTTTATGAAACAAGAAAACCAACCAGCTCTGCATGCACAGTATAAGGAATGACACAGTAGTACTTGTCCTTAATTCAGCCAACACAAACGCACACAAAAGCTTTTATAAAAAAAGCCGCTTAAAAAAACTAAGTCTCAAATTTTAGAGATGTCTGTAAATGACATAAAAAATTGAAAAGGGGTTCCCCTTGTTTAGAGCCAAAATTTTTCTTTGATGACACGTTCCACACGTTCCGCACACGTTCCACACCCGTTCCAAGGTGCTCCACCATCGGTTGCACCTAAATTAAACACGTTCCACACGTACCGTCAACTTCAATGAAATTGAAGTAAAGTTTAATTTTTATAAAAAATTGGCGGAACGTGTGGAACGTGTGCTACTGCAGTCTCACCTTGTACACTTGGCTATGGAACTTGAGTGGAACGTGTGCGGAACGTGTGTGGAACGTGTGTGTTTTCCATTTCTTTTATATTATGAAATGTCTATGTTATATAAAGAACAATTTTAGTCATGTATACATAATAAATAAGCATATATAAGCTCTTGCCACATACGACAAACAATAAGAAACAAACAGACAATAGGAGGCCTGGAACCTAGTTTATGAAACAAGAAAACCAACCAGCTCTGCATGCACAGTATAAGGAATGACACAGTAGTACTTGTCCTTAATTCAGCCAACACAAACGCACACAAAAGCTTTTATAAAAAAAGCCGCTTAAAAAAACTAAGTCTCAAATTTTAGAGATGTCTGTAAATGACATAAAAAAATTGAAAAGGGGTTCCCCTTGTTTAGAGCCAAAATTTTTCTTTGATGACACGTTCCACACGTTCCGCACACGTTCCACACCCGTTCCAAGGTGCTCCACCATCGGTTGCACCTAAATTAAACACGTTCCACACGTACCGTCAACTTCAATGAAATTGAAGTAAAGTTTAATTTTTATAAAAAATTGGCGGAACGTGTGGAACGTGTGCTACTGCAGTCTCACCTTGTACACTTGGCTATGGAACTTGAGTGGAACGTGTGCGGAACGTGTGTGGAACGTGTGTGTTTTCCATTTCTTTTATATTATGAAATGTCTATGTTATATAAAGAACAATTTTAGTCATGTATACATAATAAATAAGCATATATAAGCTCTTGCCACATACGACAAACAATAAGAAACAAACAGACAATAGGAGGCCTGGAACCTAGTTTATGAAACAAGAAAACCAACCAGCTCTGCATGCACAGTATAAGGAATGACACAGTAAGTACTTGTCCTTAATTCAGCCAACACAAACGCACACAAAAGCTTTTATAAAAAAAGCCGCTTAAAAAAACTAAGTCTCAAATTTTAGAGACAATCATGTTCATAATAGTTTTGGAAAAACAACTTTCCCCCTCCCCCCCACTCTTCAGTGTTTGGTCGGAGGTCTTTTCCAGAGTCGCCGACAGTATTTTGGGGCACAAATCAACACAAAATCAACACTGACTGTAGGGGGAGAGGGGGAAAACTCTGAAAAAGGCCTCAAAAGCCGTTTTTCCAATAATTTATGAACATGATTGTCTGTAAATGACATAAAAAAATTGAAAAGGGGTTCCCCTTGTTTAGAGCCAAAATTTTTCTTTGATGACACGTTCCACACGTTCCACACCCGTTCCAAGGTGCTCCACCATCGGTTGCACCTAAATTAAACACGTTCCACACGTACCGTCAACTTCAATGAAATTGAAGTAAAGTTTAATTTTTATAAAAAATTGGCGGAACGTGTGGAACGTGTGCTACTGCAGTCTCACCTTGTACACTTGGCTATGGAACTTGAGTGGAACGTGTGCGGAACGTGTGTGGAACGTGTGTGTTTTCCATTTCTTTTATATTATGAAATGTCTATGTTATATAAAGAACAATTTTAGTCATGTATACATAATAAATAAGCATATATAAGCTCTTGCCACATACGACAAACAATAAGAAACAAACAGACAATAGGAGGCCTGGAACCTAGTTTATGAAACAAGAAAACCAACCAGCTCTGCATGCACAGTATAAGGAATGACACAGTAGTACTTGTCCTTAATTCAGCCAACACAAACGCACACAAAAGCTTTTATAAAAAAAGCCGCTTAAAAAAACTAAGTCTCAAATTTTAGAGATGTCTGTAAATGACATAAAAAAATTGAAAAGGGGTTCCCCTTGTTTAGAGCCAAAATTTTTCTTTGATGACACGTTCCACACGTTCCGCACACGTTCCACACCCGTTCCAAGGTGCTCCACCATCGGTTGCACCTAAATTAAACACGTTCCACACGTACCGTCAACTTCAATGAAATTGAAGTAAAGTTTAATTTTTATAAAAAATTGGCGGAACGTGTGGAACGTGTGCTACTGCAGTCTCACCTTGTACACTTGGCTATGGAACTTGAGTGGAACGTGTGCGGAACGTGTGTGGAACGTGTGTGTTTTCCATTTCTTTTATATTATGAAATGTCTATGTTATATAAAGAACAATTTTAGTCATGTATACATAATAAATAAGCATATATAAGCTCTTGCCACATACGACAAACAATAAGAAACAAACAGACAATAGGAGGCCTGGAACCTAGTTTATGAAACAAGAAAACCAACCAGCTCTGCATGCACAGTATAAGGAATGACACAGTAGTACTTGTCCTTAATTCAGCCAACACAAACGCACACAAAAGCTTTTATAAAAAAAGCCGCTTAAAAAAACTAAGTCTCAAATTTTAGAGATGTCTGTAAATGACATAAAAAAATTGAAAAGGGGTTCCCCTTGTTTAGAGCCAAAATTTTTCTTTGATGACACGTTCCACACGTTCCGCACACGTTCCCACACCCGTTCCAAGGTGCTCCACATCGGTTGCACCTAAATTAAACACGTTCCACACGTACCGTCAACTTCAATGAAATTGAAGTAAAGTTTAATTTTTATAAAAAATTGGCGGAACGTGTGGAACGTGTGCTACTGCAGTCTCACCTTGTACACTTGGCTATGGAACTTGAGTGGAACGTGTGCGGAACGTGTGTGGAACGTGTGTGTTTTCCATTTCTTTTATATTATGAAATGTCTATGTTATATAAAGAACAATTTTAGTCATGTATACATAATAAATAAGCATATATAAGCTCTTGCCACATACGACAAACAATAAGAAACAAACAGACAATAGGAGGCCTGGAACCTAGTTTATGAAACAAGAAAACCAACCAGCTCTGCATGCACAGTATAAGGAATGACACAGTAGTACTTGTCCTTAATTCAGCCAACACAAACGCACACAAAAGCTTTTATAAAAAAAGCCGCTTAAAAAAACTAAGTCTCAAATTTTAGAGATGTCTGTAAATGACATAAAAAAATTGAAAAGGGGTTCCCCTTGTTTAGAGCCAAAATTTTTCTTTGATGACACGTTCCACACGTTCCGCACACGTTCCACACCCGTTCCAAGGTGCTCCACCATCGGTTGCACCTAAATTAAACACGTTCCACACGTACCGTCAACTTCAATGAAATTGAAGTAAAGTTTAATTTTTATAAAAAATTGGCGGAACGTGTGGAACGTGTGCTACTGCAGTCTCACCTTGTACACTTGGCTATGGAACTTGAGTGGAACGTGTGCGGAACGTGTGTGGAACGTGTGTGTTTTCCATTTCTTTTATATTATGAAATGTCTATGTTATATAAAGAACAATTTTAGTCATGTATACATAATAAATAAGCATATATAAGCTCTTGCCACATACGACAAACAATAAGAAACAAACAGACAATAGGAGGCCCTGGAACCTAGTTTATGAAACAAGAAAACCAACCAGCTCTGCATGCACAGTATAAGGAATGACACAGTAGTACTTGTCCTTAATTCAGCCAACACAAACGCACACAAAAGCTTTTATAAAAAAAGCCGCTTAAAAAAACTAAGTCTCAAATTTTAGAGACAATCATGTTCATAATAGTTTTGGAAAAACAACTTTCCCCCTCCCCCCCACTCTTCAGTGTTGGTCGGAGGTCTTTTCCAGAGTCGCCGACAGTATTTTGGGGCACAAATCAACACAAAATCAACACTGACTGTAGGGGAGAGGGGGAAAACTCTGAAAAAGGCCTCAAAAGCCGTTTTTCCAATAATTTATGAACATGATTGTCTGTAAATGACATAAAAAATTGAAAAGGGGTTCCCCTTGTTTAGAGCCAAAATTTTTCTTTGATGACACGTTCCACACGTTCCGCACACGTTCCACACCCGTTCCAAGGTGCTCCACCATCGGTTGCACCTAAATTAAACACGTTCCACACGTACCGTCAACTTCAATGAAATTGAAGTAAAGTTTAATTTTTATAAAAAATTGGCGGAACGTGTGGAACGTGTGCTACTGCAGTCTCACCTTGTACACTTGGCTATGGAACTTGAGTGGAACGTGTGCGGAACGTGTGTGGAACGTGTGTGTTTTCCATTTCTTTTATATTATGAAATGTCTATGTTATATAAAGAACAATTTTAGTCATGTATACATAATAAATAAGCATATATAAGCTCTTGCCACATACGACAAACAATAAGAAACAAACAGACAATAGGAGGCCTGGAACCTAGTTTATGAAACAAGAAAACCAACCAGCTCTGCATGCACAGTATAAGGAATGACACAGTAGTACTTGTCCTTAATTCAGCCAACACAAACGCACACAAAAGCTTTTATAAAAAAAGCCGCTTAAAAAAACTAAGTCTCAAATTTTAGAGATGTCTGTAAATGACATAAAAAAATTGAAAAGGGGTTCCCCTTGTTTAGAGCCCAAAATTTTTCTTTGATGACACGTTCCACACGTTCCGCACACGTTCCACACCCGTTCCAAGGTGCTCCACCATCGGTTGCACCTAAATTAAACACGTTCCACACGTACCGTCAACTTCAATGAAATTGAAGTAAAGTTTAATTTTTATAAAAATTGGCGGAACGTGTGGAACGTGTGCTACTGCAGTCTCACCTTTGTACACTTTGGCCTTATGGAACTTGAGTGGAACGTGTGCGGAACGTGTGTGGAACGTGTGTGTTTTCCATTTCTTTTTATATTATGAAATGTCTATGTTATATAAAGAACAATTTTAGTCATGTATACATAATAAATAAGCATATATAAGCTCTTGCCACATACGACAAACAATAAGAAACCAAACAGACAATAGGAGGCCTGGAACCTAGTTTATGAAACAAGAAAACCAACCAGCTCTGCATGCACAGTATAAGGAATGACACAGTAGTACTTGTCCTTAATTCAGCCAACACAAACGCACACAAAAGCTCTTATAAAAAAAGCCGCTTAAAAAAACTAAGTCTCAAATTTTAGAGACAATCATGTTCATAATAGTTTTGGAAAAACAACTTTCCCCCTCCCCCCCACTCTTCAGTGTTGGTCGGAGGTCTTTTCCAGAGTCGCCGACAGTATTTTGGGGCACAAATCAACACAAAATCAACACTGACTGTAGGGGGAGAGGGGGAAAACTCTGAAAAAGGCCTCAAAAGCCGTTTTTCCAATAATTTATGAACATGATTGTCTGTAAATGACATAAAAAAATTGAAAAGGGTTCCCCTTGTTTAGAGCCAAAATTTTTCTTTGATGACACGTTCCACACGTTCCGCACACGTTCCACACCCGTTCCAAGGTGCTCCACCATCGGTTGCACCTAAATTAAACACGTTCCACACGTACCGTCAACTTCAATGAAATTGAAGTAAAGTTTAATTTTATAAAAAATTGGCGGAACGTGTGGAACGTGTGCTACTGCAGTCTCACCTTGTACACTTGGCTATGGAACTTGAGTGGAACGTGTGCGGAACGTGTGTGGAACGTGTGTGTTTTCCATTTCTTTTATATTATGAAATGTCTATGTTATATAAAGAACAATTTTAGTCATGTATACATAATAAATAAGCATATATAAGCTCTTGCCACATACGACAAACAATAAGAAACAAACAGACAATAGGAGGCCTGGAACCTAGTTTATGAAACAAGAAAACCAACCAGCTCTGCATGCACAGTATAAGGAATGACACAGTAGTACTTGTCCTTAATTCAGCCAACACAAACGCACACAAAAGCTCTTATAAAAAAAGCCGCTTAAAAAAACTAAGTCTCAAATTTTAGAGACAATCATGTTCATAATAGTTTTGGAAAAACAACTTTCCCCCTCCCCCCCACTCTTCAGTGTTGGTCGGAGGTCTTTTCCAGAGTCGCCCGACAGTATTTTGGGGCACAAATCAACACAAAATCAACACTGACTGTAGGGGGAGAGGGGGAAAACTCTGAAAAAGGCCTCAAAAGCCGTTTTTCCAATAATTTATGAACATGATTGTCTGTAAATGACATAAAAAATTGAAAAGGGGTTCCCCTTGTTTAGAGCCAAAATTTTTTCTTTGATGACACGTTCCACACGTTCCGCACACGTTCCACACCCGTTCCAAGGTGCTCCACCATCGGTTGCACCTAAATTAAACACGTTCCACACGTACCGTCAACTTCAATGAAATTGAAGTAAAGTTTAATTTTTATAAAAAATTGGCGGAACGTGTGGAACGTGTGCTACTGCAGTCTCACCTTGTACACTTGGCTATGGAACTTGAGTGGAACGTGTGCGGAACGTGTGTGGAACGTGTGTGTTTTCCATTTCTTTTATATTATGAAATGTCTATGTTATATAAAGAACAATTTTAGTCATGTATACATAATAAATAAGCATATATAAGCTCTTGCCACATACGACAAACAATAAGAAACAAACAGACAATAGGAGGCCTGGAACCTAGTTTATGAAACAAGAAAACCAACCAGCTCTGCATGCACAGTATAAGGAATGACACAGTAGTACTTGTCCTTAATTCAGCCAACACAAACGCACACAAAAGCTTTTATAAAAAAAGCCGCTTAAAAAAACTAAGTCTCAAATTTTAGAGATGTCTGTAAATGACATAAAAAAATTGAAAAGGGGTTCCCCTTGTTTAGAGCCAAAATTTTTCTTTGATGACACGTTCCACACGTTCCGCACACGTTCCACACCCGTTCCAAGGTGCTCCACCATCGGTTGCACCTAAATTAAACACGTTCCACACGTACCGTCAACTTCAATGAAATTGAAGTAAAGTTTAATTTTTATAAAAAATTGGCGGAACGTGTGGAACGTGTGCTACTGCAGTCTCACCTTGTACACTTGGCTATGGAACTTGAGTGGAACGTGTGCGGAACGTGTGTGGAACGTGTGTGTTTTCCATTTCTTTTATATTATGAAATGTCTATGTTATATAAAGAACAATTTTAGTCATGTATACATAATAAATAAGCATATATAAGCTCTTGCCACATACGACAAACAATAAGAAACAAACAGACAATAGGAGGCCTGGAACCTAGTTTATGAAACAAGAAAACCAACCAGCTCTGCATGCACAGTATAAGGAATGACACAGTAGTACTTGTCCTTAATTCAGCCAACACAAACGCACACAAAAGCTTTTATAAAAAAAGCCGCTTCAAAAACTAAGTCTCAAATTTTAGAGATGTCTGTAAATGACATAAAAAAATTGAAAAGGGGTTCCCCTTGTTTAGAGCCAAAATTTTTCTTTGATGACACGTTCCACACGTTCCGCACACGTTCCACACCCGTTCCAAGGTGCTCCACCATCGGTTGCACCTAAATTAAACACGTTCCACACGTACCGTCAACTTCAATGAAATTGAAGTAAAGTTTAATTTTTATAAAAAATTGGCGGAACGTGTGGAACGTGTGCTACTGCAGTCTCACCTTGTACACTTGGCTATGGAACTTGAGTGGAACGTGTGCGGAACGTGTGTGGAACGTGTGTGTTTTCCATTTCTTTTATATTATGAAATGTCTATGTTATATAAAGAACAATTTTAGTCATGTATACATAATAAATAAGCATATATAAGCTCTTGCCACATACGACAAACAATAAGAAACAAACAGACAATAGGAGGCCTGGAACCTAGTTTATGAAACAAGAAAACCAACCAGCTCTGCATGCACAGTATAAGGAATGACACAGTAGTACTTGTCCTTAATTCAGCCAACACAAACGCACACAAAAGCTTTTATAAAAAAGCCGCTTAAAAAAACTAAGTCTCAAATTTTAGAGACAATCATGTTCATAATAGTTTTGGAAAAACAACTTTCCCCCTCCCCCCACTCTTCAGTGTTGGTCGGAGGTCTTTTCCAGAGTCGCCGACAGTATTTTGGGGCACAAATCAACACAAAATCAACACTGACTGTAGGGGGAGAGGGGGAAAACTCTGAAAAAGGCCTCAAAAGCCGTTTTTCCAATAATTTATGAACATGATTGTCTGTAAATGACATAAAAAAATTGAAAAGGGGTTCCCCTTGTTTAGAGCCAAAATTTTTCTTTGATGACACGTTCCACACGTTCCGCACACGTTCCACACCCGTTCCAAGGTGCTCCACCATCGGTTGCACCTAAATTAAACACGTTCCACACGTACCGTCAACTTCAATGAAATTGAAGTAAAGTTTAATTTTTATAAAAAATTGGCGGAACGTGTGGAACGTGTGCTACTGCAGTCTCACCTTGTACACTTGGCTATGGAACTTGAGTGGAACGTGTGCGGAACGTGTGTGGAACGTGTGTGTTTTCCATTTCTTTTATATTATGAAATGTCTATGTTATATAAAGAACAATTTTAGTCATGTATACATAATAAATAAGCATATATAAGCTCTTGCCACATACGACAAACAATAAGAAACAAACAGACAATAGGAGGCCTGGAACCTAGTTTATGAAACAAGAAAACCAACCAGCTCTGCATGCACAGTATAAGGAATGACACAGTAGTACTTGTCCTTAATTCAGCCAACACAAACGCACACAAAAGCTTTTATAAAAAAAGCCGCTTAAAAAAACTAAGTCTCAAATTTTAGAGATGTCTGTAAATGACATAAAAAAATTGAAAAGGGGTTCCCCTTGTTTAGAGCCAAAATTTTTCTTTGATGACACGTTCCACACGTTCCGCACACGTTCCACACCCGTTCCAAGGTGCTCCACCATCGGTTGCACCTAAATTAAACACGTTCCACACGTACCGTCAACTTCAATGAAATTGAAGTAAAGTTTAATTTTTATAAAAAATTGGCGGAACGTGTGGAACGTGTGCTACTGCAGTCTCACCTTGTACACTTGGCTATGGAACTTGAGTGGAACGTGTGCGGAACGTGTGTGGAACGTGTGTGTTTTCCATTTCTTTTATATTATGAAATGTCTATGTTATATAAAGAACAATTTTAGTCATGTATAACATAATAAATAAGCATATATAAGCTCTTGCCACATACGACAAACAATAAGAAACAAACAGACAATAGGAGGCCTGGAACCTAGTTTATGAAACAAGAAAACCAACCAGCTCTGCATGCACAGTATAAGGAATGACACAGTAGTACTTGTCCTTAATTCAGCCAACACAAACGCACACAAAAGCTTTTATAAAAAAAGCCGCTTAAAAAAACTAAGTCTCAAATTTTAGAGATGTCTGTAAATGACATAAAAAAATTGAAAAGGGGTTCCCCTTGTTTAGAGCCAAAATTTTTCTTTGATGACACGTTCCACACGTTCCGCACACGTTCCACACCCGTTCCAAGGTGCTCCACCATCGGTTGCACCTAAATTAAACACGTTCCACACGTACCGTCAACTTCAATGAAATTTGAAGTAAAGTTTAATTTTTATAAAAAAATTGGCGGAACGTGTGGAACGTGTGCTACTGCAGTCTCACCTTGTACACTTGGCTATGGAACTTGAGTGGAACGTGTGCGGAACGTGTGTGGAACGTGTGTGTTTTCCATTTCTTTTATATTATGAAATGTCTATGTTATATAAAGAACAATTTTAGTCATGTATACATAATAAATAAGCATATATAAGCTCTTGCCACATACGACAAACAATAAGAAACAAACAGACAATAGGAGGCCTGGAACCTAGTTTATGAAACAAGAAAACCAACCAGCTCTGCATGCACAGTATAAGGAATGACACAGTAGTACTTGTCCTTAATTCAGCCAACACAAACGCACACAAAAGCTTTTATAAAAAAAGCCGCTTAAAAAAACTAAGTCTCAAATTTTAGAGACAATCATGTTCATAATAGTTTTGGAAAAACAACTTTCCCCCTCCCCCCCACTCTTCAGTGTTGGTCGGAGGTCTTTTCCAGAGTCGCCGACAGTATTTTGGGGCACAAATCAACACAAAATCAACACTGACTGTAGGGGGAGAGGGGGAAAACTCTGAAAAAAGCCTCAAAAGCCGTTTTTCCAATAATTTATGAACATGATTGTCTGTAAATGACATAAAAAATTTGAAAAGGGGTTCCCCTTGTTTAGAGCCAAAATTTTTCTTTGATGACACGTTCCACACGTTCCGCACACGTTCCACACCCGTTCCAAGGTGCTCCACCATCGGTTGCACCTAAATTAAACACGTTCCACACGTACCGTCAACTTCAATGAAATTGAAGTAAAGTTTAATTTTTATAAAAATTGGCGGAACGTGTGGAACGTGTGCTACTGCAGTCTCACCTTGTACACTTGGCTATGGAACTTGAGTGGAACGTGTGCGGAACGTGTGTGGAACGTGTGTGTTTTCCATTTCTTTTATATTATGAAATGTCTATGTTATATAAAGAACAATTTTAGTCATGTATACATAATAAATAAGCATATATAAGCTCTTGCCACATACGACAAACAATAAGAAACAAACAGACAATAGGAGGCCTGGAACCTAGTTTATGAAACAAGAAAACCAACCAGCTCTGCATGCACAGTATAAGGAATGACACAGTAGTACTTGTCCTTAATTCAGCCAACACAAACGCACACAAAAGCTTTTATAAAAAAAGCCGCTTAAAAAAACTAAGTCTCAAATTTTAGAGACAATCATGTTCATAATAGTTTTGGAAAAACAACTTTCCCCCTCCCCCCCACTCTTCAGTGTTGGTCGGAGGTCTTTTCCAGAGTCGCCGACAGTATTTTGGGGCACAAATCAACACAAAATCAACACTGACTGTAGGGGGAGAGGGGGAAAACTCTGAAAAAAGCCTCAAAAGCCGTTTTTCCAATAATTTATGAACATGATTGTCTGTAAATGACATAAAAAATTTGAAAAGGGGTTCCCCTTGTTTAGAGCCAAAATTTTTCTTTGATGACACGTTCCACACGTTCCGCACACGTTCCACACCCGTTCCAAGGTGCTCCACCATCGGTTGCACCTAAATTAAACACGTTCCACACGTACCGTCAACTTCAATGAAATTGAAGTAAAGTTTAATTTTTATAAAAAATTGGCGGAACGTGTGGAACGTGTGCTACTGCAGTCTCACCTTGTACACTTGGCTATGGAACTTGAGTGGAACGTGTGCGGAACGTGTGTGGAACGTGTGTGTTTTCCATTTCTTTTATATTATGAAATGTCTATGTTATATAAAGAACAATTTTAGTCATGTATACATAATAAATAAGCATATATAAGCTCTTGCCACATACGACAAACAATAAGAAACAAACAGACAATAGGAGGCCTGGAACCTAGTTTATGAAACAAGAAAACCAACCAGCTCTGCATGCACAGTATAAGGAATGACACAGTAGTACTTGTCCTTAATTCAGCCAACACAAACGCACACAAAAGCTTTTATAAAAAAAGCCGCTTAAAAAAACTAAGTCTCAAATTTTAAAGATGTCTGTAAATGACATAAAAAAATTGAAAAGGGGTTCCCCTTGTTTAGAGCCAAAATTTTTCTTTGATGACACGTTCCACACGTTCCGCACACGTTCCACACCCGTTCCAAGGTGCTCCACCATCGGTTGCACCTAAATTAAACACGTTCCACACGTACCGTCAACTTCAATGAAATTGAAGTAAAGTTTAATTTTTATAAAAAATTGGCGGAACGTGTGGAACGTGTGCTACTGCAGTCTCACCTTGTACACTTGGCTATGGAACTTGAGTGGAACGTGTGCGGAACGTGTGTGGAACGTGTGTGTTTTCCATTTCTTTTATATTATGAAATGTCTATGTTATATAAAGAACAATTTTAGTCATGTATACATAATAAATAAGCATATATAAGCTCTTGCCACATACGACAAACAATAAGAAACAAACAGACAATAGGAGGCCTGGAACCTAGTTTATGAAACAAGAAAACCAACCAGCTCTGCATGCACAGTATAAGGAATGACACAGTAGTACTTGTCCTTAATTCAGCCAACACAAACGCACACAAAAGCTTTTATAAAAAAAGCCGCTTAAAAAAACTAAGTCTCAAATTTTAGAGACAATCATGTTCATAATAGTTTTGGAAAAACAACTTTCCCCCTCCCCCCCACTCTTCAGTGTTGGTCGGAGGTCTTTTCCAGAGTCGCCGACAGTATTTTGGGGCACAAATCAACACAAAATCAACACTGACTGTAGGGGGAGAGGGGGAAAACTCTGAAAAAAGCCTCAAAAGCCGTTTTTCCAATAATTTATGAACATGATTGTAGAACTATTTAGAATGAAACAACCCTTCATTTCCAAATGAAGGAAAAGCTTATGAATGTCCAAGAAGTAATATTGATACGGTTTTAATTACTACTTATCTTGTTACGATTTTATTTTTTGTTATTTATTTGCAAGTTACTGTTTCTTTTTATACAATAATAATAAAAAAGAAAGTTTGTCTAAGAGATTGTTTCCTCAAAAAATTATTTTATATCAATTATATTAATATGTATATTTTCTTTTCATGTAGCTGAAAAATGTATGTCTTATTTGTTAACTTTTCTGACGTTACAGCAACAACATCAATAACATTAATTTAACTTCGATATATCTTAATTAAAATTAATGTTATACCTTTACGGCCAAATAACTTGGAAACATAGTGGTGACGTCAGTTATTTTTCACCGCATAGGTAACTAGAGACACCCTGAGACCAAATTGAGTTAGTTTTCAAAACTTAAATCCCCAAATCCGTTTT
Organism: Hydractinia echinata; assembly: GCA_030067915.1. NCBI lineage: Eukaryota > Metazoa > Cnidaria > Hydrozoa > Anthoathecata > Hydractiniidae > Hydractinia > Hydractinia echinata. The sequence goes on from JASGCC010000002.1 coordinate 1,222,691, forward strand.
GCAATGAACTGGTTAATGGTGTCATCAAAAAAGATTTAAACCCCAATATCTCTGTAACCGTTCGTCAAAAGTACATCCTATACATTTTCTTGATCAGCGTTTCAAGATCTATACGATAAAGACAACAATTTTTTTTTTGCAAGATTGCAGGCTGACGTCAGCAAAATTTTTGAAACCCTCTTTTTGTGATTTTTTATCCCATTTTGATATAACCCAATTGTTTTAACTTTATATAGAAATATGTTTACTTTAGCACCCTATTATAGTTCCCAAAAGTTGGGAAACAAGTCAGAAGTCTTAACTTCTGCTTTATTATTGTCTGTAAGAATATCAGGCAATAATAGCAGAGTCCCTATCATACACCTAAATTAAACATCCCTTCCAAATAGTCATCATATCTAAATGTTTTTGTTTATGTATGCAGTTTTAACTTTAACCATAAAGATCATTGACTATGCTCATTGAATGACTGATGGCATATTGGGACCATCATTATATGTCATTATTGTAATACTTGCTTTATGGTCATTGGACTCAGAAAATAATACAAAAAATTATTAAGAAGTTAAGAAAAGCTCTCAAGAAAAAATATACGGGAGCTGAAGCTGCATTATTTTTATTGGTCAGAGAACGTTTTCTTATTTTTCACTTTCATATAAAAACATATCAAGTTTATGTGCTTTATATTGAAGCCGTAGCAATCTGGCAGCCCTCTGAATCCATGATGGCATTTAGCAAATTTTGTTTCCTCAGAACATTATTTTTAATTCTGTATCTATACTAATTAGGAGGAACCAAGAAAAACAGTCTACCATTGTTTTTTATAAAAAAATTAATCCTTTGTGTAATATGGTGCTTTACGTTGAATGAATTTAAAAATCTAGTAAATTCGAATTTAGAAACCACCATTTCTCATAAAAAACATTTTAAAACATGCATTCCTTGTTTTTTTCAGCATTATCCTAAGCGTGCTTAATTTTTTAGCATTATCCTAAGCGAGCTAAATTTTTAGAAATACAATCTTTGTGATGCTTTTTAAAAAAAAATAGTGAAACATCTCTTTGCTTTCATCAATAATGTAAATATTTTTTGTGGAATTCTAACTTATATAAAATATTGTGATGGAACCTCACTACAAAATTTGCTCGTGTTTATTGTGAATTGACTTTTAGCACTTGTGTTTACTATACTTTATTCTTATCTGGTCTATTGTCTAAGTCCAATAAAGATCATTCACATTTGTGGTGTGGTTTCTAGCTATAAATGTAATCTACCAGGTTGTAAAGAAGATTGGTTTGGTATCTAATGATTCTAAATAAAATATTTTTTTTTGCTAATCTTGTGTTATGTTTTAACTCTGAAACCTACAGCAAATAAATAACCGATGACATAATTATGTAAAACGAGTTTATTTATAAATTGATTTAGTTACTTTATCTTTCCTGGAGGTTCTTGTGCTTAGCGTATGCTTATTTTTATGGACCTTTTTAGAAGGATCTTATTTTTCAGAATTTGTTTTTCAGAAAAGTTTCAGAGTAAATTTGAACAATTTTTTTCTTTCTTCGCATAACATGCACTTGACAATCATACTTTCTTACAGAAAGTAATCACTTTCTTAGCACGAAAACACAGTTTTATACCAGAAAAGTAATGTAGAATGCAGGTTTTATTTTGTGCAGAAAATTAATGCCATTCCAGCATGAAAAAGAAATCCAAATGATTCTAACAAATCATTGTTTCTATAACAACATCATAAAGCATACTCAGGCTAATATTTATTAAAAAATTATCCTCGACATTATGCTAAGCGTAATGTCGAGGCTAAGCCTAATACACGTCTTACAGTATTTAAAAGTCATGTCTGATAAGCTTTATTTTGTGAAAACGAGCAATTTGTCTTTCCAGGTAAAAGATGTGTTGTAAATTTATTGATAACTTTGGTTTTTCTAAAGAACAGTAAAAATGAAAGTTTAGTAAGCATACCTGAGCCTGTTCTTAAATGTTCATGTGCTTACAAAAAAACATGTTCGGCTGCAAAATTTACTCACAACACACTCGTCAAGCATTTTGATCAAAGCACACACCATGGGGGAACAGTTTCTGTTGATTTTCTAACATTTTAGGCCAGCATAATGTTTAATAATGTTGAATGGAAACTGAATAACTTTTTAGCCTATGAAATTAAGCACTTAGTAATTTTAAATCATATTTAAAACTTTTTTGTTAGGTATTTGCTTATTTTTTTTATATACGGTAGTATAAAATTATTTTAAATTAAAGTCTTAGAAGTATTAGCACAAAACCCGTCAGAAGTTATTACTTGATATGTTAGATATTGTTTCCTCAGAAAATTATTTTTATATTTCAAGCAATTAATTTTGTAGGTAATTCAACTCTGAACGCAATTAATAGATATTTAATACTATAAATGACTGATTAAATGGCAACTTTGGCATAATTTACCATTTACAAACGCAAATGCTGTCATGGTATGCTGTCAAAAAATAAGTTAACACCCATCAGCATTTATTTAACAGGGGTTAATCTAAAATTGGATTTGGTTGATCTAAAATTGGATTCAAAACAATAAAAACTGTAGTTAGCTAGTAACTGCTGTTTAGTCGCAATATTTTTCTATCTGCCAAAAGCGGATTAGGCTAACCACACATAAAACATTTAGGCTACTAATAACATATCTTTATCGAATTTGCTGCAAAAGGTGAGCTCCCATTAATCCCCCCCCTGGACCGAATAGGGTTAAGCTTATTTTGCTATGGTTATTTTGAAGCTTATTTTTTAAACTTGTGATCTTATTCAGGCTCCACTGGATGCGTGGCAAACATATGGTTTTTTTGTGTTTGAAAAATAAGTACCTTACTTTTGCATTTTAATGTTTTTTCAAACAAAATAATAACTCAAAATAAATAATTGCTCATATTTTCTTCTTGTATTTTATTTAATTAATTTGAATTCATGCAACCCTTTTAATAGTGCATATACATGCAGTTGCTGTGGCACATAGGATGCAGCTTTTTCCTGCATTTTTTTAACCAATAAAACATAACAAAATTGAGAATTTTATGCAAAATATAAAAAAATGTGATAAAGGTAAAGGGAATATGAGTTGGTCAATTTTTATTAAATCTAAAATGTATCTAAATATTTTCTGGGAAGTATTCCCAAAATAGGTTTTTAAAAACGACCATGGCAAAACTCCACACACTTCACAGCTAAAGAGGCATAAAAGTTGCAACATTATACTATCTTTTTACATAGTTTGTGTTGCATTTCAATCCATAGGCAGCGCAACAACACTCTATTTTCGAGACTGTGGGGAACAAAGTCGCATTGTACACACAAAAGGATTACATTAGGGCCCCAGCGGTTGGGGATATAATTTCAGTAATTTAGCAGTTCAATTATATAAAAATAATTATTTGAGGAAACTAAAAAATATACTCTGAATTTTGTTCTTTTGCTTATGTTTTTTGCCTGTTACTCTTTAGTTTAACATTTTATTGGAAAACACCATTAAGGTTTATGCATTAGTTCTTAGGATACGAAGGTATATTATCTTCGTAAAAAAAAATTCTATTTAAGGTTTTAAACAGAGACAAGTCTACGTAACTTTACCCCAAGACTTGCCTAGATAAAACCATGCAAATCTGTTAAAAATCGTTCAAAGAGTTAAAAAAAACTTTTTGGAAAGAAGTACTTTTTATCACATGTTTTCTGTATTTTTAATGTATTAATTACCCCCTACGTAATAAATTAATAAAATTCTTAACTCTGTGGAACCGCCTAAAATAAATAGTGAGTCCTATTAGATTTACTTAAACTTGGATTTTAAAACTTGCTCTGTCATTAAAAAATATGTCCCAATCAAGGGCAGGTTGATTTTATTTCCACATAATACGACCCCCAAAATGTCAGAAATCGAACTCTGACAATATTATAAGTAAATACAATGAATAGGTGTGGGTGTGTCCACTCTGTCAAGAATTTCAAGAAAAGTATATTATTTTCTAGTAAGTCCCCGTAATACATATGCTTTCTAATTAAATATGTTTTTTAATGTCAGTTTTTATCTTCAGCTTGTATTTGTTTCCTTCTTTTTTATCTTTATGTATATTTCATTTTTTTTATTCATTTAACAGTCAACTAGTTCATCATCCATAACTATATAGAGAAAAAAAGTAGGGGAGAAAATTCGAAAATGTCAGAATTTTTAGCTAAAAAATGTCTGAAAAATTAAGTCAACTTGTAGAGTGGACACCCTGAATAATTTCGAGGCTTTGTATAATAACTTTGTCAGTTTCATAACTCTTTGATGCATATAAAGTCTTCGATGCATATAAAGTTTCGAAAGTTCTAAGTCAAAATATAACGATGTATTGGCTTTGTATGAAAGCTTTGTGATGATTATTATTAGGAAAGTACTGAAGTTTTTCAAGAATATTTTTGTGGGACTTCTGGTTTAAGATTTTTTTGCCTAACTGCAGCCAGCTGAAAAAAATTTTTTAGATGGATCTGGTTTGAGAAAAATTATTTTTTCAGTAAAAAAAGATCTGGATTGAAATAATTTAGGATTTAGTAGATGTTATATAGTGTTTTTCTGTTTATGCTTTTTTATCTGTGGTATTTTCTGGCAACAATGTACACATATTTTTAGTGACGTAAGAAAATAAACATTTATGGAGGTCTTCATGGACTCATACATAATTTCCTTAAGTTTTAAAATACGAGAAAGCAAAAGGTAAATTTCTGGTAAATAATAATGTCTAATTAAGTCAACATTGATCAAAATGAAAACTTAAATTGGATTCCCTTCAAAGCTAAAAAATAATTATTTGAGGAAACTGTAGTTCTTTCGTATATAAACATTTTATAAATATATATTTTCTATTTCTTTGCAGCTTTCTTAAGCAGCAGATTTTGCGATCTAGGTACTGTGACCAAATCTAACCTTAATGCACATTTTTGTCTTACTAATTAAATAATCTACTCTGTTACATTGCCAAATACAGAACAATACCACAGTAACAATGGTGAAATAAGGTTACTAGGTTAGATTTGTACTGTGAAATAGAGTTCACTAAACTATTTATAACAACCTGTTGTTGAAGTTACTATTTTAGGTTTCGTACATTATTTTTCACATAGCGAGTTGCAGCAATACACATAACTGCCTGCTGTTTTTTCACTTCGTCATCATTGTGTTTTTGATGTTTTGTCATTATCCATTTAACATAAAACAAAATTGTAATTTTTGATGTATTTTTTAGCTGTATGAATCTATAGCATTGAATTGTTAACTAAATTAAAGATGTCTATGTTTTTATTTCATTCTTTAGAAAGGTGTTAGAAGATGCGCTTTACTTGATCCGTTTTCCACTAATGACATTAGAAGAATTCGCAAACCTTGTAGCACAATCCGGCATATTGACTGATAAAGAACTTGTAAATTTGTTTCTTCATTTTACTGTAAATCCCAAACCCACTGTTAAATTTCCGGATCGTCCAAGACGATGTTTAACTGGGAAAGAAAAGTCTGTTGTGCGATTCTCAAAAACTGAAGCTAGATGGGGATATAGTGGAACAAGTGATCGTATTAAGTTCATTGTTAATCGCCACATCTTCGTTGTGGGTTTAGGCTTGTATGGATCAATAAATGTTCCCACAGATTACGAAGTTAGCATCCAAATTATAAATTCAGAGACTGGCGTGGTTATAGGGCACAATGATACTGCCTTTAGTTGTGATGGTACTGATGCATTGAATCGTGTTATGTTTAAAGAACCAATTGAAATTATGCCTAATGTGAGTTACACCGCTTGTGGAACATTAAAAGGACCTGACTCATACTATGGAACAAAAGGTTTAAAAAAAGTTGTAATTGAGTTGCCGAATCGTGAAAAAGTAGAATTTAAATTTTCTTATGCAGCAGGGAATAATAACGGAACATCTGTGGAGGATGGCCAAATCCCAGAAATTATATTTTATACATGAACATGAAGTATAAATATGCGTACCATTCACCACCATGCAGCTAGATGAATATAAATGGTGTCACCTATTTTGTCAGTATGCTTGCATAATGCGTAAATTAGCGTGATTACTGCTAGAAAGAAAAATATATTTTTTTCAAATTTATGTGTGTGGATAAAATGTACTTTTTATTATGTTGAAATTGATATAAAGAACTTTATTAATAATAATGCAGTAATGCAATTTTAAGAATCTAAATACCTTATAGTCAGAAATTTTCGCGACATTTTAATTTCGCGATAAAAATTTTGGGACAATTTCGCGATTTTTATTTTCGCGATTCGTTGCCTTGAATTTTTTTCGCGTAATTTAATTTTCGCGAATTTCATAGAGTTACGGAGTGGAGGAAAACAAAATTTTAAGTACGTTTTTCTACTCTAATAATGACATCTGTAAAACGAAGCTTTTTTTCATAAAAGGTCAATGTTATAATCAATAAGGTAACGGAAGAACCTTTATTTTTGATCAAGCGAGGATAGTATAACCTTTCAAACTCGCCTCGGCGTTTGCCTAAATAATGGTATTGACGTTAAGGAAAATGTCGAAACGAAATCCCATACTGTCTTTTAGACCCATGTCCTCCGACCTCTTCTTTGGTATCTGGTTAGGAATGTCACTAGGGATAAAAGAATTAAAACTGAAGAGGTTTCATAGGTGTAAGAGTTAGACAGGAAAGTTTAAAAAAAGAGGAAATTTCATAAAAAAGGAGATCGATGATTTATAACACAAAATGCCATTTAGGTTAACAGGCAAACCGCCTTCTAAAATTGTGTTTAAAAGTGCATTTCTTCCTTAATTTTCCCGGGTTTTATCAAACCAGAATTATTTTGTTGCGAAAATTTTACGTCTGCTACCCTGTGGAGTCTAAAAAATGAAGAAAAAAAGTAAATATTTCGCGGTTTTTATTTTCGCGATTTCGTCGATTAAATTTTTTTCGCGGCATTTTAATTTCGCGAAAATGGCCAAAAATCGCGAAAATCGCGGAAATTAGTTGTCGCGAAAATTTCTGACTATAAGGTATCATGTGTATTGCTCAATATCATTTTCACCGTTTTTGTATGTATTTAATATCCAGGCAGATTAATTTTGTATTCTTTGTATAGCCTTCAGAGTATTATTGTTTGTTTCTCTCTAGATATTTTCCCTCTAGATAGTCTATAAGCGACTTATTAATGTGTGTAAGATATTTCATTAAGGGTCTTATTGTAACTGAGATATTTACGCTTTTAGAGAGATTTGTAACATAGAATTGTTCCTTTAGACTATAAATTCTTCCCTATGTACTGAAACGAATACTTTTTCCTTTCTTCTCCTTTCCCCTAAAAATGACCCTGGATCTTGGAATTAGGGGAAATTAACTGTACTTTATTGGGAGTAATTTTCTTTACTCGCATTTAGTGGCCGACGTGAATTTTTTTTTATTTCAAAAATTTCGTGGATTGCCCTATTTTTCTTTTTCATCTAACACAATTTACAGAAAAGCTGGAAATTGAATAATGTTCCATGATTTATTCCTTACAAATTTTTCGTGACATTGTATATACATTGAAATCTCTTAAAATGCGTAAATAATTCACTTGAAATTGACCTCCAAAACGCCAACAATAGCAGATCTTTTTTCAATTTTTTTACTTCTTCCCTACCATTTTAGTTAAGCAATTCCCACCCCTGCTGTTAGACAATGAGAAAAGCTGTGGTGGTCGGCAAAACTAAAAAACAAATATATATTAATTTTTTTTTTGGATTTTGTTTATCTGAGCGGTTCCACTTCAGTGATGTGAGCCAAAAACACCACACCAAAATAAACAAAACAAACTTCGTGGTTGTCAGTAAAAAAATATAATTTGCAGGGATTTAATTTTGCACACTTTTCGAAAATTATGCAAAACACTGCAATAAAATTTTCACCGCAAAAAAAAAATCTTGTTTATTGATAAGAACGTCCAAATTTGGGGTTTAATAGCCTTATTTTTAAGGAACTGGAGGGACTGGGCAGTCCTTGAAAGCCGTAAGAAACTAACAGACCTTTCCTAAAAAAGATAGAGAAATATGTTTCCAACACAACCTAAACGCTTTTTGCGTCAAGTTTTAGGCACTAAATGTTTCCTCAAAAAATTATTTCAATTTTCAGAAATAAAACTTCATATTTTTGGGGGCCTTTTTGTAACCCCTCCCTTAGTCTAAAAATGATTTTATAAGTCCACTCCCCCCTCTCTCTCTCTCTCTCTAATAAGTGCCCGGGAAGTTATTAGAGTTATGATATCCATCAAATTTAAATATCAACAACCACCAGGGTATTCATGTTATTAAATAGTGCTCTGACTGTTACTAAAAATTATAAGAAAAAAAATACATTTTTCTTTTTTTAACGTTTTCTATAAATCACTAAAAATATGTACACTTGTTTATCTTTTCAAAAATAATTTTATAATGATCCTTCACTTTTAAACGCACCCTCTCATAACTGCACACCTAAATTAGGAGAAATTATTAATAAGGGCCAGGGTGATTAATAGATTTAGAAGGAGGCATCTACAACAATAAAAAGCTACAAGAGCTTAATTTCTGATAGCTAAGCTACTAGCTATTCTATACGTCCATGGGTTATACAAAAACAGACAGGTCAGAAAAAGTTTGCATATACTAGCTGGCTATAAAAAAAAACGATAATTCTTTCCTGGTAAGTCTTGGTGGTCAAACTACAGCCTTCCAAACAACTACCTTAAGTGGATAAATTTTGGCGAATGACACAAAGAAATGAATTTTTATGTCTCGAAATGTTTTATAAAAAATAAGAATAAACGTATATATAAACACAAGTTCGTTTTTGGGAGAAAAAAACATTTTTCTTTTCTTAATTAAAAAAAATACATATTTTTTTTAATTTGGAGGGAATTTAATTTGGCGAACGGTAAATTATGTTAAATTTGGCGAGTATTTAATTTGGCGAATAGTCAGTTATCAAAATTTTGGCGGGTATTTAATTTGGCGAAATTCGCCAAATTTAATCCTTACCAAAATTTATCCACTTAAGGTAGTATCAAGTTCTGTTCACATTAGCTATACAAACTTTTCTACCAAAATACCACCATCAAGCCAACTGGAAATTCGAGTGCTTTTGACAATGGTGTTGGTTTAACCGTGAAAACCCGAATATGTACAAGACTGGTTGTAATCCCGCAAACTATTTGTGGCATCCAGGCTGTGCACTGCTTTAAGCGACGTCTGAATCTTCCATAAGGAGATATAAAAGATTCCCTTTCCCCCTCCCCCGCGCGGAGTAAGGGGAAAATTGATAAGGAACTAGAATTGGTGTCCTGTTCAGACAATGTAATAAGTGTGGTTACACAATACAATGTGGTATTGGCTGAAAGAACTTGTCAGTATGTGTATGTCAGTTTGTCAATAATAATTTGGGATAACATATACATATTAAATAATCTTCATGATCACTGAATAATATGTAGGCTCGGAGCAACCTTGTTTCCAGGGCTTTTTCTTCACCTAAGGTCTGCATGTTTTTGCCTGCCGATTTTCTGATTTTTTTGGCCATGCACAAGAATCTTTAAAAAATGTAAACATTTGGAACTCATGTATATAATTAGGTAAATATGATGAGCTTATTTGATATATTAACCAGGCCCATGGAATGTACATTAAGTGAGGCACTTAAATGTAACCTGTATTGTGCTTTTTTGGCAGTGCCTTTTAAATGAAGAAAGGCCAGTGATTGATTATGCTCCACCAGCATATTTTTACATATCGTAGCCAAGTACAGATGGCATTTTTGGAATTATACACTGCAGTGCACGTATGTAATAAAACAGCTTTAACTTAACCCATTATTTATATCGTTTAATGATATCAAATATTGTCCCTTTTACAAAATAAGATTTTGCAAAATCTATAAAAATATAAATCTGCAAAAAACGGTTTCTTGTCTTGTTGGCAGTTTATATATATCTAATTAAGAACAACATGGCAAATGTTTACATTTTAGAACTGGTAGAAATACAGTTTTTATTCTTAGGTCTCGGTTATGACCGTTTTAAAAGATAAAACAAAAAACTTTTGGAGAAAATAACTTACACATTTGTTATATTTTTAATTTTATAAGAGTTTGACTGTAATATTCAACTGTAGTGAACCATTTTCACTGCAGTTGATTTGTGTAGTCATTTCATTAAAAAGCATCGGTAGTCATTTCATTATAAAACATCAAATGCTTTGCTAAGGGGCAGTTTACTTAGAGTATAAATTTGAAAAATGCAAGATTCCATAAATTTTGATGCTGAATTTAAATATTGGTCATTTTGGTTGAAAATGATGAGAAAGTGTCAACATGTTAACCTGGATCTAAGAATAATCCATAAATTTAGCACTACAACCTGTCATTCTTAGTTTTGATTTTAAAAATAGGAAAATTTTTTGTGCAACTAGAGTACCCAGATCTTCTCCTACAAGTTCTAACGTGTTCTTAACAAAATTACCCACCTGGAAAATAATAGCCATTTAATATGTCCTTTATAAATTTGTGGTTGAGTAAAGCTGTCTCAGGATGTCACGTTAGCTAGCTAGGCAGCTACCTTATATAGTACACAGCCCAGCTAGCTAGCTAGAGCTCATGAATTTTAATGGAAACCAACTTTCAAAACATTTTCTAAATTTAAAAGCCTTTCGTCAATATTGAACAATCAAGCTAAGCCAGTTTAATAGACTTTACGTCAGTAATATTCTGACAATTTTGGTTTTATCGACAAAATAGTTTCTTTAACGTTGTCTTTTTTCGCCCGCCATCTCTAAATCTTGCTTGTAAGGTGAGCGCCAAATTTGCATCTCATTATCTTTGGAATTTCAAAAATGCCCAGTATATCTGGGCATTTTTGTGTCACATGAACAGCCTGTTCCAGGGTCATTGTTGGCCACTCCGTAATAACGGCTCAGGGGCCACAAGACCCTGGGGCCTATGGAGTTATATGTGGGACAATATTCGTGTATGGTTTTCGTCGCGTCGTAATGCTTTTCGTCGTGTCGTATCTTTCTTCGTGGCGTGGTTTTCTTTGACTCGTAATGCTTTTCGTCGTGTCGCATCTTTCTTCGTGGTGTGGTTTTCTTCGCAGCGTAATGGTTTTCGTCGTGGCGTATTACTCTTGTTGGTGTGATCATCTCATGTTTCGTCGTGTCGTATGTCACTTCGTGGGGTATTTCACTTTGTGGCGAAATAGTTATGCTTTTTTTACACGGAATTACTAATTTCGTGAAGCGTTTACACAATATATTTCACTTTCTTTCTAGTGGCTTTGGTCTTTCTACTGGGTAGAGCTAGCTATTATTTTTGTCATTTTCTTTTAATAAACGATACATTCTTAGCTATAGATTTAGCTAGCTATACATTTTTAGCATGCTACACTGTATAATCTATTATCTATTTTGTAGTTTAAATGGATTCTGATGAAAATATCAGAAATCAAGTAAACTAACTACATAAACATAAATTATTACATAAAACTCTTACACAACACATAATATTTCTTCATAATCACAAATGTAAAACTAACTTAAAAATAGAATATAATTTTTAGCACTAAACTAAAGGTTTTGTTTACTTTACTGCACTTTGAATTTCTTGTAAGCGCTACACGAATTTAGTAATTTCGTGTTAAAAAAGCATAAAAATTTTCGCCACGAAGTGAAATACGCCACGAAGTGAAATACGCCGCTAAGTGAAATACGCCACGAAGTGAAATACGCCACGAAGTTAAATACGCCACGAAGTGAAATACACCGCAAAGTGGAATACGCCTCGACGAACACAAATACGACTCGACGAAACGTAAAACCACCCCACAAAGAAAGATACGACGCGACAAAAACCACATCACGAAGAAAGATACGACACGACGAAAAGCATTTACGACGCGACGAAAACCATACACGAATATTGTCCCATATATAACTCCATAGGGGACGAGGTTGGGTCGAAATAACTCCTTTTGGTTTTCGAAATCACAATTAAATTTTTATATTGTCCGATGGAATATTTGACTAAGATTTTCCTTAACAATAATACATTTTTGTGGGCGTAGTTGAGAAGGAACAAGACATAACCATTATCTGTTGGTATAGCTGGCGCTGTTTTATTTACTGTTGTTGCAGGTGGAATAGGTTGCGATGATGGTAGTATTGGAGATGTTTGAATTGAAGGCGCAGATGATACTATTGGTTGCGTTGAATATGGAGTATGTGTCTGTGAAGTAGTTGAAACAATAGTAGTCTGCGATAACGGTAGTGTAGATGGTGTTTGTGCAAGAGCTGATGGATCGATTAGATTTGTAATTTGAACTTTTTTGACGTTAGCTGGCCCTTTTCATCTCTGAGTTGCCTTCGTTTTCTCTTTGCCCTCGTTTTTCTCTTTACAAAAGTCTACTAAGTTTCTGATATTCGGTCAACCTCGTTCCCAGCGCCTGTTGTTGTTTTTTTTATCTCAGGGCGGCAAGCATACGCATACTTCAAAACTTTTAAACCGAAAGCAAATTTCAAATTCACAACAAGTTAAAATGTGTTTTTTTTGGTTCCTTCCAACTGTGAATGGTTGTTTTTCGTCTTTAGCATTTTTCACATAATATATATCGCGAAATCCTTTGATGAACGTACGCCTTGCTTCGAATAAACCAACATATCATCTCTGATATGTTAGGTTGAAAAAACAAGAAAATAGAAAGGAACCATTATGATCAAAATTATAGTCATTACTGGGGTAAGTATAATAAACAATGTGATGCGAAGAATAAAACTCGATGAAGTGAAAGATATAAGAACACTCAACTTGAAGGAAGCCCTCAAATGTTCTTTGCTTTCAGAATATGAAGCATTAAAATTTTCTTAGATTGTTCTTAATTTTCCTCTTGTTTTATCATTTTTAAAGTTTAAATATTTTTATGTTTTAGCCCCATCATCATAGCGTCCTTTACAAACTTTTTGCCTGTTTTACCCACTCTTTACATTTTAACTCCTTATAGCTTTGTCGTGGCATTTATATTCTCACAGTTACACAGTTTTTTCGAGTAACTGTGATGTTCTACAAGATAAACAGTAGGGAACGATCCTCTTCCAATTCCTTGTTTCCGGGAAATTTCATGTACGTCAAATTTGGGTAGACTGTTTGCAGCTGGTGGTATTGCTGAAATCATCAAAAGATAATCTGTTATAAAAATACACCAAAACTTAAAATACTTAAAAACACAATTTCCGTTGTTTCTTCTCATCATCTATTCTTTCCTCACTGTTGTAGCGCTATCCGAACAAATGACCCACGGTGTGAAACATAAAGATACTGTAATTTCGCATAATAAATAATATTTATAGCTATATTTACCCACAAACATTACCTGCAATTACATTTCTTGTAAGTCTCTATTGTAACTCTATAATAGCAACAGGCTGACAAAAACGCTGAAGATAGTTCGGTCAGTATTTTACATACTGTAAATTTCAGGGTCCCGAGTCCCACATCTCGGTCCCGAGTCCCGCAGTCCGAGTGGTCAAAGTCCTGGGTCCCACTTTTCCGATATGCCAATAAATAATTACTTTTTTATGATTTGCTTCATTTTTAAAGGCAAAAATATATCATGTATAATTTTCATTATTGTTTTTTAAACTACGTTCTGCAAAATATAAGATATAGCAGTAGAATCGAAAGTTTGTTTTTGATAGCGAAGGTAACACGAGGGATTGTCTTTATTAAAAATGCTATACTATTTACCCTTAAAAAAAACGCTAAAGCATGGTTTACATTTGGGACGCATGCGCTAAAACACAAGCAACCTACGCATGCGCAATGTAATTTTATGAAAACGCAACATCCTCGTCCCCAGGGTTTGTTTCCTGATGTCAAAGCCACTACCGCTTACTTGACGGCCTCGATGTCAAAAGGGCAAGAACCCCTATGGACGAGGTTGGTAAACGCAAGAACCACTGGGGACGAGGTTGGTAAACGCAAGAAAACATAAACAAACATGATGCATAAAGAAGACGTAGAAGAATTTTATTTCTCTAGTATTACAACGGTCTAAATACCAAAGAAACGGAAACAGAATAAAGAGAAAATTGAATTTACCACACTGTAGCGAGGCCGATGCTAAACAAATTAACATTAAGCCGCTTTAAAAAGTGGTTTGTTATCTTTTTATCATGAAACAACGAATATTTCAAGAACAACTTTTTCTACCATCTTATCTTCGAAAAATTTCATTTTCAGTACTTTTTTAATATTTCCCACTTCAAATTATCACAGCTTTTTTACTTCATGCTTGAGATAATATTCTTGCGTTTGTTGTTGCGTCTGCGTTCACAATACAAAAACTTTGCTGCAAATAACGTAGACGCAAAAGCAAAGATATTAACCATATTCGACGGATTCCGCCTCCCTGACGGTTTTTTATTAACTCCTCATTGCTTTGTTATATGGCTATGATACTTACTGAGTTTCAATATCTATCTATTAGACACCTGCATGCTAAATTTTTAGGTCCCATACCTTTCAGAGGCTTTGATATTGGCCATTACTCGAAACTACCCCTAAAAATCTCTATGAAATCCTTATAATGGGGAAATATAATAACTCCTGTTAGAATTATCCTTAGAACTTGAAACTTTCAACACAACTTTGTTTCATCAAGAAGAATCATTTTGCATAATTTAGACACGTGACTAATCCGATTTCCCGTTTTTGTCGGGTTTTACCCGAAAATCGAAAAATCCCGGATTTTCGGGCAATTTTTTATGCGATCCATGTAAAAACCGGAAGATATGTTAAGTAACTTTTATTTAGCTTTCAGAAACTTAAAACAGAATGTAAAATTTGCTCTAGAACAAAAGTAATTAAATAATAAGCAGATAGTGGCATTTTTAACAAATTTCAAGCTTCTGATGACGTCAGAAAATGTGCTGCCGCAGGCAAAAATTTATTGCCGCCATTTTGTTCCTTTTGTGACGTACTATAAGTGTGCCACGTTTGATTCAATATGAACAACCCTGGAGGGGCGGATTCCGTCCCCCCGGTCATAGTATGTTCGAAAAAACCCGGACCGAATAGGGTTAAAACTTTGTTTGATATCGTGCGTAAAGCTTATGCTTGCGTTTATGTTTGCGTCGAAGATGTTCACGCAGTCCTTTTCTGCTGTTTGTAGGCTAGTTTCAACACCGAAAGTACTGGGATCTGTTATCAATACTGTTATCAAATTAATGATTTATGTTTCTTTTGTGCAGTCTTGCCTAAAATTTGCTATCACATTTTTAAATGCGTTGTTCGATTTTAAACATTTTTTGTAGTCCCAGGGCAACCTCGTCTCCAGGACTATTTGCTTCTCAACAGCACTGCGCCTTCTGATGGTTCTAGTAAAAGGTGTTGGGGTCGAGCTTGGTCCCGGGAGCCATATTTTAGTTCCGGTTGTCAGCAACACAGTGCTGTAACTCTATTCTTTAGAGGTGTATTACTTATGACAAAGGACCTGAATGCATTCATGAACCCGCTGTGTAAAATCAACTTAGAGGGTACTCATATGGAGAAAAAACAGCCTGGCAAACCGGGGGCCTCGGTTGCCCGAGATACCGCAGTAGTATTTTTCTAGTGAAAAATGCTTTGCGTTTATATTTAAGAAACAGCCCGTCTAACCGAGATCTCGTCATACTGGTACCAGAATCTGGGTTTAGCGGGATAATTTTTTTCTTAATATGAACGCAATTTCTAAGTCAGTCCGGCTAAACCGAAGAATAAACTGTTTTGTCAAATTTTTATAACTGTGAAAATAATGTTATATGGATGGAGAATAAGAAATATAAATATAAAAAAAGCTCCAGATGAATAACATTGTCATCGAATTTTATTGTGATGTTTTTATTGTTTTGACAAACTAAGCACAATTTTTTTTAGCACTCCCATGGATTACATTTTTTTGAGGAATCATCCTTGTAATTTAAATTTACTTTAGATATAAACAAACATCCGTGACTTTCTTCAGCCCGCCTAACCAGGCCACCACACCAAAACAAACTGGGCCGTACCTGCTTTCCGTGGTTGTCAGTAAAAAATATTATTTGCAGGAATTTATTTTCGTGGTTGGAGAAAAAAATATTTTACAGGGACAAAATTTTGCAAAACGCTGTAAAACATTTTCACCGAAATAATTTCTCCTATAAATTACCTTGTTTATTGATAAGAACGTCCAAATTTTAGGTTAGATAGCCTATTTTTAAGAAACTGGAGGGACTGGGCAGTCTTCAAAAACCGTACAAAACTAACAAACCTTTTCAAAAAAGAGAGAGAAATCTGTTCCCAACAAAACCTAAACGCTTTTTGCGTCAAGTTTTAAGCACTAAATGTTTCCTCAAAAAATTATTTTAACTTTCAAAAATAAAACTTCATATTTTTGGGCCTCCTTTTATAACCCCTCCCTTAAGCTTAAAAAACCCCTCCCTCCCTCTCTATTAAATGCCCTGGAGTTTATTAGAGTAATTAAATTTGACCATCAACAACCCTCAGGCTATTCATGTTATTAAATAGTGCCCTGGCTGTTACTAAGAATTATAGGAAAATTTTTTTTTTCTTTTTCTATAAATCACTAAGAATATGTACAGTTGTTTATATTTTCAAAAATAATTTTTTAATGATCCTTCTCTTTTAAACGCACCCTCTCATAACCACACGCCTAAATTTGGGGGGAAATAAGCGCCAGGGTGGTTAATAGAGAATGCAGGTATTCGTTTTTGGCTAGATTTAGAGGGGCTTCTACAACAATAGATTCTCCCTCCTTCATTTCTAGTAGCTAGCTACTAGCTATTCTATAGGCCCATGGGTTATACATACAAAAAACAGGCAGGTCAGAAAAAAGTTAACAATACTATCTGACTATAAAAAAACAGTAATTATTTTCTGATAAGTCTTAGGCTGTATTTAAATCTTCCATGTCTTTGCCTCCATGATAATTTGGGATAACATATACATTAGTGAATTATCTCCATGATGAACTGAATAATATGTAGGCTCGGAGGACGTCCAGCACTTGTCACACCGCACTAGAAGTTGGTTTATTAAAAAACCATCTGTGACTTTCTCGGATTTAGAATATTCATCCAAGACATTGGATTAGATCGTGCGAATAGACAGAACCAAGCGCATGTTCACGAGGGATTATTTTTATAAGAAAGTATTAGTAAAGTTAAATTCCTAATACTTTCTTATACTTTCCTAAAACGGTCTGACGTAATAAAAGTTTGAGTTAACCGTTGCTTGAGTTGCCTAAAAAGGGACTATGTTTTCGGGACTATAAAAGGGACTTAAGGGACTATATTCAATTTTTGGTCTTTTCGCTAAATTAAATTCTCGCGAAGTACAATTTTTTAAAATCTTGTTTTTAGTTTTGGGGATATCAAGTTATTGTGTTTGCGTAAATTCACCAATTTTTGATCCCGCACGCATTTTGTTGAAACATCTTAAATTAAAAACAGAAATAATTTTTTCTTGCGCTGACATTGTGCCAGCTGTAGAAGTGGAGTGATCAGTCAGTGACTTCCGACACAGGTCCTGAGAACCCTTGCTACGTTAATTACAGAGATAGCCAACCTCGTCCCCAGGACTCTTTTTCTCTTTCTGACAATCTCGGACTGCATATTTTTTTGGTCCCAAAAATAAAGTTCTTCTAGTTCGTTCCAATTGTTCATTGTCCTGTTTCCGCCTTTATTTATTTTCCTGATATACAACTAGCGGGTAACATTACGGCAGGTGAACGAAAGTAGTAAATTTGACACCCAATCAGATTGCGAGGATGACCATTCAGTGCCAGGGCTATTTCTTCTCGCCGTCCGAGATTGTCAGAAATAGAAAAAGAGCCCTGGGGACGAGGTTGAGAGATGACGATTCCTCTAATGAATCTAATTGAATCGTAAACTCTGAATGACAAAATGCCTTCCAACTCTTTGACTCGTACCAGAAAAAAACAATCATGCAAATTATGTGATAGTATTTAGCCATTCGCGAAAATAAATTCACGCGAAATTAATTAAAACAGTCTATTCGCAAAATTAAATTCTCGCAAAAATTTATTCTATTAAAGTATTATGAAGAAAATGTCCCAAACAAAACTTTTATCAAATAACAAACGAATTTGTCTTTCCTTAGCCACAAGTGTTTTTTAAGATAATATTGACTAATTATATATGTATACGAAACATTGTTGTCTTTGTACTGTTGTCGGCAACTGTTAATGCGGTTGTTTATAAATCCTCATATACTTGGGGTTTGCAGTGCGCCAAAGTCGCACTGCAATTCGCACTGCAAAAAAGTCCACGAGATGTGGCAAAAAAGTCCACGAGATGTGGCAAAAAAGTCCACGAGATGTGGCAAGGTACCCAAAAGACCACTAAGTGGCGGTACAAAAAGTCCACACCAATGGCTGACAAGATTGTAGAAAACAGCACCACTCACCACGGTAGTCTGGTATTCGCAACTTGTCAAGGGCACAAGTGGGTGACGTGCTCGGCGCTTAAGCGTTTTGTTATAAGTTTTCTTAGTTAAAACAATTTGCATTATTCTTAAGTTTTTATTTTCAGGGTAATTAAAAAAAGTGTCAAAGAAATAAATGCATTTTGTTATAGTATTAATTTATTTCCTTTTTTTTTTGTTCTACGGCTTTCAAACCAGTAGAACTTTAAAACGGGTTTCTTTTTGTCGCCGTTTTTACTACCGAGACTTGTAAAGCACGGAAGGGTACTAGTCTAGTGTAGCGGTACGTTGGTTATTAGTTTTTAAGTGTAGGTAACAGAACTACCCTGCTGAACAAGATACAAAAAGCTATTATTTTTACAACATTTTGCATTATTATTTTATGTTCAGTTAGTTTGTTTCGCCAGTGGTGGTCTGAAATTTTATGAAGCTAGATTTAAATGAATGCACACAATAGAATACCTATATAACGGACACTCCCTAGGGACGAACTGATTTCAGGTCAAACTCTCGCAAGAAAATCTCTATAAGACGGACAGTTATAAGGGGAACGCTTTATAAAACGGACACTTTTTTTTTCGCACCAAATGACATTTTCTTTTGAAAAAGCTCTGTTTAAAGCGGACACTAGACAGGATACCTGGCTCTCTTTTCTGCTCTTGCGCTTCGATGTCTGTCCTGCTTTGGTATAATAATAACCCACCGTAGGAATGCAATTGCTACTTTCTGATTGGCTAATTTTTGCAGGGCAGTCGCGCAACAATATTGTTGATCCGTGGTCGTATCAACTAAACTAATGAAGAAAGCCACACCTCTTTAATTATATTATAGCGAGGCTGAGGATTAAAATTATGGATTTAATTTATTTCATTCACTATTTGGGTTTCGAAAGTCATCTCGAACTTTTTAGTTCAACTTTATTTTTCGATTAAACCTAAACAATTAGAAGCTGTAGTTAAAAAAGTTAAAATGTAGTTGATACCTTGTGTATTTAACCAACATATTATGGTAAAAGTTTAATCTACCAACTTCTTCCCAGTGTATGTTTGGAGTGTACATGTGCGCTCCATGTGTTTTCTGAAATTTAGCGCTTGGACTTTAAGGACATTAGGCTACTTCCTTGGGGTGCTTAAAATCATGTTACAGTATACAGTTGTATATTATTTTAAATCTTTTATAACAGTAGGAGATTGCTGAGAGCGGAAAAAATCTATCAAGATTTCCAGGTGTGGATGCTTATTTCATGCTCAACACGAATAAGATGCTATTCTTTCTTGTTCAGAAAAGACAACCAGGCAACTGTAAACAACGTTCTATCTAAGTGTAATTGCTTAAAAGGTGTTTTAAATGGGATATTTTTAAATGTTCAAACTTATTAAAAATTATCATGCGGTAACTACATTGTTCTTTCTAAATATTTAAGCCATTATCATTATTATAAAGTAATATTTATACAGGTTTCACATACATATTACAATATATACATGAATATACTTCAACAAAATTAATTGCCATCTCTCGCGATTTTAGTTGTGAGTTTAGTTTACCAGACTAAGCGGACACATGAAACAGAAAAAACATTTGTTAAATTTTGATTTTCGTCTTTATTTCGCACATTTTTTAACTTTTTTATTTACAATCTCTAAAATATTTTTAATTTTTTTTTCGCCCAATCAACGCCCTTATCGACACCAACAAACTTGTATAGAACTGGAATTTCCATAACCCGCTGTTCTCATATCGAAATTTTTTCCTGCCAAAGAACACGACTTCAGCCACTGGATGCCGGAATAATTCAGAACTTTAAAGTAGAGATAGGGAAATGTTCCTTCTAGCACAGCCGCGCACGCACGCACACAGACGGCCACGGTCAAACACAACAAATCCAGTACCATCCAACACAGGTCACTATAATTCATCAAATGAGTCAAAACATTTCTAGCACAATTCCCTAAAATTCCCCCGCACATCAAAATCATACATCAAATAAGTAAAAGGGGAATTCCCTCTGTAATATGATGACGTCATCAAAAAATCAACGCATGCGCAATAAAAGATGCTATCCAATACGTAGATGTAATCTGCGGACTTTGTTGAAATTTGTATATATAAATGAGCTGGCTTAAGACGCGAGACATGTGCAATATATTTACCGACGAGGCCCCTATATGTTCAAGGATATTCCGGACCATGCCAAGACGCAAGACATGTGCAACAAGGTCGTTGAAGGGAAGGCCTTGCTGCTCGAATATGTGCCGGATCGGTTCAAAACGCAGGACATGTGCAGCAAAGCCCCCGAAAGGTTCAATATGTAGGTGAAATCCATAAGTCATCCTAAACCCTTCGGGATATAAGATGAAATCAAAAATACTACCATAATAAATGTGCATTAACTGTCAGAGAAAAATTTGATATATTTGGAAGTGCAGTAGTCATGACCTTTATAGCCGGCATCGGTATAACCCTGCCGCTAATGGCATTGGCATTAGTAAAAGAATCAGAGAAGGAGAAGGAGAATGAATGGAGTATTAAGGACCTAGATGATCGTCTTGATGCCTTGGAATCATCAATAAATGGAAAGAACAATGTAAGGACTGTGAACGTATTCTGGATGAGTATGACAGGTGTACCTGTGGACGAAGGTTTGTGGTGAAAGCTAAAATGCTGTGCTGGTACTGCTACCAGGAATACATCACGTATAATGGAGGTGGTTGTGCATGTACGATGACATGCAATTCTCTGAAGTCGTTTGAATTACAATAAAACAAGATGCTACAATTTGAAGAAGAAGTTGTCAACCCTAAAATTTTCTACAACTTTGCGACTACCTTTACAGACATTAATGATATCAATGTGGACTGCCTGACGGTGTCAGATCCAATACCTGCCAATGGAGGTAAGGATAATCGGTATATAGTAGGGTATCATACAAAAGACCTCGTGGTAGCCCTGAGGGTAAAAACACCAAAAATATGGTCCCCCACATGGGCCAGCCGGTACAACGCCAATGCAGTACCGGCAATGAGTCTTGATTTTGAAGAGTACCCAGATTGGGTTGCCAAGTATCGTCAGGTCTGGAACAAGATATCCGAGTTGATATCTGAGCAATTGACGATGGAGCCTGTGAAAAAGGACCGTTACATCAATGCCAACTTAAATACTACAAGGATGCCATCACGACTAAATTCCACGGTATGCCAGTACCCTATGATGAGCCATGCCAAGCCAGTGCTATTCTAGCTATCTCATGGTATATGTGCAAGGTAAAACTACTACCCCCAGGTACATATTACCGAATGTCGGTATAAGGACTTCAAAAAAGAATTTTTGCTGAATGAGGATTAAAAAACCATATATTTTATAGGTCCTGTATGACCTATAAAATATATATTAAATTAAGGCCTATACTCAGGTGGGGGGTCTACATAGCGCTTGCATACTGCGCAGGTCGAACGTTTTTTAAAATTTCATCCCGTACCTCTTGCCTCCCTTCCTCTCGGCCTTTTGCAACTAGCTGGGCACGCTCCTGTTCATTAATAGCATTAACAATCTGCCTAACACGTTGACGTATTTGTTCTTTTAGCAGCATATACTTCTTATATTCCTGTGCTATGAGGGTGAACTCATAGTCGCTTATGACTCCATTCTCAATTGCTTTTGAGATAAGATCAATAATGGAATTCAGCTTTGTCTCCGCGAGTAATCTTATAGTCTCATGTTTTTTGGATTTCACACCCAACCCCTTCCCGGCGTTTCTCAGACCGGCTTGCCCTATCCCCATTGCTATGCTAATACCCCCCATTGCAAATAGCCAAAGGTACCCCTAGGCCAGAGGCCATAGCTCCTATACCAAGCCCTGAAGTGATAACGCTGATACCTAACAGACCATGGTCCGTATACCTCACCCAGGTCCCATGCATCTTGAACTTCTTTGCGAGTCTGTTCCTCTCCTTGATCTCATCCCGCAGGTACTTTTTAATATCACCGATCTTCCAAGCCTATACTTTTTGGCTTTCCTCGCGGTATATCGGTACTTTGTGTAGGTGCACTCGGCAAACTAGGGTATAGTTTGCTGATATCGCTCATCTTTATTCTATCAATAGCTGCATGGTTATCCCAGTGAACGAAACGTTTTTCTCATGGTGTAATTCGTCTGTTAGCATGAACTCGAGGCGATCTATAGAGTCTTTTAAGGACATGTAAATTGGGGTATCAAAACTCCAGGTCAGCATGTCACCCCAAGCGTTTAATTCCTTGGTGGGGAGTAAGGCCAGAATTTTAGACTTTTGCCATCTAGCAAGCAGTCGTCTTCATCCAATTGAGGGCACACAAGCCTTAGCCTGTGGTAGATATCAGTTTTATACTCGGAATCGTAGTCACCGGCCTGGTAGTCTTTCTTACTAGGATCGTAGGGGAGGCCCATGAGCTCTTGCAATTTTCGATGAAATGACCACCGTATACCCGGCACTTACACGTAGCCTGCAGAGTCCATTTTCAGGACAAACAGCTTGATTTTATCCCCTGCCTGACTGTTGACGATAACTGCCAGGTCCTCGATCTTGTACAAGCCATTCATGATCTCAATTCGAGTAAACCCTCTGATCGGGCCCCGTTTTACGGATGGCAAAAATCATTGTCGCTATAAAATATTCAACCATGTAGGTCTAATGGCTAGAGATTTCAAGGCAATCCTACTATCTTGCCCCTAAATAGTCATTAAATTTGTGGGCTTATCGATATCAGTAATATATATAGTTGCTTCATCCTTTTCTTCTAACAAGAAAGGAATGAACATATATTCAATAAAACCCCAAGGCAAGGTACAAGCCCAACAGGGGAGAATGGCTACTTGGTGTAACCAACTTGGAGCATCAGGACCTGTATGTATCGACGGAGTCACACATTTCTGTGGCATTCCCCGAGTTTACCAAATACCCCATCAAGGTTACAACAACCTACCTGAACGACCCTGTCATTCAGGGCTGGACAAGAGGACAAGCCCTGGACTACTGAATATTCAGGTGAACTTTGCAAACCATTGCGCAAGCACTGCACTAGGTATATCGCTAAGCACCTAACAGGCTCCGTACCCCTTGTAACTCCATATTCAAATTTCATATCTATTACCACATGCGTCGTATCCTGGCAAGAATGAAGTACCCATGTCTTTCAACGATAGTTTTAGTCAGTACAAAACCCCTACTCAACCTCCGGGTATGCGCAGGCATGTCGCGAATATGGTGCGGACGCCTAACGGTCTATACAAGACAAATCAGTATCGGCAATCATTGACTAACGGAAGATGGTGGCCACAGGTTATGGTGATTGGGCCAAATTCATCATCTCAGCAAGTCAAGGTCTGACATCGGAAGGCCTGACCAAACTAAGCGAGAGTATAAGGGTTTATGTGGTCCTATTACTTGGGTCGCAGGCAGGGGCCAAGGCATCCTTACTCGGGTCCGGTGCGGACAACTACACAGCAAGACAGATTTTAATGCAGAAATTTGAAGCCATGGTACAACGCCAAGAGAATGTGGGGCATGATATCACGGAATTCCAGAAGGTGTTGCAATATGCTAGAACACCAGTGAATTTTGCCGTTATGCCCAGCGTGTACATGTTGCCCTCGGACATGAACCTACGTATAGGTAAGTTTAAATGCGTTGTTGATTTAAACATTTTTGTCTTGTAGTCCCCAGGGCAAACCTCGTCTCCAGGACTATTTGCTTCTCAACAGCACTGCGCCTTCTGAGGGTTCTAGTAAAAGTGTTGGGTCGAGCTTGGTCCCGGGAGCCATATTTAGATTCGGTTGTCAGCAAACACCAGTGGCTGTAACTCTATCTTTAGAGGGTTATTACTCTATGACAAAGGAACCTGAATGCATTTATGAACCCGCTGTGTAAAATCAACTTAGAGGTACTCATATGGAGAAAAAAACAGCCTGGCAAACCGGGGCCTCGGTTGCCCGAGATACCGCAGTAGTATTTTTCTAGTGAAAAAATGCTTTGCGTTTATATTTAAGAAACAGCCCGTCTAACCGAGATCTCGTCATACTGGCTACAGAGAATCTGGTTTAGCGGGATAATTTTTTTCTTAATATGAACGCAATTTCTAAGTCAGTCCGCTAAACCGAAGAATAAACTGTTTTTGTCAAATTTTTATAAAGTGAAAATAATGTTATATGGATGGAGAATAAAGAAATATAAATATAAAAAAAGCTCCAGATGAATAACATTGTCATCGAATTTTATTGTGATGTTTTTATTTTTGACAAACTAAGCACAATTTTTTTTAGCACTCCCATGGATTACATTTTTTTGAGGAATCATCCTTGTAATTTAAATTTACTTTAGATATAAACAAACATCCGTGACTTTTCTTACAGGCCGCCAACCAGGCCACCACACCCAAAACAAACTGGGCCGTACCTGCTTTCCGTGCGTTGTCAGTAAAAAATATTATTTGCAGGAATTTATTTTCGTGGTTGGAGAAAAAAATATTTTTACCAGGGACAAAATTTTGCAAAACGCTGTAAAACATTTCACCCGAAATAATTTCTCCTATAAATTAACCTTGTTTATTGATAAGAAACGTCCAAAATTTTAGGTTAGATAGCCTATTTTAAGAAACTGGAGGGACTGGGCAGTCTTTCAAAAACCCGTACAAAAACTAACAAACCTTTTCAAAAAAGAGAGAGAAATCTGTTCCCAACAAAACCTAAAACGCTTTTTTGCGTCAAGTTTTAAGCACTAAATGTTTCCTCAAAAAATTATTTTAACTTCAAAAATAAAACTTCATATTTTTGGGGCCTCCTTTTATAACCCCTCCCTTAAGCTTAAAAACCCCTCCCTCCCTCTCTATTAAATGCCCTGCGAGTTTATTAGAGAATTAAATTTGTACCATCAACAACCTCAGGCTATTCATGTTATTAAATAGTGCCCGGCTGTACTAAGAATTAAGGAAAATTTTTTTTTTCTTTTTCTATAAATCACTAAGAATATGTACAGTTGTTTATATTTTCAAAAATAAATTTTAATTATCCTTCTCTTTTAAAACGCACCCTCTCATAACCACACGCCTAAATTTGGGGGGAAATAAGCGCCAGGGTGGTTTAATAGAGAATGCAGGTATTCGTTTTTGGCTAGATTTAGAGGGGCTTCTACACAAATAGATTCTCCCTCCTTCATTTCTAGTAGCTAGCTACTAGCTATTCTATAGGCCCATGGGTTATACATACAAAAAACAGGCAGGAGAAAAAAGTTAAACAATACTATCTGACTATAAAAAAACTAGTAATTATTTTTCCTGATAAGTCTTAGGGCTGTTATTTAAATCTTCCATGTCTTTGCCTCATGATAATTGGGATAACATATACATTAGTGAATTATCTCCATGATGAACTGAATAATAGTGAGGCTCGGAGGACGTCCAGCACCTTGTCACACCGCACTAGAAGTTGTTTATTAAAAAACCATCTGTGACTTTCTCGGATTAGAATATTCACCAAGACATTGGATTAGATCGGCGAATAGACAGAACCAAGCGCATGTTCACGAGGGATTATTTTTATAAGAAAGTATTAGTAAAGTTAAATTCCTAATACTTTCTTATACTTTCCTAAAACGGTCTGACGTATAAAAAGTTTGAGTTAACCGTTGCTTGAGTTGCCTAAAAAGGGACTATGTTGTTGCGGACTATAAAAGGGACTTAAGGACTATATTCAATTTTTGGTCTTTTCGCTAAATTAAATTCTCGCGAAGTACAATTTTTTAAAATCTGTTTTAGTTTTGGGGATATCAAGTTATTGTGTTTGCGTAAATTCACCCAATTTTGATCCCGCACGCATTTTGTTTGAAACATCTTAAATTAAAACAGAAATAATTTTTTCTTGCGCTGACATTGTGCCAGCTGTGAGAAGTGGAGTGATCAGTCAGTGACTTTCCGACACAGGTCCTGAGAACCCTTGCTACGTTAATTACAGAGATAGCCAACCTCGTCCCCAGGACTCTTTTTCTCTTTCTGACAATATAAGGACTGCATATTTTTTTGGTCCCAAAAATAAAGTTCTTCTAGTTCGTTCAATTGTTCATTGTCCTGTTTCCGCGCCTTTATTTATTTTCCTGATATACAACTAGCGGGTAACAATACGGCAGGTGAACGAAGTAGTAAATTTGACACCAATCAGATTGCGAGGATGACCATGCAGTGCCAGGCTATTTCTCTCGCGACGTCCGAGATTGTCAGAAATAGAAAAGAGCCCTGGGGACGAGGTTGAGAGATGACGATTCCTCTAATGAATCTAATTGAATCGTAAACTCTGAATGACAAAATGCCTTCCAACTCTTTGACTCGTACCAGAAAAAAACAATCATGGCAAATTATGTGATAGTATTTAGCCATTCGCCGAAAATAAATTCACGCGAAAATTAATTAAAAACAGCTATTCGCAAAATTAAACTCTGCGCAAAAATTTATTCTATTAAAGTATTATGAAGAAAATGTCCCAAACAAAAACTTTTATCAAATAAACAAACGAATTTGTCTTTCCTTAGCCACAAGTGTTTTTTAAGATAATATTGACTAATTATATATTGTATACGAAACATTGTTGTCTTTGTACTGTTGTCGGCAACTGTTAATGCGGGTTTCATAAAATCCCTCATATACTTGGTTTGCAGTGCGCCAAAGTCGCACTGCAATTCGCACTGCAAAAAAAGTCCACGAAGATTGCAAAAAAGTCCACGAGACTGTGGGCAAAAAGTCCACGAGAATGTGCAAGGTACCCAAAAGACCACTAAGTGGCGGTACAAAAAGTCCACACCAATATGGCTGACAAGATTGTGAAAAACAGCACCACTCACCACGGTAGTCTGGTATTCGCAACTTGTCAAGGGCACAAGTGCGGTGACGTGCTCGGCGCTTAAGCGTTTTGTTATAAGTTTTCTTAGTTAAAACAATTTGCATTATCTTAAGTTTTATTTCAGTGGTAATTAAAAAAAGTGTCAAAAGAAATAAATGCATTTTGTTATAGTATTAATTTATTTCCTTTTTTTTGTTCTACGGCTTTCAAACAGTAAACTTAAAACGGGTTTTCTTTTTGTCGCCGTTTTTTACTACCGAGACTTGTAAAGCACGGAAGGGTACTAGTCTAGTGTAGCGGTACGTTGGTTAATTAGTTTTTAAGTGTAGGTAACAGAACTACCCTGCCTGAAAAGATACAAAAAGCTAATTATTTTACAACATTTGCATTATTATTTTATGTTCAGTTAGTTTGTTTTCGCCAGTGTGGTCTGAATTTTATGAAGCTAGATTTAAATGAATGCACACAATAGAATACCTATATAACGGACATTCTCCCTAGGACGAACTGATTTCAGGTCAAACTCTCGCAAGAAAATCTCTATAACGACGGACAGTTATAAGGGCGGAACGCTTTATAAAACGGACACTTTTTTTTGCGCACCAAATGACATTTTCTTTGAAAAAGCTCTGTTTAAAGCGGACACTAGACAGGATACCGGGCTCTCTTTTCTGCTCTTGCGCTTCGATGTCTGTCCTGCTTTGTATAATAATAACCCACCGTAGGAATGCTAATTGCTACTTTCTGATTGCGCTAATTTTTGCAGGGCAGTATCGCGCAAACAATATTGTTGATCCGTGGTCGTATCAACTAAACTAATGAAGAAAAGCCACACCTCTTTAATTATATTATAGCGAGGCTGAGTGATTAAAATTATGGATTTAATATTATTTCATTCACTATTTGGGGTTTCGAAAGTCATCTCGAACTTTTTAGTTCAACTTATATTTTCGATTAAACCTAAACAATTAGAAGCTGTAGTTAAAAAAGTTAAAATGTAGTTGATACCTTGTGTATTTAACCAACATATTATGGTAAAAGTTTTATCTACCCAACTTCTTCCCAGTTGTATGTTGGAGTGACATGTGCGCTCCATGTGTTTTCTTGAAATTTAGCGCTTGGACTTTAAGGACATTAGGCTACTTCCTTGGGGTGCTTAAAATCATGTTACAGTATACAGTTGTATATTAATTTAAATCTTTTATAACAGTAGGAGATTGCTGAGAGCGGAAAAAATCTATCAAAGATTTCCAGGTGTGGAATGCTTATTTCATGCTCAACACGAAATAAGATGCTATTCTTTCTTGTTCAGAAAAGACAACCAGGCAACTGTAAACAACGTTCTACTAAGTGTAATTGCTTAAAAGGTGTTTTAAATGGGATAATTTTTAAATGTTTCAAAACTTATTAAAAATTATCATGCCGTAACTACATTGTTCTTTCTAAATATTTAAGCCATTATCATTATTATAAAGTAATATTTATACAGGTTCACATACATATTACAATATATACATGAATATACTTCAACAAAATAATTGCCATCTCTCCGATTTTAGTTGTGAGTTTAGTTTACCAGAACTAAGCGGACACATGAAACGAAAAAACATTTGTTAAATTTTGATTTTCGCGTCTTTATTTCGCACATTTTTAACTTTTTTATTTACCAATCTCTAAAATATTTTTAATTTTTTTTTCGCCCAATTCAACGCCCTTATCGACACCAACAAACTTGTATAGAACTGGAATTTCCATAACCCGCTGTTCTCATATCGAAATTTTTTTCCTGCCAAAGAACACGACTTCAGCCACTGGATGCCCGAATAATTCAGAAACTTTAAAGTAGAGATTAGGGAAATGTTCCTCTTCTAGCACAGCCGCGCACGCACGCACACAGACGGCCACGGTCAAAACAAACAAATATCCAGTACCATCCAACACAGGGTCACTAAATTCATCAAATGAGTCAAAACATTTCTAGCACAATTCCCTAAAATTCCCACCGCACATCAAAATCATACATCAAATAAGTAAAAGGGGGAATTCCCTCTGTAATATGATGACGTCATCAAAAATCAACGCATGCGCAATAAAGATGCTATTCCAATACGTAGATGTAATCTGCGACTTTGTTGAAATTTGTATTATATAAATGAGCTGGCTTAAGACGCGAGACATGTGCAATATATTTACCGACGAGGCCCCCTATATGTTCAAGGATATTCCGCGACCATGCCAAGACGCAAGACATGTGCAACAAGGTCGTTGAAGGGAAGGCCTTGCTGCTCGAATATGTGCCGGATCGGTCAAAACGCAGGACATGTGCAGCAAAGCCCCCGAAAGGTTCAATATGTAGTGAAAATCCATAAGTCATCCTAAACCCTTCGCGGGATATAAGATGAAATCAAAAATACTACCATAATAAATGTGCATTAACTGTCAGAGAAATTTGATATATTTGGAAGTGCAGTAGTCATGACCTTTATAAGCCGGCATCGGTATAACCCTGCCGCTAATGGCATTGGCATTAGTAAAAGAATCAGAGAAGGAGAAGGAGAATGATGAAGTATTAAGGACCTAGATGATCGTCTGATGCCTTGGAATCATCAATAAATGGAAGAACAATGTAAGGACTGTGAACGTATTCTGGATGAGTATGACAGGTGTTACCTGTGAGGAAGGTTTGTGGTGAAAGCTCTAAAATGCTGTGCTGTACTGCTACCAGGAATACATCACGTATAATGGAGGTGGTTGTGCATGTACGATGACATGCAATTCTCTGAAGTTCGTTTTGAATTACAATAAAACAAGATGCTACAATTTGGAAGAAGAAGTTGTCAACCCTAAAATTTTCTACAACTTTGCGACTACCTTTACAGACATTAATGATATCAATGTGGACTGCTGACGGTGTCAGATTCCAATACCTGCCAATGGAGGTAAGGATAATCGGTATATAGTAGGGTATCATACAAAAGACCTCGTGGTAGCCCTGAGGGTAAAAACACCAAAAAATATGGTCCCCACATGGGGCCAGCCCGGTCAAACGCCAATGCAGTACCGGCAATGAGTCTTGATTTGAAGAGTACCCAGATTGGGTTGCCAAGGATTCGTCAGGTCTGGAACAAGAATTCCGAGTTGATATCTGAGCAATTGACGATGGAGCCTGTGGAAAAGGACCGTTACATCAATGCCAAACAAACTCGATGAATTGAAAGATATAAGAACACTCAACTTGAAGGAAGCCCTCAAATGTTCTTTGCTTTCAGAATATGAAGCATTAAAATTTTCTTAGATTGTTCTTAATTTCCTCTTGTTTTATCATTTTTAAAGTTAAATATTTTTATGTTTTAGCCCCATCATCATAGCGTCCTTTACAAACTTTTTGCCTGTTTACCACTCTTTACATTTTAACTCCTTATAGCTTTGTCGTGGCATTTATATTCTCACAGTTACACAGTTTTTCGAGTAACTGTGATGTTCTACAAGATAAACAGTAGGGAACGATCCTCTTCCAATTCCTTGTTTCCGGGAAATTTCATGTACGTCAAATTTGGGTAGACTGTTTGCAGCTGGTGGTATTGCTGAAATCATCAAAAGATAATCTGTTATAAAAATACACCAAAACTTAAAATACTTAAAAACACAATTTCCGTTGTTTCTTCTCATCATCTATTCTTTCCTCACTGTTGTAGCGCTATCCGAACAAATGACCCACGGTGTGAAACATAAAGATACTGTAATTTCGCATAATAAATAATATTTATAGCTATATTTACCCACAAACATTACCTGCAATTACATTTCTTGTAAGTCTCTATTGTAACTCTATAATAGCAACAGGCTGACAAAAACGCTGAAGATAGTTCGGTCAGTATTTTACATACTGTAAATTTCAGGGTCCCGAGTCCCACATCTCGGTCCCGAGTCCCGCAGTCCGAGTGGTCAAAGTCCTGGGTCCCACTTTTCCGATATGCCAATAAATAATTACTTTTTTATGATTTGCTTCATTTTTAAAGGCAAAAATATATCATGTATAATTTTCATTATTGTTTTTTAAACTACGTTCTGCAAATATAAGATATAGCAGTAGAATCGAAAGTTTGTTTTTGATAGCGAAGGTAACACGAGGGATTGTCTTTATTAAAAATGCTATACTATTTACCCTTAAAAAAAAACGCTAAAGCATGGTTTACATTTGGGACGCATGCGCTAAAACACAAGCAACCTACGCATGCGCAATGTAATTTTATGAAAACGCAACAGCCTCGTCCCCAGGGTTTGTTTCCTGATGTCAAAGCCACTACCGCTTACTTGACGGCCTCGATGTCAAAAGGGCAAGAACCCCTATGGACGAGGTTGGTAAACGCAAGAAACCACTGGGGACGAGGTTGGTAAACGCAAGAAAACATAAACAAACATGATGCATAAAGAAGACGTAGAAGAATTTTATTTCTCTAGTATTACAACGGTCTAAATACCAAAGAAACGGAAAACAGAATAAAGAGAAAATTGAATTTACCACACTGTAGCGAGGCCGATGCTTAAACAAATTAACATTAAGCCGCTTTAAAAAGTGGTTTGTTATCTTTTTATCATGAAACAACAAATATTTCAAGAACAACTTTTTCTACCATCTTATCTTCGAAAAATTTCATTTTCCAGTACTTTTTTAATATTTCCCACTTCAAATTATCACAGCTTTTTTACTTCATGCTTGAGATAATATTCTTGCGTTTGTTGTTGCGTCTGCGTTCACAATACAAAAACTTTGCTGCAAATAACGTAGACGCAAAAGCAAAGATATTAACCATATTCGACGGATTCCGCCTCCCCTGACGGTTTTTTTAATAACTCCTTATTGCTTTGTTATATGGCTATGATACTTACTGAGTTTCAATATCTATCTATTAGACACCTGCATGCTAAATTTTTAGGTCCCATACCTTTCAGAGGCTTTGATATTGGCCATTACTCGAAACTACCCCTAAAAATCTCTATGAAATCCTTATAATGGGGAAATATAATAACTCCTGTTAGAATTATCCTTAGAACTTGAAACTTTCAACACAACTTTGTTTCATCAAGAAGAATCATTTTGCATAATTTAGACACGTGACTAATCCGATTTCCCGTGTTTGTCGGGTTTTACCCGAAAATCGAAAAATCCCGGATTTTCGGGCAATTTTTTATGCGATCCATGTAAAAACCGGAAGATATGTTAAGTAACTTTTATTTAGCTTTCAGAAACTTAAAACAGAATGTAAAAATTTGCTCTAGAACAAAAGTAATTAAATAATAAGCAGATAGTGGCATTTTTAACAAATTTCAAGCTTCTGATGACGTCAGAAAATGTGCTGCCGCAGGCAAAAATTTATTGCCGCCATTTTGTTCCTTTTGTGACGTACTATAAGTGTGCCACGTTTGATTCAATATGAACAACCCTGGAGGGGCGGATTCCGTCCCCCCGGTCATAGTATGTTCGAAAAAACCCGGACCGAATAGGGTTAAAACTTTGTTTGATATCGTGCGTAAAGCTTATGCTTGCGTTTATGTTTGCGTCGAAGATGTTCACGCAGTCCTTTTCTGCTGTTTGTAGGCTAGTTTCAACACCGAAAGTACTGGGATCTGTTATCAATACTGTTATCAAATTAATGATTTATGTTTCTTTTGTGCAGTCTTGCCTAAAATTTGCTATCACATTTTTAAATGCGTTGTTCGATTTTAAACATTTTTTGTAGTCCCAGGGCAACCTCGTCTCCAGGACTATTTGCTTCTCAACAGCACTGCGCCTTCTGATGGTTCTAGTAAAAGGTGCTGGGGTCGAGCTTGGTCCCGGGAGCCATATTTTAGTTCCGGTTGTCAGCAACACAGTGCTGTAACTCTATTCTTTAGAGGTGTATTACTTATGACAAAGGACCTGAATGCATTCATGAACCCGCTGTGTAAAATCAACTTAGAGGGTGCTCATATGGAGAAAAAACAGCCTGGCAAACCGGGGGCCTCGGTTGCCCGAGATACCGCAGTAGTATTTTTCTAGTGAAAAATGCTTTGCGTTTATATTTAAGAAACAGCCCGTCTAACCGAGATCTCGTCATACTGGTACCAGAATCTGGGTTTAGCGGGATAATTTTTTTCTTAATATGAACGCAATTTCTAAGTCAGTCCGGCTAAACCGAAGAATAAACTGTTTTGTCAAATTTTTATAACTGTGAAAATAATGTTATATGGATGGAGAATAAGAAATATAAATATAAAAAGAGCTCCAGATGAATAACATTGTCATCGAATTTTATTGTGATGTTTTTATTGTTTTGACAAACTAAGCACAATTTTTTTTAGCACTCCCATGGATTACATTTTTTTGAGGAATCATCCTTGTAATTTAAATTTACTTTAGATATAAACAAACATCCGTGACTTTCTTCAGCCCGCCTAACCAGGCCACCACACCAAAACAAACTGGGCCGTACCTGCTTTCCGTGGTTGTCAGTAAAAAATATTATTTGCAGGAATTTATTTTCGTGGTTGGAGAAAAAAATATTTTACCAGGGACAAAATTTTGCAAAACGCTGTAAAACATTTTCACCGAAATAATTTCTCCTATAAATTACCTTGTTTATTGATAAGAACGTCCAAATTTTAGGTTAGATAGCCTATTTTTAAGAAACTGGAGGGACTGGGCAGTCTTCAAAAACCGTACAAAACTAACAAACCTTTTCAAAAAAGAGAGAGAAATCTGTTCCCAACAAAACCTAAACGCTTTTTGCGTCAAGTTTTAAGCACTAAATGTTTCCTCAAAAAATTATTTTAACTTTCAAAAATAAAACTTCATATTTTTGGGCCTCCTTTTATAACCCCTCCCTTAAGCTTAAAAAACCCCTCCCTCCCTCTCTATTAAATGCCCTGGAGTTTATTAGAGTAATTAAATTTGACCATCAACAACCCTCAGGCTATTCATGTTATTAAATAGTGCCCTGGCTGTTACTAAGAATTATAGGAAAATTTTTTTTTTCTTTTTCTATAAATCACTAAGAATATGTACAGTTGTTTATATTTTCAAAAATAATTTTATAATGATCCTTCTCTTTTAAACGCACCCTCTCATAACCACACGCCTAAATTTGGGGGGAAATAAGCGCCAGGGTGGTTAATAGAGAATGCAGGTATTCGTTTTTGGCTAGATTTAGAGGGGCTTCTACAACAATAGATTCTCCCTCCTTCATTTCTAGTAGCTAGCTACTAGCTATTCTATAGGCCCATGGGTTATACATACAAAAAACAGGCATGTCAGAAAAAAGTTAACAATACTATCTGACTATAAAAAAACAGTAATTATTTTCTGATAAGTCTTAGGCTGTATTTAAATCTTCCATGTCTTTGCCTCCATGATAATTTGGGATAACATATACATTAGTGAATTATCTCCATGATGAACTGAATAATATGTAGGCTCGGAGGACGTCCAGCACTTGTCACACCGCACTAGAAGTTGGTTTATTAAAAAACCATCTGTGACTTTCTCGGATTTAGAATATTCATCCAAGACATTGGATTAGATCGTGCGAATGGACAGAACCAACCGCAGAAACGATCATAGAATAGACAGAACCAAGCGCATGTTCACGAGGGATTATTTTTATAAGAAAGTATTAGGAAAGTTAATTTCCTAAAACGGTCTGACGTAATAAAAGTTTGAGTTTACCGTTGCTTGAGTTGCCTAAAAAGGGACTATGTTTTCGGGACTATAAAAGGGACTTAAGGGACTATATTCAATTTTTGGTCTTTTCGCTAAATTAAATTCTCGCGAAGTACAATTTTTTAAAATCTTGTTTTTAGTTTTGGGGATATCAAGTTATTGTGTTTGCGTAAATTCACCAATTTTTGATCCCGCACGCATTTTGTTGAAACATCTTAAATTAAAAACAGAAATAATTTTTCTTGCGCTGACATTGTGCCAGCTGTAGAAGTGGAGTGATCAGTCAGTGACTTCCGACACAGGTCCTGAGAACCC
Organism: Hydractinia echinata; assembly: GCA_030067915.1. Classification (NCBI taxonomy): domain Eukaryota; kingdom Metazoa; phylum Cnidaria; class Hydrozoa; order Anthoathecata; family Hydractiniidae; genus Hydractinia; species Hydractinia echinata. The sequence continues at coordinate 1,258,112 of JASGCC010000002.1, forward strand.
TTGCTACGTTAATTACAGAGATAGCCAACCTCGTCCCCAGGACTCTTTTTCTCTTTCTGACAATCTCGGACTGCATATTTTTTTGGTCCCAAAAATAAAGTTCTTCTAGTTCGTTCCAATTGTTCATTGTCCTGTTTCACCCAATCAGATTGCGAGGATGACCATTCAGTGCCAGGGCTATTTCTTCTCGCCGTCCGAGATTGTCAGAAATAGAAAAAGAGCCCTGGGGACGAGGTTGAGAGATGACGATTCCTCTAATGAATCTAATTGAATCGTAAACTCTGAATGACGAAATGCCTTCCAACTCTTTGACTCGTACCAGAAAAAAACAATCATGCAAATTATGTGATAGTATTTAGCCATTCGCGAAAATAAATTCACGCGAAATTAATTAAAACAGTCTATTCGCAAAATTAAATTCTCGCAAAAATTTATTCCATTAAAGTATTATGAAGAAAATGTCCCAAACAAAACTTTTATCAAATAACAAACGAATTTGTCTTTCCTTAGCCACAAGTGTTTTTTAAGATAATATTGACTAATTATATATGTATACGAAACATTGTTGTGTTTGTACTGTTGTCGGCAACTGTTAATGCAGTTGTTTATAAATCCTCATATACTTGGGGTTTGCAGTGCGCCAAAGTCGCACTAGCTTCGAAGTCTAAGACAGAAGTTCTTAGACTTACGTCCACACAATGTGGCAAAAAAGTCCACAATATGTGGCAAGGTACCAAAAGACCACTAAGTGGCGGTACAAAAAGTCCACACCAATGGCTGACAAGATTGTAGAAAACAGCACCACTCACCACGGTAGTCTGGTATTCGCAACTTGTCAAGGGCACAAGTGGGTGACGTGCTCGGCGCTTAAGCGTTTTGTTATAAGTTTTCTTAGTTAAAACAATTTGCATTATTCTTAAGTTTTTATTTTCAGGGTAATTAAAAAAAGTGTCAAAGAAATAAATGCATTTTGTTATAGTATTAATTTTATTTCCTTTTTTTTTTGTTCTACGGCTTTCAAACCGGTAGAACTTTAAAACGGGTTTCTTTTTGTCGCCGTTTTTACTACCGAGACTTGTAAAGCACGGAAGGGTACTAGTCTAGTGTAGCGGTACGTTGGTTATTAGTTTTTAAGTGTAGGTAACAGAACTACCCTGCTGAACAAGATACAAAAAGCTATTATTTTTACAACATTTTGCATTATTATTTTATGTTCAGTTAGTTTGTTTCGCCAGTGGTGGTCTGAAATTTTATGAAGCTAGATTTAAATGAATGCACACAATAGAATACCTATATAACGGACACTCCCTAGGGACGAACTGATTTCAGGTCAAACTCTCGCAAGAAAATCTCTATAAGACGGACAGTTATAAGGGGAACGCTTTATAAAACGGACACTTTTTTTTTCGCACCAAATGACATTTTCTTTTGAAAAAGCTCTGTTTAAAGCGGACACTAGACAGGATACCTGGCTCTCTTTTCTGCTCTTGCGCTTCGATGTCTGTCCTGCTTTGGTAACCCTGCCTTTTTTAGCGCGCAGAAAAGAGAGACAGGAATAACCCACCGTAGGAATGCAATTGCTACTTTCTGATTGGCTAATTTTTGCAGGGCAGTCGCGCAACAATATTGTTGATCCGTGGTCGTATCAACTAAACTAATGAAGAAAGCCACACCTCTTTAATTATATTATAGCGAGGCTGAGGATTAAAATTATGGATTTAATTTATTTCATTCACTATTTGGGTTTCGAAAGTCATCTCGAACTTTTTAGTTCAACTTTATTTTTCGATTAAACCTAAACAATTAGAAGCTGTAGTTAAAAAAGTTAAAATGTAGTTGATACCTTGTGTATTTAACCAACATATTATGGTAAAAGTTTAATCTACCAACTTCTTCCCAGTGTATGTTTGGAGTGTACATGTGCGCTCCATGTGTTTTCTGAAATTTAGCGCTTGGACTTTAAGGACATTAGGCTACTTCCTTGGGGTGCTTAAAATCATGTTACAGTATACAGTTGTATATTATTTTAAATCTTTTATAACAGAAAGAGATTGCTGAGAGCGGAAATAATCTATCAAGATTTCGAGGTGTGGATGCTTTTTTCATGCTCAACACGAATAAGATGCTATTCTTTCTTGTTCAGAAAAGACAACCAGGCAACTGTAAACAACGTTCTATCTAAGTGTAATTGCTTAAAAGGTGTTTTAAATGGGATATTTTTAAATGTTCAAACTTATTAAAAATTATCATGCGGTAACTACATTGTTCTTTCTAAATATTTAAGCCATTATCATTATTATAAAGTAATATTTATACAGGTTTCACATACATATTACAATATATACATGAATATACTTCAACAAAATTAATTGCCATCTCTCGCGATTTTAGTTGTGAGTTTAGTTTACCAGACTAAGCGGACACATGAAACAGAAAAAACATTTGTTAAATTTTGATTTTCGTCTTTATTTCGCACATTTTTTAACTTTTTTATTTACAATCTCTAAAATATTTTTAATTTTTTTTTCGCCCAATCAACGCCCTTATCGACACCAACAAACTTGTATAGAACTGGAATTTCCATAACCCGCTGTTCTCATATCGAAATTTTTTTCCTGCCAAAGAACACGACTTCAGCCACTGGATGCCGGAATAATTCAGAACTTTAAAGTAGAGATAGGGAAATGTTCCTTCTAGCACAGCCGCGCACGCACGCACACAGACGGCCACGGTCAAACACAACAAATCCAGTACCATCCAACACAGGTCACTATAATTCATCAAATGAGTCAAAACATTTCTAGCACAATTCCCTAAAATTCCCCCGCACATCAAAATCATACATCAAATAAGTAAAAGGGGGAATTCCCTCTGCAATATGATGACGTCATCAAAAAATCAACGCATGCGCAATAAAAGATGCCATCCAATACGTAGATGTAATCTGCGGACTTTGTTGAAATTTGTATATATAAATGAGCTGGCTTAAGACGCGAGACATGTGCAATATATTTACCGACGAGGCCCCCTATATGTTCAAGGATATTCCGGACCATGCCAAGACGCAAGACATGTGCAACAAGGTCGTTGAAGGGAAGGCCTTGCTGCTCGAATATGTGCCGGATCGGTTCAAAACGCAGGACATGTGCAGCAAAGCCCCCGAAAGGTTCAATATGTAGGTGAAATCCATAAGTCATCCTAAACCCTTCGGGGATATAAGATGAAATCAAAAATACTACCATAATAAATGTGCATTAACTGTCAGAGAAAATTTGATATATTTGGAAGTGCAGTAGTCATGACCTTTATAGCCGGCATCGGTATAACCCTGCCGCTAATGGCATTGGCATTAGTAAAAGAATCAGAGAAGGAGAAGGAGAATGAATGGAGTATTAAGGACCTAGATGATCGTCTTGATGCCTTGGAATCATCAATAAATGGAAGAACAATGTAAGGACTGTGAACGTATTCTGGATGAGTATGACAGGTGTACCTGTGGACGAAGGTTTGTGGTGAAAGCTAAAATGCTGTGCTGGTACTGCTACCAGGAATACATCACGTATAATGGAGGTGGTTGTGCATGTACGATGACATGCAATTCTCTGAAGTCGTTTGAATTACAATAAAACAAGATGCTACAATTTGAAGAAGAAGTTGTCAACCCTAAAATTTTCTACAACTTTGCGACTACCTTTACAGACATTAATGATATCAATGTGGACTGCCTGACGGTGTCAGATCCAATACCTGCCAATGGAGGTAAGGATAATCGGTATATAGTAGGGTATCATACACAAGACCTCGTGGTAGCCCTGAGGGTAAAAACACCAAAAATATGGTCCCCACATGGGGCCAGCCGGTACAACGCCAATGCAGTACCGGCAATGAGTCTTGATTTTGAAGAGTACCCAGATTGGGTTGCCAAGTATCGTCAGGTCTGGAACAAGATATCCGAGTTGATATCTGAGCAATTGACGATGGAGCCTGTGAAAAAGGACCGTTACATCAATGCCAAACTTAAATACTACAAGGATGCCATCACGACTAAATTCCACGGTATGCCAGTACCCTATGATGAGCCATGCCAAGCCAGTGCTATTCTAGCTATCTCATGGTATATGTGCAAGGTAAAAACTACTACCCCCAGGTACATATTACCGAATGTCGGTATAAGGACTTCAAAAAAGAATTTTTGCTGAATGAGGATTAAAAAACCATATATTTTATAGGTCCTGTATGACCTATAAAATATATATTAAATTAAGGCCTATACTCAGGTGGGGGGTCTACATAGCGCTTGCATACTGCGCAGGTCGAACGTTTTTTAAAATTTCATCCCGTACCTCTTGCCTCCCTTCCTCTCGGCCTTTTGCAACTAGCTGGGCACGCTCCTGTTCATTAATAGCATTAACAATCTGCCTAACACGTTGACGTATTTGTTCTTTTAGCAGCATATACTTCTTATATTCCTGTGCTATGAGGGTGAACTCATAGTCGCTTATGACTCCATTCTCAATTGCTTTTGAGATAAGATCAATAATGGAATTCAGCTTTGTCTCCGCGAGTAATCTTATAGTCTCATGTTTTTTGGATTTCACACCCAACCCCTTCCCGGCGTTTCTCAGACCGGCTTGCCCTATCCCCATTGCTATGCTAATACCCCCCATTGCAATAGCCAAAGGTACCCCTAGGCCAGAGGCCATAGCTCCTATACCAAGCCCTGAAGTGATAACGCTGATACCTAACAGACCATGGTCCGTATACCTCACCCAGGTCCCATGCATCTTGAACTTCTTTGCGAGTCTGTTCCTCTCCTTGATCTCATCCCGCAGGTACTTTTTAATATCACCGATCTTCCCAAGCCTATACTTTTGGCTTTCCTCGCGGTATATCGGTACTTTGTGTAGGTGCACTCGGCAAACTAGGGTATAGTTTGCTGATATCGCTCATCTTTATTCTATCAATAGCTGCATGGTTATCCCAGTGAACGAAACGTTTTTCTCATGGTGTAATTCGTCTGTTAGCATGAACTCGAGGCGATCTATAGAGTCTTTTAAGGACATGTAAATTGGGGTATCAAAACTCCAGGTCAGCATGTCACCCCAAGCGTTTAATTCCTTGGTGGGGAGTAAGGCCAGAATTTTAGACTTTTTGCCATCTAGCAAGCAGTCGTCTTCATCCAATTGAGGGCACACAAGCCTTAGCCTGTGGTAGATATCAGTTTTATACTCGGAATCGTAGTCACCGGCCTGGTAGTCTTTCTTACTAGGATCGTAGGGGAGGCCCATGAGCTCTTGCAATTTTCGATGAATGACCACCGTATACCCGGCACTTACACGTAGCCTGCAGAGTCCATTTTTCAGGACAAACAGCTTGATTTTATCCCCTGCCTGACTGTTGACGATAACTGCCAGGTCCTCGATCTTGTACAAGCCATTCATGATCTCAATTCGAGTAACCCTCTGATCGGGCCCCGTTTTACGGATGGCAAAATCATTGTCGCTATAAATATTCAACCATGTAGGTCTAATGGCTAGAGATTTCAAGGCAATCCTACTATCTTGCCCTAAATAGTCATTAAATTTTGTGGGCTTATCGATATCAGTAATATATAGTTGCTTCATCCTTTTCTTCTAACAAGAAAGGAATGAACATATATTCATAAAACCCCAAGGCAAGGTACAAGCCCAACAGGGGAGAATGGCTACTTGGTGTAACCAACTTGGAGCATCAGGACCTGTATGTATCGACGGAGTCACACATTTCTGTGGCATTCCCCGAGTTTACCAAATACCCCATCAAGGTTACAACAACCTACCTGAACGACCCTGTCATTCAGGGCTGGACAAGAGGACAAGCCCTGGACTACTGGAATATTCAGGTGAACTTTGCAACCCATTGCGCAAGCACTGCACTAGGTATATCCGCTAAGCACCTAACAGGCTCCGTACCCCTTGTAAACTCCATATTCAAATTTCATATCTATTACCACATGCGTCGTATCCTGGCAAGAATGAAGGTACCCATGTCTTTCAACGATAGTTTTAGTCAGTACAAAAACCCCTACTCAACCTCCGGGTATGCGCAGGCATGTCGCGAATATGGTGCGGACCCTAACGGTCTATACAAGACCAAATCAGTATCGGCATCATTGACTAACGGAAGATGGTGGCCACAGGTTGATGGTGATTGGGCCAAATTCATCATCTCAGCAAGTCAAGGTCTGACATCGGAAGGCCTGACCAAACTAAGCGAGAGTATAAGGGTTTATGTGGTCCTATTACTTGGGTCGCAGGCAGGGGCCAAGGCATCCTTACTCGGGTCCGGTGCGGACAACTACACAGCAAGACAGATTTTAATGCAGAAATTTGAAGCCATGGTACAACGCCAAGAGAATGTGGGGCATGATATCACGGAATTCCAGAAGGTGTTGCAATATGCTAGAACACCAGTGAATTTTGCCGTTATGCCCAGCGTGTACATGTTGCCCTCGGACATGAACCTACGTATAGGTAAGATTGAGGGGTATAACAACAATATTTTGATCGCACCTGCCAATGTAAATGTGGGGGCACAGGTTGATGTGAATAACAAACCTATTGCGAGGCATACTATCAAAACACCTATACATACTACGCCCCCTGGGCATATTACCAAAACGCCTATACATACTACACCCCCCAAGCATATTACCAAAACACCTATACATGCCACACCCCTTAGGCATACCGAGCATACCATCAGACATGTGGCAGATATCAAACTACATCCCAGGCATACCATACCACCAACACCTCCTATACATCCCCCTGAACAACCCCCACAAAACCAACACGAGGATACCAAGGCCGCATTAATCATGACAGGCGTGGGCCTTATTATTGCCTACATATGGCTGAAGAAATAGCTAAATATTACACCTTACCAACATAGACCACGACAAACTCAACGGCGGCAGCGATTGCCATGTACAGATGCTTGGCTGCGTATTCGACAACAGTTGCCGCTACCCTCAAAAAGAATGAGACTATTGTACCCATGATCCCCGGCAATGCAACACCTGCCTTACCTGCTAGGTATTTCAGGAACTTTCCGAGCCTTTCAAGCTGCTTCTCTACAAACCCCTTCCCTGCAGCACTTCTTCCTGCAGCACCCGCTGCGGCACCCCCTCCCGTAGCTGCAAGTACGATGGTGCTTATTAATAGGCCAATAGCTGAGACTATGCTCGCTATGGTTATTCCCTGCTTCCTGAAGAGGATCTTTAGCTTCTCCAGCAAAGACGTGTCATCTCCAGCGATTTTCATCAGGGTCTCCTTGATGGTCCTCAGCTGACTGTAAATTTGAGAGGAAAGTAAGCCATGTGCATTCTGCGTGGCCTTTTTTTTATCATTCAATTTTTCCATCTTATCCTCAAGCTCCTTGATTTTCCCATCAAGGATATCTTGCTGTCCCTTAGCTGTCCCTTAGCTGCCCCGGCTTTCTGCTTCTCGAATTCTTTCACCTTACCCCTTGCCTTGTCGATCTGGCTATCGTATGTGATCATCTTGTTTTTCAGGCTTTTCAAGTTGCCCCGTATGGTTTGGAGTTCGAGGTTAAGCCCCCTTCTTTCACGTTCAGTGATACCTTCTTCATCAGTACCACCAAATGAAGTTTCTTCTATAAAGCTATCCGCGGCATCCATAAATTCCTCCATCGATTCTATAGATTGCGTCGAAATGCTATCGTCGGCCCTGTCCTTCCCCACAATGTCATCAATCTGTTGCCCAAGTGCCCGGGTCGCTGCCCTACCTTTGTTGGGTGTAGTGGTCTACCTTCAAATTTGAGGTTATGGCTCCGGGCGATCTAAATCCAGCACCTTTTTCCTTGTAAATACGCTCCGTAATATCTATACCCTTGAAATAAAGACGTCCCCCCTCTTCCCTAAATTCATCATAAGGTATCATTATAAGCTTCCCCAGCAGCCTCGTATCCTGACTAAAATGAGCGTAGAGGCTATCAACCTTTGATTTTAATATTTTTTTCTCTGCTCCTCAAGTATAGACCCCGGAGCACCCTGTTGTTCTCCTTGGGTTGAGGGCCCTGGCGTTGATGGAAGTTGCTGTGTTGATGGAAGTTTTGACGTAGTATCGGGCCTATCATCCCTCCCACCCTCCTCATCCAGAAGATCGTGATCAAATACTGGATTAGTTGGCATTTATTGTATAATCTCTCCATAATAAATGAGTGCATTTGGAACTACATTGGACCCCTACGCAGAAACGAAGCAGCTTTTTGCCATTAAGGGAAAGCGGTAGCGCGTCAAGGTGAGTCACGTACCCTCTACAATCAACCAGAATGAAGACTTGTATGTAGATATTCCCAACCTAGGACAGAATGATGTCATTTTTCCGGGGAGCATCAAGCTACTATTTGACCTAGTGCTGACGGGGACCAACACGAAGCGTACCCTGGTCAGCAACATAGGCAAAAGCCTGGTGCGAAATCTATGCATCACCTTGAATGGCAACGAGGTACAGAATATATCTGATTACAATATCCTGGCAGTGTACCGGGACCTCTGGCTGCCCAAATTCGATTGGGAAAACAATCTCATCCTAGAGGGTAATAATCCTAATGATGGTACCATCAGGGCCCTGCAGGTAAAGGCCACTGAGTACGTTGGGACTGATGAGGAAAAAGCCATTGCTGCCGCCTATGGTAACACCTTTTCCGTCCCCCTTGGTAAAATGTTCGAGCTAACGAAGGACTTACCGTACCATCAAGCGGGATTATACGACAGATTGCAGTTTGTCCTACATTTCGCATCGTACAGTGACGTGATCAAAGATGTAGGTACGGCAGCCGTGGGAAGTACGGCAGCCAAGGCAGCGGATGCTACCTATAGGATCACCAATATTGCCCTATAGTTTGACAAGGTAAACTATGAGGGTATCGCGAGTGCCATGATGTCAAGGTATAGTAGTCTCGCGTTACCCTATGAACGGATACTTCGAAGCAAGGTGGTGACCATGAAAAAATCGGATACCAGCTACAACCTCCATATCGATACACCCGCAAAGAGTCTCAGGGGTGTCTTGCTACTCTTTATAGACCCTGGGAAAGTGAAGGCTTACGCTGGTGTAAATGAGGTATTTTATAATCCAAAGATTGAAAAAATATCCATCACGGTGGAAGGTGAACCTAATGAGCTGTAGCCATGCCATGCTACCCAAGGATCATCTGGAGCAGATTGTCAACCTCTTTGGTAGTCACGACTCTTCGGTAACGATTGGCCAATTCTTCAACGAGAGATATGCGCTCTTCGTCGATTTCAGAGCAAGCCCGGATCCGGGCCTGCACGGTAGTGGGAGGCCCCTACACAGGCTTAGTGACGGCATTACTCTCCATATGACAAAAAAGGCTGACGGAACTGGGGATTTCAGATGCTATGTGTACTTGCTTCAAGATGCTCAATTAAACATCCTGGGCGGCCGTTATCATTCTGTGGAATATTAGTGACCACAATTTATATTTGTCCCCATGAGGCAAATATAAATCAATATGGAAGAAAAGAGATGCCAAGATTGTAAAAAAGTGTTGGCCTTGGATGCATTTAGGGTGTTGAAAAATGGTCAAACTACTAAAGACATGCATCAAGTGCCTGGATAAAAACAAACAGCAACGTGCCAAAAACAAATGCCCCCATTCAAGGGTGAAGTATCAATGTAAGGACTGTAAGGGAAATCAAATATGCCCCCATGAAGGGGTGAGGGCCTATTGTAAAGACTGCAAGGGTAGTCAGATTTGTCCCCATGATAGACAGAGGGCCCAGTGTAAGGAGTGTAAGGGAAGTCAGATTTGTCCCCATGATAGACAGAGATCCCAGTGCAAAGAGTGCAAGGGCAGTCAAATCTGCCAGCATGAAAAAAGGAGAGCCTGCTGCAAAGAATGCAAGGGTAGTCAGATTTGCCTTTATGAGAAATTGAGGTATCGCTGCAAGGAATGCAAGAAGAGCAAACATTTGGAGGAAACCAAGAGCTGCACAAATTGTAAAAAAGTGTTGGCCTTGGATGCATTCAAGGTGGTGAAAAATGGTCAAACTACAAATACATGCATCAAATGCCTCGATATTAATAAGGCGTCAAAGAAACGTAACAGATGCCCCCATGAAAGGGTGAGGGCCTATTGTAAGGAATGTAAGGGCAGTCAGATTTGTCCCCATGAGAGGATAAGATCCCAGTGTAAAGAGTGCAAGGGTAGTCGAATCTGCGCCCATGAAAAAAGGAGGGCCTATTGTAGGGAATGTAAGGGCAGTCAGATCTGCAAGCATGATAGACAGAGGGGCTATTGTAAAGAGTGCAAGGGTAGTCGAATCTGCCAGCATGAAAAACAGAGGGCCTATTGTAAGGAATGTAAGGGCAGTCAGATTTGTCCCCATGATAGACAGAGGGCCAAGTGCATAGACTGCAAGAAGGGCAAACAGTCGGAATAAATACGGTTTCATTCTGTGGAATATTAGTGACCACAATTTATATTTGTCCCCATGAGGCAAATATAAATCAATATGGAAAGCAAGAGCTGCTCAAAATGCAAACACTTTTTATCTTTAGAAAATTTCAGGATCAAACGAAACGGTCAACGAACAAAAATGTGCATCAAATGCCTCGATAAAAAGAAACGCTATATGTGCCCCCATGGTAGGCAGAGGTCTCGTTGCAAAGACTGCAAGGGAATTGGGATTTGTGAGGAACATGGCAGTAGGCGGAGGGAGCAATGTAAAGAATGTAAAGGCAATCAGGTTTGTCACCATGGGAGACAGGGGGCCTATTGTAAGGACTGCAAGGGTAGTCAGATTTGTCCCCATGATAGACAGAAGGCTTGCTGCAAGGAATGCAAGGGTAGTCAGATTTGTCCCCATGATAGACAGAGGGCCCAGTGCAAAGAGTGCAAGGGGAGTCAAATCTGCCAGCATGAAAAAAGGAAAGCCCGCTGCAAAGAATGTAAGGGTAGTCAGATTTGCCCTCATGATAAAATAAAGTATCGCTGCAAGGAATGCAAGAAGAGCAAACAATAAATGGCAACTATCGCTGTCCTTGTTGCAGGTGCCGCGATTAACGCCCTAGCATTTTCAGGGACCAACTTCCTATTTAGCAAACTTTCCGGGCATGACGGGGCCGAACGGAAAAGGCACGACGAAGCAATGGAAAAATTACAATCAGCCCAGGCTCAATGGGTACAAGACCGCCAGGCTAAAATCGATTGGTTCGACAAGCAAAGGGAACTGCAAATAAAGGCGGGTAAAGGCCTAAAAGAGTTGGATGACGACCTCTATAAATACTACATAGCATCAAGCAATAAGGCCCCGCAGTTATCAGACTTCTATACACCTTCAAAACAACAACAGGATGGTGAAGTCATATTCATAGTTGGATCCCTATCCCTGCTGGGCTTCGTGGCTTACAGGTATTTGTAAGAACGTTTTTTACATGTATAATAAACATGTCAAAAACGCACGTTGTTACCGAGAAGGAGGCGGAAACATTAAGCCAAATTTACTATACCCCAGAACACCTCTGGCTTGGACGCAAGGCTATCAAATTACTCGCGAAGGAGAGCGGCCTATCCAAAAAGCTAGTAATCCGCTGGTTGTCTCGTCAACTCTTGTGGCTACGGCATATCAAAGGCCCTAAAAAGATCGATTATCCACACTTCACCATTACAACACCGAATGAGATGCATCAGTTTGATTTACTGTACATGCCTCATGATCGGCTGTATGGCAATACGTACAAGTACATTCTCACGGGTATTGACGTTGCTTCAAGGTACAAGGTAGCGAGACCCCTACGTACCAAAAAAGCCGGCGAGGTCGCGGATATGATCAAGGACATCTACAGGGCAGGGCCTTTGCGATACCCCAAGATTTTTCAGTGTGACAATGGTTCTGAATTCAAGTCAAATGTAACCAGGCTGCTGGAGGACAAGGGGGTGGAAATCAAGCGGCATACCACTAAGTACCACCATACCTTCACAGCCTTTGTAGAGTCCTACAACAAGGTACTTGCCGAAAGACTCTTTAAGCCTCAAGATGCACAAGAGTTGGCCTCCGGGGAGCCTAGTACCATTTGGGTCAAGCATCTGTACACTATAGTAAAAAGTCTCAATAATACCAAGACTGCCATGATTGGCCTAAAACTTAACAAGGCTATTAAGCTCGATGATTTCCCACTTGCAAAAAGTCAGCAATATCCGGAGAAAAATCCCCTACCTGAGGATGGTCTTTATCTCTATCTGCTACAGCCAGGGGAGGAGCATGCTGATTCCAAAAGGCGCGCCACCGACGCCGTTTGGAACAAACATACTTACAGGTTAGATCGTATCGTAGCGGGTAGCCGTATTTTATACTATTTAAAAGACGGTCCTGATCGCAGCTTCGTGTCAGAGGAACTCATGCTTATTCCAGAGGATGTTCAGGTACCTCCGGAGCATATCAAGGAGTGGTAATAGTTATTTATTCGGATCCCTTAAATAATCACAAGGATGTAGGGTGTAGAACGGGTATCCATAGACGATTCCTTTGATAACATTGGGTTCATTTTCCAAATCAATATCGACTAGACGTCTATCTGGTATCGGAAAGTTGAGTATATTGCCTATTGTTGATATATCAGCCAAATCCGATAGCTTCAAATCCCTATCCTTGATGACTTGATAGCAGAATGCGCCATGGTTGTTCTCTTTAGCCACAACAATATGGAGCCCTAGGCGTTCAGTATCATCCTCTAAATCCTCGTCAATCTCGCTTCTTACAAATGTACCCCATGCCTTTTCGCCTGACGCCACCCTGTTTAAAAGCTCTTCGTCGGTTTTATATTCAAACCCCCCATAGTATATCCCATCTTGATATTTAAAATTTTCCAGGCAGGTAGGACAATATCCAGCCACTGACCCTGCCCTGATACAACAGTGTAGCACGGGTACTTGTATATTGTAGTTGATTGTAAATTGATTTTTTTTATTTATGCTTCCATCTTTTGATATTTCACTGGCTTTTAACATACATCCAAAAGGGTCAAAAAATGTATATTTCTCCAAAGCGTCCCTACACTTTAGAAAAATTAAACCTATTCCGCTAGCTCCGGGAGACGTTCATGCGTGTAGTGCTCGCCAAGCCTGAAATGTCTCACACGCTCGGGGTTTACCTCGATACATCCACGCTCCCTGAGCCAGTTGTAGTGTACGATGGCATTTGGTGTCTCTGCTAGTACCACAATCTCACCCTTGGGGTGGTCAACAAGTTTGTTCCTAATCTTTTGTGCCACATACCCCTGCTGGCCACAGATGGCGAGGTATGGAAAGGGGTCGTTGTTTTTCTTCTGGATAATGACCATACTGTTATCCTCAAAAGGATCTTCTGGGTAAGGCACAGCCCGTTGCTGTAGCTCCTCAAGCTCGTCCCCAAGAAAGACAATTTCATCATCCCTATCCTCTAGATCATCCGCCAGCACCGCCATGGTCGCGTCCCTGTCCTCCAGGGCCTGGCGATGCTCTTTTATTACATCTTGTAGTTTCTGGACGCCTGCCCTGGCGAATCACTTGATGATCCCCACAGCCTTTAGTTTCTTGGAACGGCGAACGATCTCCAGGGCGCCCTCAAGCGTGACAAAGACGTCATGCCCATTCCCCCCCTCCTCGCATACCTGATCGGGGGCCCATGGGAGATGTCCTATTAGACCCTACTATTTCAGATCTGGTAGATAGGAAAGTTGAAGGTATTGTCATATTTTTAACCTTTTCAATGCCCAGGAAACGTCCCAGATCGGCGCGTTTAAACATAGGTTGATCCTGGCTATTGGACAGTGTCTCGATGGCTCCTGTGTTGAACATAACTTGCGACATCTTTTCTAATATAATAATGTAGGCCAGAGGTTTTCGCTCGAGAATTTTACTACCCGCAAGAGTAGTAAAATTAGTGCCCGCTTACGACATAGTTCTCCAGGTTAATTTCAGCAACCACATAGCGATAGATCTTGTTAATGATATGAAAAATGGAGAAGTTGGGGGCATCAGGGTTATATCGTATAAAGGTGCATCCCAGGGCTTGCTCGATATGTTTTTGTCTCTTTACCTCATAACCTATATCCCTATCAGCATGTCCAAATTCATCACATTCGATAGCTAACCTATACCTCGAGAAGTACAGGTCGATCCTATATCCATCAATATGATGCTGCATCACCATATCCTTACGGTCAAAAGCGGTGAGGATGTTGTAAAGAGTGCCTTCCTCCTTGGATAAAAGCTTTATGTTTTGGATTTCCATACCACAACGCCTCGCAATTTTAATGGCATCCAAACTTTTGCATCGGGCCAAGCTTTCCATAACAGCTTCGGCGGAAATAAATAAATTATGCGGATTTTTCTTACGTCCTAGCATATCTAATCGGGACGAGGATGATTGAGAAAGTTCATTTCTGCTTTGTCCCTTGATATTTCTGTATGATGTTCTCATGGTATGGATCCCTAAAAGCCTACCAAGATCTGCCCTTTTGAACCATGAAGCATCACAATCGTCGTATATGATTTCTACATGTGGGGCAAGCGCCATAACAACCTTTTGAGATGACATCTTTTTTATCCTTTATTCAGGTAGATTGTTTGTACAGTCACTCGAGAATCTTCCGAGCCCTAGGGTGCTCCAATCTCACATACAAGCACGCATGTTTGGATTTTTTCAACTCGGTCTTGATGTTCGACCAGTCGGGGATCATGTTGGTTTCTTTAGCAATCATCTTCATGTCACTCCTTTCGTGAGGATACCATAAAAACAGGGCTTTTTTCTGCCTCGGAAGATTCTTGGGTAGAGCAGTATACGATTGCGTGAGCAGCCACAAACTATGCCTTCTGTGCCTACCACTGATAGCCAATTCAAGTAGGGGTTGTCGCCGCTTATCGAGGCTTTCATCAGCTATCATATCGTCAACCACAAACAACGTCCCTTCGCCCGCCAGCAATGAGGACAATTTTTAGATCCATTCAAACAGCTCATTCCCAGGGTCTATTAGGAACACGTAATCATCCTTCCAGAGCGAGGCCCTCTCAAGGTATGTCTTATTCCATTTCAGGGTAGAGCATAGGACAACTATGTTATTATAATATTTTTTATACTCATTTTCCAACAGGTCCAGGACACGTTGCGTTTTTCCGCAGCTTGTCGGGCCCGTAAAGATTGCTGTATGGGGCTCAAGGACCACATCTAACATTTATTGATAACCCCATTTCCTGTTATCAATTTTGGGGTACAGGGCGGCGCAGGCAGAACAGATCAAAACGCCACCATGATTATTTACCAAAGACCCCCGGCAGGCAGGGCAGAGCTTGGTATTCAGGGTATTGTAGTCGAGGGGTAGTGGAGTATATGCCAATTTTCCCTGTAGACACCTCAATACTCTGCGGTACCTCGCAACTATCAGTACCTTTTCCGGGCTCTCAGGGGGTGCTCCGATGAGTTCGATGTACTGGGATATGATGTTGTATGTCAGGAAGGTGTAGAGAAGTAGGTAATATTCATCCTGCTGAAACCCTCTAATCTCCCTATCAATGGCAAGAGGATCTACCTCATGTTCTATAACAGGGTCCTTACATTTGGTACGATGCCTCTCCTTCGCTTTAGCTAGGAAACCTATGCAACATTTTGTTCGGCTGTTCCCCCTAATTTTGAACATCTCAGGAGGAAACAATTTTTTACATTTGTAACATATCTTGGCCTCCATTTACTATTCCGGAGCTCGCCTTGTGCAATACCCTGACAACATCAGCAAGCGTCGGATACTTACCGGTTTCTATAGACTTATAGGGTATTTCTATTTGTCTCTACGAA
Organism: Hydractinia echinata; assembly: GCA_030067915.1. Taxonomy (NCBI): domain Eukaryota; kingdom Metazoa; phylum Cnidaria; class Hydrozoa; order Anthoathecata; family Hydractiniidae; genus Hydractinia; species Hydractinia echinata. The sequence continues at coordinate 1,273,971 of JASGCC010000002.1, forward strand.
ATTTTACTAGGTGGTCTATTTAGGTTTGGGAACTATGCTTGCGGGCAACCACCCTTTTTTCACAGCCATTTCGCGAGAAGCCCGTCCCGCCGCGAAGTATGCCACCATCTTCAGTACATCCTCGGTATTCATCTTGGTAGACGCCTCGTAATACCAAGGAACTTTTTACCTGCCATGGCATAGGCAAAGGTAAAACTAATATCTACAACGGTCTCGTAGAGCATATCCAAAATCTCCATTTCTTTGGGTGATACGTTGCTTGCTGACATTTATTTAGTGTAATTTTTTGAAAAAATTCTATAACATTTTGAACATAGAGCTATGAGGCTGGGCTCTGCCCTGTTTCCCTTGCTGAGGCTCCGGATTAGTTGATGGCTTGCTAGATTCATTTTCACCTCTACCAAACTTATACCAGACGCATACTCCTATCGCCAATATGGCAAGCGTGCCGGCTCCATACATATAGACATTGTCTATTGAATGTACGGAACTGGTCCCAGAAGAGGTTTTGACTGCAGGCTCTACAGTACCCTCTTGTTGTTTCATTTCCTCCTTTCTTTTCTTCATCAGTGCTGCCAACTTGTGACCCTGGGCCACACGCCCCGGATGCTTTACTTGTTTTGTAATGACCCTCTCTTCTTGTTTTTGTTCTTCTCCACTCATTTTATTATAGTACCGTCTGGGGCTTTTCCTTAGTCTCCTCCTTCTCCTGTTTCTTTTTTTCTTACCCATATGCCTCGCAGTATGTCCCGCTACCAAGATGGGTGCCAGACACCTCCCAATGATACAATACACAAGAATCCCCAAGTCTGTCATGGAGTCTCGGATAATAGGATCCTCTTCGATATCCCTGCGCAATTCGTCAACAGAGTCAATATCTACAATATTTCCAATCATGCTGCCATAGAGGCTGATAACATGAGTAGACAGTGCCCTAGCGGTCTTTTCACCCTTCTCCTGAAACTCACGTTGAAGGTACTCGGTATGGACCTTGTCAATGGCCTCTTCTGGGGCCTTGTCAACAAACCCTTCTGTGCATTTTTTGGGCAGAAGATGTCCCTTGCCTTTGCGTAGAGCTTCCTTCAGGGCCTGGCGTTTATCGATGGGTTTCTCTATCTGTTCATAGGTTTCTGCGGATTCGTCGAATACTCGTGCAAGACATCCTGTTAATTATACGGTGGTATCGAAAAAAAACATAAGCAATCAGAGCATACGGTAGAAGTATAGCAATTAGTAAACATACCTCCATTTATTCCCGGGTAGGCACCAGGCGGTAATGGCCACGGGCAAGCGTTGTAATCTGGTCAGTCTATACAAGCCTTTTATCATCATCCCTGTTAAGTGCTAACTTCGATACCTCTTGGGTATAGACCTGATGCCTCCTATTTTGAATCAAGACCTGGCTCTTGAATATAACAACGCCCTCTTCCAGACATCGCCGATAGTCGTCGAAGGTTATGGACTTTTTGGTCACACATCTCCTCACGCCCTTCGCCTTCCTGTCACCACCCTCTTTTGTGAGACTCTTGTAGGCATAGAATTTTGCCCTCAGGGTGATGAATTCGGTCATAATTTTCCCTGCAAGCTCATCTTTCATAAGGCCTACGACCTTCTTGTTTTTTCCTATGGGGAGAGGTCTGTTAGCGTCCTTGCTATAGGCACTTGTATCGAAACGTGTCTCAACGTCCCGCGCAATATCTCTGTAAAAGTCCTCCGTTCTAATATGGTACACAAAGCTGTCCGTGTCCATGTAGCATAGCTGTAATTTGCTACCGAATTTTGGCTGCATGAAGTCGTAGTGGAACTCATACATGACCATTTTTGATATGTCCAAGATGGCCTGACCAATGTACACTGGTTTGTTCATTTTGACCTCCGTTTTACCCATCTCAACGCCTAGGAAGTTCTTGCTAAATCGGCTTCCACCCTAGAAATTTGGCTTCGTGACCAGCTTTGTGTACTTTTTCTCGTTGGTGACCAGCTGGATGTTGCGGTGATTCCTAATGTTTTCCATGGTCTTGCCAATCACCGAGAGGTTCATAAGCTTGTAAAAATCCTTCTCAAACTCGTTTTTGGCATCAGTTCTCAGCCTAGTATTATGATCGATGTACCCCCTCAACTATGCCTTTTGATTGAATTGAATGACCCTGTGCACCCTCTTCAGCTCAAGCCCATGTTTTAAGGCCTCGTGGAGAGCTCTGATATGCACCACATATCTACGTTTATGCCCCAAATTTGGTACCAATTTCTCGACCTTGTGAACCGTCGTGCGTTCGGGTAGGAACGGCAACTCGTTATGTCTATCGTGTAGTCTCTCGGGGTAGTCGATGTCAACCTCTAGAACGTATCCATGCTTGTTCCCTTCAACGAGCTTCTTGATTCGCCTTTCTGTGAATGCCACGACGTTCGATACCCATTTAAAGCCATCTGTCGGGAGGTCTTGACGCATCGCATATCCGTATAAGTTGTTGGCATCCAAATACTGCAGGTAGGAGGATTCAACATTTGGATCGTACTGGTCCCTCATATACTTGTTATTGGCCTTGGCATAACGGTGTACCCCTGCACTATACCTCCACGGATACCCTTCTCGAACATCAGAAGCATGTCGAGGTCCGTGAGGAGCTCTAGCTTGATCCCAGTAAACTTGAGTGCCGCCTTCCATGCCAAGCCAGGTGCGGAGTAGAAATGGGCAGGATCAAGCTTATAGTTTGTCATGCATACCTCCCGAAATGTTTCAAATACGTCGGCCAGTAGCAGGACGTCCATGGTCAGGCAGATGTCGTGATAATCGCCCATGGTAACGTTATCACCCTCCGGGGTGATGACATTCCATACCTTTTTTGCGTATTCTTAGTCATTGTCGCTGATACCCTTCATATTCAGCTTACTGTAGAATGCCTCCTTGGGGGGCAGCTCCGACTTTTCGAATCGCTGTCAATCATCCATATACTCGTACGGGTACACGCCTTTTCTCAGCATCAGTCGAAATATGTCGTCCTTGTCGATGAATTTTGCCATGGATGGTACGTTTGCCTTTACCTGATCCTGGTTTAATTGCTTGGTGGTATTTGAGTTGCAATTTTTCCACCAAAACTTTGCCATGTATTCGGCGTCTATGCTCTGGAATTCAAGACAGATATCTGCACACTGGTGGCATTTCATACCGGCTGCGTTTGTTCCAATGAGGTTACCTGCCAATTTGTTCAGGCTTGATGGCATGAATCGGCAGCTATCGATGAATCGAATCTCTATGGTCTTGTACGTTTCTCCATCACCATATCCCATGCCTGCAAGCGGTACCTTGATTTTCACGTTGAAACTGATATATTTTTCAGTATTTTCTGCTATGCACCCAATATCTTCCGTATTATATTTTTTACCTAGCTCTCGGATGAATAGGTGTGAGTCGTATCCTGAGAGGTTGTGGAAGATCACGGGTATGTGGCTGGGTATCTTGTATCTGAGGTTAGAAATCGCGTGCGCTGCACCCCTATAGAGCCCCGTATAGTGACAATGGTCTCGAACCTTACGGCTATACTCACAGCCGTCAAATGGTTTCATGCAGATATGACATTTCGATGCCTCGTCATGTTCCATTTTTAGCACCTCTGTTAGGGGCAGCATGGGTTGCTGCGGGTAGGTATTGTAGAGACGCTTCACCTCGTCCTCCAGTTGGTTCACGAAGCGGGTGACGCAATCCTTGCCGCGGTACACCGTTAGGGGATCCGGTACATCCCCATAGGCAAAGGTACTATACGTGCACCAGCCAGATGGTATATGCTTGTTCAGCTTCTTCGTCTTGGTCTCCCTCGCATCTTCTTCTACTGGTATTAATAGGCTTTCAAAGTCTGCGTATATGGCAAAAGGTACCTTAAATTGCATCTGACCATCCCTGTAGAATAGCCATTTCTCGGCCTCGTTTGGCATTGTGACCTTGACAGCCTCGTGGTCCTTACAGTATCCATAGTGTTTGTTCCTCGATTCAACCGTGTTGAATCCCTGTAGGAAGTTCAGGCAAAAGTGCATTGCATTCCTATTCTTCGAGGTCTCCTTGCCTAGGAGCCTCGATAGACTTTTGACGGCCGTGTAGTGGGTCTTTTTATCATCGGTGATAAGCAGTAGAGTCACCACCTTGGTACGTCCGTTGTGCACCGATCGGCGTAGGATGTTGATCTTCTTCCCCGTCACGTACAAGACGTTCACCGCAATGTCCCTGTTATTCTCCTCAAACTTGTATATTTCCTTGATTGGTGTAGGGAATCTTATACCCTCCCAATTGTAGAGGGGAATATAGCGTCGCATCTGAGATATTCGATTCGGGTTCCTTTCAATCTCCGTATGGTGTAGTGATGCTATAACAGCCCATTTGAAACACTCTTCATCTTCATTCACTGGGTTAATAACGGCTTTTTTGGAGGCTATCCATTTGGGTATCTCTATATATGATGAGCTCCTTGTTAGCCGCAATTTATGGAAATCTACATCAAGGTGTAGGATTCGACTAATCGTAAAGCCACTTTGAGGTAGTGCCGGATGTTCCACATGTATTTTGATATTAGCAAACATCCTGTCCAGCACGTCGTCTGCGTCGCTACCTTGGAAGACTGAGGCCATATTACTATTGAAGGCCTTCTTCACTTCAATATACTCATCGTTGGCACCCTCCATATTTGATGGCTTTTTCCACATGATCCATAGGGACAACTGTATTTTTGCTGATCCCATATCTTCCACCTGCTCCTCAATCAAGGCTTTCACGTTGGGTCTTACCATCCCTATATAACCGTCGACGTCGGCTCTTCCTATACCGGGAATGCGAAAACTTCGAAATGTTCTATGCATTGCGTGCTTATGTTCCTGAGGTGTGTAGTCATGCTCCGGCTGATTGTAGAGATTTTGAATATCTGGAAGATAGTCTACCTCGTCATGAAGCGTAGGTTTCGTGTTGGCTGTCCTGTTATAGAGCCCCATCACCCTACGCTTAAAGGCTGCATAGGTTCTCCTGGCTCCCTCCTTTATAGGCTTTGGAACAGCGTTCACAAGCCAGTTGTACCACTCTTTCATCTTATCCCTCACAGCAGAACGATTTTTCGACAGTTCCTGCTTCTCGAATAGGTCCATCTCGGATGGGGGTAATAGCCAGTTGTGCCATTCCCTAATTTTACCCCCGATAGTTGAACGATTTTTCGCCATTTCCTGTTGTTCAAAGAGATCCATATCCCCCGATGTTATAGGTTTATCCGGTCGTTTGGGTGGCCTCCAGGCATAATGTGGTACATTCTCCGATGTCACATGCTTAGCTGGTTGCTTGGATGGCCTCCAGGCATAATGTGGTACATTCCCCAATAAAGAAATCAATTCGGCCTTGCGTAGCTTGTGATACCCTGTAAGTCCACGGCTTTTTGCGATATCACGTAATTCTTTCACAGTGCGTGTGTTCATTTCTTTATTGTATAGAGTTTTTTGTTTATCAGAGGATTTCATTCTGCTCGACTAACACAGTTATTCACATTTTTATTGCGCATGTCTCGCGTCTTAAGCCAGCTCATTTATATATACAAATTTCAACAAAGTCCGAAGATTACATCTACGTATTGGATGGCATCTTTTGTTGCGCATGCGTTGATTTTTTGATGACGTCATCATATTACAGAGGGAATTCCCCCTTTTACTTATTTGATGTATGATTTTGATGTGCGGGGGAATTTTAGGGAATTGTGCTAGAAATGTTTTGACTCATTTGATGAATTATAGTGACCTGTGTTGGATGGTACTGGATTTGTTGTGTTTGACCGTGGCCGTCTGTGTGCGTGAGTGCGCGACTGTGCTAGAAGGAACATTTCCCTATCTCTAAAGTGAAATACCGATAAAGACTTGTTAAACATGTGCTCGCAAGAATCAACGAAAAAGATTCGGCGACAGAAATTGTCAAAACCGTTAACATCCTCCAGGCTATTCGTTGGCTGCAAGAGTCGTGGAAAGAGGTAACCTGTTCAACTATCAAAAATTGTTTTTGAAAAATGCGGTATCGTTAAATCCGATGGAGAATTGACTGTGGTCAAAGAAGATGATCGTGAATTTGAAGCTCTTGTACGAGAGTTCACATCTGAAATATCTGCTGCAGAGTATGCCAATTTCGAGAAAAACGTTCAAGTATTCGAGCCAATGATCAACGAAAACGAAATCGGTTGGCGAGAAAAATAAGAGAGAAAAGAATCAATACAGTTCAACACCCAGACCTGAGTATCGAAGTTCCCGACGATGATGCTGACGATGGACAGCATGGACAGCATGGAAACGAAAGCAATGATAACGAGGAGGAAAATCTTAGTTATGCAGAAGTAATCACCCTGCTCAATAGAATTTGTCGCAGCCCTATTATTGACGAGGAAAGTCAGGACACACTATCATCAGTTACGAAAAAAGTGGAAGATCTCCAAATGTCCAAAAGAAAGCAAACAGCAATCCGAGATTTCTTTGAGTATTTTTATATTTTTTTTCAGTTTACATTACAAACGTACTCTGACCATATATGTGGTGTTTGTTTTGATAAGGGTGAACAGATTTTAATAGATGCTGAGTTTAACTGTAAGATAAAGTGTGACGATGTTGTCCCAGTTGTTTCAGTGGGAAATATAATGCAGCAAAGTCCATTTTGATCTTGAAAATCGTCCAACTGTGTTTACGACATCAAAATTTCATAGCAATAGTGTTAAAAAAAAGTGCAGGTAGTGCAGGGATAAAGCGATTGATTCTGTTTTCGTGAACTTGTTTAAGCGTGCGAAAAACCTGGAAGCCGATGGTCATTTTATTAGTGGCGTTAATGCTCTTTCAAATTTCCGTATCTCCCCAATTCTATCTCCTATCCCAATTCTATCTCCTATCGCTTATCTTTTCGTTATCAATATCTGAGAAATGTTGATTTTAAATGTCGGATAAAAATGTGAGTTGGCCAGCTGAACTATCTATTTTAAACTACGTTCTGCAAAATATAGTACATAGCAGTAGAATGGAAAGTTTGTTTTTGATAGCAAGCGAAGGCAACATTGTATTCGTTAAAAATGCTATACTAAATATACTAAATAAACACAGGCAACATACGCATGTGCAATACTAATTTTATAGATCTGACGCAAACGCAAGACGTTCACACTTGACTATGTTTATAAACATTAACATTCTTTTCCCAGGGTTTGTTGCCTGATGTCGAAGCAGCTAGCGCTTACTTGACGGCCTCAATGTCAATAAGGCAAGAACCCCTAGGGACGAGGTTGGTAAACGCAAGAACCACTGGGGACGAGGTTGGTAAACGCAAGAAAACATAAACAAACATGATGCATAAATAAGACGTAGAAGAATTTTATTTCTCTAGTATTACAACGTTCTAAATACCAAAGAAAAGAGAAAAAAGGAAAACAGAATAAAGAGAAAATGTAATTTACCACATTGAGGCTGATGGTAAACAAATTAACATAAAGCCGCTTTAAAAAGTGGTTTGTTATCTTTTTTATCATAAATTTTTTATCAAAAAACCTACTCTATATATATTAGCTGGGTTCACATGGCGACCAGAATGTTTTAAAGGCTTAGTCACTTCAAATCAAGTCATGTAAACAGATTAGTTTTAGTTTTAACACTTAAAAACCATTGTTAATTAAGTCGTTAAAAAAACATGTTTGAAGGATCAAGTTTGATCTGTCGGTTTTGTAGATTGCTATAGAGTATGACCGCTTGGAGAGGTTTCACTTCATCCTAGAAAATTACTTGCTCACATTGTTATGTGTGAGACGTCACCTGGAAAAGATGGCTTTCCAGCCTTTTTTATCTTTTTTATCAGTCTTTGGAAAAACTAAAATACGAAGGGGACACCGGGATGTCAACCTCGTTTCCAGGGCAATTTTTTGATTGTTTTAATATTTAAGACGGCGCGAGGTAAAACAAACCATATTTTGTTATAAAAAAACAAGAATTTAAGAATCAATAATGGCGTCGGGTATCCTCGCTAACAGGGAATTAGCGAGCACTCCAACATACATTTTATAACTTTTTTTCTTCCTAATTAGAGGATACGTCTGTAGAAAACCATTTATCGAAAATAAGCTTGAAAATATCAACACTTCGAATTAGCAGACATGTTTTTTGCACCAAAAGTTGTACGCATCTTAGAGACTATTGTATCAGCCAAAATAGCTAGTTGAGATTACTGTATTCCCAAGCCAAATATTCTATGCACTTCTAATTAGCGGACATGTTTCTTGCACCAAAAGTTGCCTCCTTATTAGAGACTACTGTATCAGCTATATGTGCATTTGCAATTTTGTAAAAAGAGCTAGCCTGCCTAGTGGTTTGCTAAGCTGTGCTATTTTGCCTGTTCTAAAGGTTTTTGACGTCACGAAAAAACATTTAAAACACAATATTTCCGTAACCATTTGTCAAAGGTACATGATCCTATACATTTTCTTGACCAGCATTTCAAGATCTATACGATTGAGGCAACGGGTATACCAATTTCAAAAAAAAAAATTTTGTACTTTGGGGGAGTGGGGGGGGGGGCTCTGCTGACGTCAGCAAATTCTTTAAACCCTTATAACGTTATCCAAATTCAAATGTCGTTTTTTGTCCATTGTTATCGACTAGTTTACAATTGAGTGTTTTTCCTCTTATTCTCTCTTTTTGACTATTTTGGAAAAATGCCCTAAAGAAACTTTTCGCCTAAAATGACGCATAATTTTTAAAAGTTGTATCTAAAAACGGCTTCTTAAAAACTTATTTGTTGTTTTCAAGCCACAAGTGTTTTGTTAGATAATATTGACTAGTTATATATGTATTTAAAATATTAATTTTTCGTACCGTTGTCGGCAACTAAAACTTCAGTTGTTTATAAAGTCTCGCATGTACTAGGTGAGTTAACAGTACTACATTAACTGTGGTAGTACATATATGAATCCGGACAATGTCCGGAAATTCCACAAACATGTGGTTGACAAAGTTTCAGGGTGCAACACAAAAAGGTTGTTTAAATTCGGGGAACAATTACATTGATCAAGGTTGTGTTTAATGCGACACACATGGTCAAGGTTCTCTATAATTCACATTGTCAAGAACACAATATACTAATATCAGACATTGTTAGTTAGTGTTCGGCGCATTGCAATAATGCGTTTTGTAACCAGGAAAGAAATTTTAATAGGTTATTTTTAACTAAGAAACTTTTTTTACACATGCTACCCATTAATAGCATTCGAAGAATGGCATTTAGCTATCATTACTTAGTATAACAAAAAAATAGAGGATATCAGGTATGTTATCCTGACAAAACAGAAGACTACTTAAAAATTGACGATTTCAACGGAACGGTTGATAAAATTTTTCGTTCCGATCCAAGCTTAAAGTTAAAACAATTTCAATTTTTCTTGCGGACAGGAACGGAAACAATTATAAAAACGAAAGAATAATTAGCAGATAGCCAATCCAATTTAAGTTTTTTTCTCGTTCCGTTTCAACCCGTTTTGCTTGTGAGTGGAAACCGAACGTGGCTTTATTTAAATCAAATTCCGGTTGTTAATACCCAATAACAACAACAATCTAAATAAGTCACAAGTCAAGATTTAATAGCGTCTTTATTAAGTCATGTTTTTATTTTATTGCGATATGCATATTCACTTAGACTTTTGTTGCTCAAGTTGCTTTTTCAGCCAATATCTGGATCTCAAGTTGTTTAATGGTTTAACTAATTTTCGTAATTTATCTAAGAAGGAAGGAGAAGAAAAGAAAAAAGTCTAATTTTTGGTAAGAGAAAGGTCTCGAAAATAAACGGAAGTGTGCAACAAAGAAGTTATTGTATTTTCTTGTCTTGGGGTCTTTAACTTTTTTTAATGGCATATCGTCCTGGATGGGAGAATTCTCTAAATTCGTCGTTAACGCGTGGAAAATTCCACGGGGAATCAGCTGTCCTACCAGTCTCGTTCCCAGGGATTCTTTTTGCACTCAGGTATGTGGCTATCGCGCAATATTAGAAAGAGAAAATATGCTTTGGGGATGAAATTGCCTTACATATTTCCAGCATCGGTATTTCGTGCATCATTACCCGCCTACTAACACGAAGTACTGAAATTTACTTAGACGGTGGTTATGATAACAGGGGCGATTATAATGCTTTTTCTATTACCGATTAAATGGCACGCCCCCGACAAAATTAAAAAAAAAATATCTTTCGAAACAGTATTTATCTTTTTTACATTTTTAAGAATAACAGCAAAAAAGATATTTGATTTACTTTACTTTTCACATTTTAGAGAAAAAAAAGACGATTCTTTTCGTCTTTATTACAATACTAAATATTTCTTTCTTTATGGAGTACTGCAACCTCATTTCAGAGGATTTAATTACAACTAAACGCAGACAAATTTGGCATATTAAATTGGTATGAAAATAAAGATTGTCATAAATAGCTCCACAGATGCATAATGCAAAATTTCAGAATGAAAGGTTCCAATAGCCTGTTAAGAATACAGTAACTTTTTTTGACAGCTCAGTACACTAAAGCATATCGACACCACTACATAATTTTTGATTTTAAAAATATATTTTTAGACAGATGAATAAATTCTCTGAAAGATAATGTGATAAGAATTTCCAAAAAAGGAAAATAAAATCTGAATAAAAAAAAACACTCTCAATTTCGCGATTTGATAACTCCCCTCAGAAATAAGTTTTTTACGCCAGAGGCCGAGATTAAATTGCTATTATTTAGATTTCCGTCGCTTTTCACCATTTTCCATAATAATTCTTCGTTCAAAAAATATGACTTTTTTTCTCTCGAGTATACTAAAAAGTTGTTGTTTTTACCCTGCTTTGATGCATTTACCCAACCTCAATCCCAGGGCTTTTTTTCTCTTTTTGATAAAGGTACAGCGAGAAAGAAATAGGCATTGGCTGGTGGTCTTACAAAGGCCGTCCCAAAAATTGCGGCCAGTGACATAGAAATATTTTGAGGTGGCGAGTGGGCAATGCAAAGACAAGATGGCCGTGGTAAATTTTTTTAAAGATCTTCCGTGAGAAGTTAGGTGAATAAGTTGAAAAGTTCTCACTTCGGAACAGAAGGCACCAATAGCTTGCAAGTGGTTCTAATGAATTATCATTGCTTTTAGCAATACCATGAAACAAGTAGCTAGCTATGTATAACAGTAACAACATTATTTTTTTCTAGTCTTAATACGTTGTGACACAAGTGATAAAATTATAATCAAAAGTAGAAAGGATACCTGTCTCTCTTTCCTGCTCGCTTAAAATACGGAAAAATGATGAGATTAGTTCACTAGACTAAATCAAAAGTAGCAAAATATATATGGCTAGCTAGTGTGCCGTCCCATATTGTCCGACTATCCCATATTGTTGTAAAATTCATTCCGTCCCATATTATCGGGCGCTGTCCCATTTTGTTGTGGCTCTTCTAGACAATACGGGACAGACATTACAGCTTGTCCATATTGTTGTGTCTCCTCTAGGCAGTATGGGACGGTCATAACAGCGTGTTCCATATTGCTGTGGCTCTTATCGATAATACCGGTATGTCAAAAAGGCTTGTCCCATATTGTCGGGACTCTTTAATACGGGAAAAGTTTTAAAAGCATAAAAATGAGATAAATTATGGTAGTTACACATTTATTCAATACATAGTCTTAGCCTTATATATGTGAACACTAAAAAAGTAAAAAAACTGTGACCAAATTACAACAGAACCGATAACGCTTACGTACGAACGTGGTTTTCCATGCCATAATGCAGCAACACAATTCGTCACACCATTTTTAAACTCTTTGCCATTGTCTGAATGGATAATTTTAGTAATCCAAGGGTGAAACCTATCCACAAACCTTTCTGTGGTTTCCTCTACTGTTTTGCATACAAGTGGAAAGAGGACATGAAACTTTGAAAAATGATCAACAATGTGACCAATATACCGGAAACTACCATCTGGTTTCGACTGTAAATTAAATTTTTACCATTATTATAAAAAATGTTTACAAAATAAACACACTTGATAAAAATACTGCTATAATGATTATAAGAATAAACATGGCTGAGAAAATCACTAATTACCTGTATTCTCTGCAAAAAGCTCAAAGGTATAATAGGTTTTAATGGTAAAGTTGTGTATACCTATTTTAATGCCCATGAAAAAAATACTCTCTAGTTTACCAATATATACTTTTTCAAAGGTTTTTTATTCACAGTAAATTAATTCTCTGCAATGAACTCTCTTAAAAATATCGAACATTTGTGTATTTGTAGCAACACGCGTAAAACTTCCAAGAGGTGGGTCACTCTAAAATATGCGATAAACTTGTAGTAAAGTACATAAATAAATTTTATAAAAGAAAAAATTATATAATCATTTTGCAACTAACATTCTGTATTATGTATGTATCACAAGCCAAGCAAGTATTACATAGAATATACGCTTGTAACAATGACTACATTAAATCTTAAATAAACTAAACGATAAATTAATTTTTTATTTTACTTTCTTCAAGAAAGATTTGAATTCTGGTGAACAAATATGTTAGGTTTTCCATTTGCTGCGCTTAAAAGAATCAACCTTATGAACTCGACGAGCTTGTGTAGTAGTTTGTCTCGCTCGCTTAAAATACGGCCGGTAATCGACCAAACACCGCATATTTTTCGGTGTTGAAGACCGGCCATTTCAAGGGCTATTTCATTCTCGCCTGTCCCTTTGTCAAAAAAAGAAAAAGAGCCCTGGGATCGCGCGTGGCATTTACCGCCATATCTTGCTTAAAATTCGTGTTTAGCATTAACAAAAGTAAAGTTTCGTAGGTATGAGCTTGAAATTCCCCCAAAATTAAGCATATGCAGAGAAAAGTAATGTATGCGTGACGTTTTCGATCAAGGATGGTGTTTTAGTGGCGGGAGTTTGTAAAAATATTTTACTGGATATTTTGTAGCTAGAAGCAATCTATAGCTACACCTTAAAATTCCAGAATAAATACAACCCTTAGTGGCTTTCTAGTAATTTTGTGGTGTACATATAGTAAAAACTACAGCACTTATAGATATTATAGAATAATTTACATCAGCTGCAAAAATAACAGATGAAAGGATGGACCACTACTTGGCAATGTTTGAGAAAACTTAGAGATCTTCAGAAAGCCGAAATTTTCTTGACCTTAACAAGTCAAATGCTTAGAGTCAATAGTACGAGGACATAACGTCATTGGTGTGTTGCCTATAGAATATGAAAAGTGTTGGCATGGTTACTACGCAGAAATGTCAATAGAGCCTTTTGTTGTCTTTGTAAATATTGATAAGTTCTGTTTCTTCTTCGTCAGAAAGTTTTTGAGAAAAAAAAACGATTTGAATTTTTTGTTTGTTTTAGCAACAAAGATTTCAAAGGAAAAAAGTTGCAAGATAAAGAAAGTTCATGTGGGGACACAGTTAAACATTTTCATGCGATAGCAACAAATCATGTTTCTTTTGTTGCTATGGAATGCCATTTCTTTTCGTGTCCCCTTAGCTTCACCGAAATATCACGAAGTAAACTAAACATCCTAGAAATGTTGCGACGAAACTGTATACGAGTAAAACGCATGCTGTAAACTCGTCACCAGGGCTCTCCTATGCTTGTTAGAATATCATAGGCGTAAAATAGCCCTAGGGACAAGGTTGGTCTGTTGTCCATATAATGTGTGGTTATGTTAGCACAATTATCAATTATCTTTACCATATTTTTAAAATGTTTAACGAAAATAAAAGTAACATGAACGAGAAATTTAGGCTGTTTAGCAGTTCAAAACAAGGCGAGTAAGATTATTTTTTGCCGTTCTCAAAGTCCGTTTTTTTTCTCTTATTCTTTCTTTTTTGACTACTTGGAAAGAAATGTCCCGAACAAAAATGTTGTCTAAAATGACGCACAATTTTTAAATGTTTATCTTAAAATGCTTCTTACAATTTCAAACGTATTTTTTTTGTCTCAGCCACAAGTGTTTTGTTGGATAATATTGACTAGTTATATATTTATTTAAAATAGCAACTGTTTGTACTGTTGTTAGCAACTGAAATATCAGTTGTTTAGAAATCCTCCCCTGTGCTCTAGATGGGAGGTTACAGTACTCCATTAATTGGCAGTATGTATGTATCGGGCAAAGACCCAGGACTTGTGCGTCCAAAAAGTCCACACAGCGTGTTGTGGCTGACGACAGAGTTCATGGAGATCTCTAATGGGGTTTCCATTGCTTTAGGACGGACACTTTGATAAAAGTTTCCTATAGTCAAGAGCGCTCTATAGTGAGTGTTCGGCCATCAATCGTAATGCGACTTGATGCGTTTTGTCACCAGAAAAGAAATTTTCAATAAACTTCTTTTTACAGATGCCTCCTATCAATCAAAAGCATTCGAATTGCATTAAGGTAGTAGAATTTTGGATTTACAGTGAAACCTCTCTATAGCGGACACCATCGGGACCTCAAAAACGTTTCCGCTATAGAGAGGTGTCCGCTACATAGAGGTTCTTCCCAAAATTAGCTCAACTTTCTTAAAAAAACCATCCCGGGGCTATTAGGGCGTATTGAAATTGACTGTAACTGGTGTATCAAGAGACTGGTTTTGGGAGAAGAAAGACAGTGAAGACAATATAGTTATGCTACCTTTCTTTTAAAACTAAAACAAGACTTGACAAAAAACATTGAGATATTGCTTTGTCTTTGCGAAGACAATTTAATATCTTCCACTTTGTCAATGACTTTTGAAATTAGGCCAGTTAGAGTTTCATTATTTTGATTCATTGAAAAATTTAGCAATTTTTCCAAATGTTGCAACGCTTTTGATGGAAAAAGTTGCTGAGGAATGTTTTCTTCTTCGTCGTCATCTGAAGCAACTTTCAGTATGACTGCTATCAGATGGATCTGGTAAAACTTGTTGAATAGCTTCCTCTCGAGCTTGTTGTCGCCAGTCTATCAAGTCAGTATTTATTTGACCGATCGATGTCGTCAGATCGCCATCAAAGCTAATAAAGTATTTGACAGTGATGTCATCGTCTTCACGCAGCTGAGTAAGAAGACTCTCAAATTCTTCATCAATTTCGCTATCCTCCGAAATGCAGGTACTTTATTCGGAGAAACTTTCGCGAATCTACAAATTGAAATATTTTCGCGAGATAAACTTTCGCGAAATCCGAAATTGGAAAGTTTTAGCGAGATAAACTTTCGCGATTCGTGATTATAAACTTATTTTTTATTTTCTTATAAAAAAGGTAGCCTATATTTTTTATAATAGAAAAATGAAGAAGTGTTTTTTAACAAAGTAATTTTCTTTCTAATGGTATGTAAAAACGTCTTTTTACAAATTGGGTTCATCGTCAAAATCACAAAGCAGATCAAACACATTTCTAGGCTCGTCTTCTTTCGGCTCCCACGCATCGTCGTCATCGTCTTCTTCGCCACTCGATTATAAGCATTCCGCTCCTCTTCATCAATACTGCAAACCGTGTCCAGAAGCTAATAAGGTAGGGTCTTGATCGACCAAGGGATCAATATCATGGAAAGGATCTATCGTCGGTAGCTTACTTAATCCAAAAACAATAGGGTCGTATATTCCAGCGGCTTTCCATCCATTAATGATGATATCTTTACCATCGGCTGATGTTATGTAGTTGTGGGAAGTATGCAGTGTCACGAATTGACGAAGGTAAGAACGCCTCAGAAATAATACAAGACGTCAATATTGCAAAAGCAATTCATTGGTTACAAGTAGCTTGGAAAGATGTGTCTGCAGAGTTTATACTACATTGCTGCCAAAAGTGTGCGTTTAAAGAATCAGAAATTACTTTATTCGGAGAAACTTTCGCGAGATAAACTTTCGCGAATCGTCAATTTAGAAAGATTGTACTGAATAAACTTTCGCAAATGGCCATTTTTGAAAGTTTTGCGAGACAAAGTTTCGCGAAAAAGACCAACAAACGCGAAATACAAAAGATCAGCTTAATGTTCTTTAATTTATTTTGGAGTGTTTCAGGGTAGCAATGTTTTTTAACTCATATCTTTCAGTTAATTCTGGTAGGCTTTCAATCCATGACTGAATAGTCATTGTCGGTATGTCATCTGCTTCACCTGTAATTCTCGTCTCACGTATTCCACTATGTTTTTTTAAACTTTTCAAGCCAACCGTTTGATGCAGCGAACGCAGCTAAATCATCTTTGCCCAGTTTTTCTTTATTAACATCGCTTCTTCCTTCAACATTGGACCATCAGGAAATAAATTTGCGCTCACACATTTTTTATACCAGGCAATTAGAATTTCATTAATCAAGTGGTATTGTCCGTGTCTCAAATTTTTTTGAAGAGTTTTTGCATTCCTTAAGATATTTGAGACACAATTCTTTCCAATCTTGAAGTGTTGCGCAATCACTCGACATCCAATTTTTGGATTGTTGTTTGCGTAAGCGATGACCTTCATCTTTTCGTCCAATGCCAAGTTTTTTCGTTTCATACGAGCAGAGAGCTGAAACTTTGAGCACGACATCTTTGCTACTGCTTACCTTAAGATTCATTCATTCAAAGTACATGTACATTCGAAGAACCTCATTTAAATCATTCGAACATTCAAAAAATTCGAACATTCGAATATTTCAATGCAATGATTTTATTGACGAATTCTCTTTAAAATAATATCTCTCAGACATGAAAGTGCTCATTAGTGAGGATAAATACGAGATCGCTATACAACTAAGGATCATGAAAGACAGTTCAAAGTACGAGTGTGACAGTTTTGTCAGAGGATACCATGCTTACATGGATGTTTGGAAACCGCTGATTGGTGAGTGTTTGAAATGCGTGAAAGAGTCAACCAACGAAGTGGGCACAAATGCAGTTGCTGTGGTTCGTACAAATTTTCATTGTACTAAAGAAGTGGTGGTTGGTCATGTGCCTAAACATATATCTGAAGTCGTATTTATGTTTCTATCCCTCCTGCTCTATGGAAATTATAGTGACTGGAAAACGCGTTAACCGCGGAGGTGGATACGGCCTGGAAATCTCTGCAAATTTTCGTTTTTATGGCCCTGAAAAAGCCATAAACTGGCTGAAATATAACATACAAAAGATTAAAGAATTATTAAATAATAATGTAAAACATTGTCTTAAGTAAATATAAGAGGTGTCCGCTATAAAGTGTCCGCTACATGGAGGTTATGTTATGAGAGTTTGACCGTCGTTTCATCCGTTCCCATGAAAAGTGTCCGTTGTAGAGAGGTGTCCGCTATAAAGGATGTCCGTTATAAGGAGGTTTTACTGCATTTGAATTCTGGTTGTTAATACCCACTGGTAGCACCAACTTATATAAGTCACAAGTCAAAATTCAACAGCTCATTTTGCCGTCTCTTAACTAAGACATATTTCTATTTTATTGCGATATGCAAGATATGCAGATCTTAATTTACTTGTTTTTAGCCAATATCTGGATTATAAGTTTCGTAATGGTTATTTAAATGTATTCAACTAATTTTCGTTATTTATGTAAGAAGAGAAAAGAAGTAAAGAATTCGTATTCTTGCTAAAAGATAATTGTTAAAAATAAATGGCAGTTGTTCCCTGGGATTCTTTTTTCGCACTCAGGTATGTGGCTATCGCGCACCATTAAAAAGAGAAAGTATGCTCTGGGGACGAAATTGCCTCACATATTTCCCGTATCGCTATTTCGTGCATCATTACCCGCCTACTAACACGAAGTACTAAAATTTATTTAGACGGGGGTTATGATATGATAAATGGCACGCCGGACAAAATTGAAAATAATAATATCCTTTAAAACAGTACTTATCTTTTCTGCTAAAAATGTGAACACTGGAATCCATCTATGTGTGGTGTTTGAAGCTGGAAGGAAGTTGTTGTGCCTGATGCTGTGAGTTTTGCGAATTCAAAGCAGATTTAGAGTGGGATGAAGAAGTGTTTTTTTTTAAATCGACGATTTTGGCGTAAGAGAACGGTTTACTTTAAAAGACGTCGCAAAACCTCATTTTCTGGTAATTTTATTTATTGGTGGACAATGTTACAAAATGTTATTGTTACAATAGGTCAAAGCTGCTTTTCTAATGTTTGCAAAGTGTTTTTAACTAGTTAGATTGTAGATAAAATGTGTGCTAGCTTGGAGTCTAAGGTGTTAAAAAGACTTTCATATTTTTTAACCAGTAAAATAATAAATAAACTAAACTCTAAAGTTTTTGTCACATGAAACTTGTATTTATTAAAAGAAAAGGAAAAACGGAAAATATCATATTCACATTAAAAATGTTATTTTAATTTTAAGAAATGTTGTTTTGTCCTGAGTTTTATTCTCTTTTCTTTCACACACAAGCTTTTGTAAAAGCAGTACTCTTGGCACTAGGAGGAGTTTTTTTTAATTAAACTTAATTCCTATTTTTTGTTTAATGTTTCCTCTACATGTAGATATTGTTATTTAAACGAATATTTTTGTTTCTTACGATGTTCGTGAACACTTTTATTGAAGAATGCACATTTCATTTAATTTGTTTTCCCTTCCCAAATGTACTGAAAACCTTTTTCAATCTGGATAAAAACTGGGGGTGGGGGTGGCAAGTGGGGTTTAATAAAAAGGGTGGGGTGGATTTGTAGGAAAATACGAAAATTATGATAAATTGGATCAATATTATATCAATGTTATAGCAAAAGTTTTTATTTGGTATAGAAATCTTCTTTTCTAGGATTCATCCTTTGTGTTCACTGTACGGTCTTCCCTAAAACATATTGTTTTGTTAAATGTAGTTGTTATTAATGGATCTTCCGAACAAAACTGCGGCTGTGTGAGGTGTTATATGGTAGTGGAGCGAGGGCTGACTAAAGTATTTTCTGCGGTCTTTGCATTCTAGACTTGCTGATTGGATAAATCGCTTGATCAATCGTAATTTTTTTATCGCATAAAAAGAAGAAAAATTTGTTCATATCCAATTAACAGTACTAATGCTTCTCGTTTCATGTGCAAATATCACTGCTCTGTTTCATTAAGATCTACACCGAATGCAACTGGAGGCGTACTGCCATTTGCTTGCTTTGACTTAGAAAATCACCAACTTCTACTAGACTAGCATTTATTTTTATTTATCACGAATATTTATACAGGATGGCCATTCAAAAATTGTAAAATATACAATACATATATCTAAAAAATTTCTGTTCTTCCATGGGTCCTGTTTCCCAACCCCCATCAACAACGACTATGCTACATGTAATACACTGAAGGAAATAGATAGTCGAAAGAGAAACAAGAGCAGGGTCTGTGTAAAATAAAATGAAAGGGGGGGAGGAACAGTTAAAATAGTAAAAACAAATATTTACAGATTAAAAAACTCTTCATATAATTTTACAAAATCTTCTGTTAATGACGAAGCACGTAGTTTCAGAGAAAGTTCGTTGAAAGTTTTTGCACAATTAAAAAAGAAGCTTTTTCTACTTGATTCCAGCTTAATCTTAGGAAGTCGTAGTAAATGATTTTTATTTCTTGTGTTGTTTGTCATTTTTTGAAATAACTTTTCAAAGGTTTTACACACGTCTCCATTAACACAATTGAAAACTTGAAGGAACAGACGTTTCCTTAACAGATCTTTAATTGATGCTGGTTTAGATTTTCTTGAAACATTCTTCTTGAATATAATACGATTTGCTCGTTTTTCTAAATTTTCCAACTTTAGCTGATACGTCTTGGTAGAATAACATGTAATGATTGAACAATACGTGAAAAATGGTATCAACATGGTCTTGTAAATTTTTGATGCAGCCTCGATGTTTAACTGAGGTTTGATTCTCTGAAGCTTTCTTGTATGTCGACTCGATGTGTTCCCATAATGAAAGAATTTGGTCCAATTTTACACCAAGATACTTGTAGGAGTTGGTGAAAGAGAGTGTTTGATGTCGATAATCTATATCCAAGGTCTTATTTTTAATACGTTGAGTAGTGCCAAACAGCATGCATTCCGTTTTGCCTTTTTCATATTTATAATAAGGTCTGCAACACGATTGAAGTCATCAGTCAACAATTTTTCAACGCTTTCTTTTCTTTTACCAGACACATAAATGACAGTGTCATCAGCGTATGTCAGTATTTCGCAGTTAGAAAGGACACTGCCAATGTCATTGAAGGTGATCAAAAATAGATGGGGACCTAAAATCGAACGCTGCGGTACACCACAGGTTACCGACTCAGGTTCAGATGTTTCATTTTTCATCTTCACAGTTTGCTTACGACCAAAAAGGTAGTCAATAAAAAGTTCCTTTTCAGTTCCTGTAACACCATGACTTTTAAGGCTTTCAATGATTTGTGCATGACTTAGCGAATCGAACGCTTTGCTGAGATCTATGAAAATTTCACCAGTTAACTCTCCATTGTCCATATTCTTTCTTATTGTGTCAAATGCATTTTGTTGTTTGGTCCCCCACTAAAATACAGAATACAGAAGAGCTTTTTGTTTTTATCCAGGACAGCTTGTGTTAAAGATAGAATCAAAGGCAAGTAATTTATTTATTCCGTTGAACAACCGACTCGTACCAAGTCTAAGGAAATAGCGATACACCGACCAATGAGTGATTCACCTTCTCCTTTTATGACTAAAAACTTGCATTTGATTGAACGGTATTGTAGCATTGTATGGGAAGGTACGTGTACATGAAGTATTTGGCGGCTGCAGATTCGTGTTTTTGTAGGTGTCTTTGTCAAGGTTATTTGCTGAAATGCCAGAGTCAATTAATATTTCAATGTTTTTACCATGAATGTTTACGGTATATTTACGTGTATCATCTGGTGATAGCTGAAGGAGGTAGATTTAATTTTCATCATCGTAGGATTGATCTTTAACAATATCTTTGCTCCTGCACATTTAATTGTAATGTCAAACTTTTACACACTTTCTGCATATTTTTGTTTTCCTGCAGTTAGCATCTTGATGTCCATGGATACCACATCTTCTGTTTTCAACTGTTGTTTTTCCTTTCTTGTAGTTATGGCTGTTGCTGTGAGACGATCTACCATTTCATCTTGTTTTCGAACCACCATCGTGAAACGTAGCTTTTCATTTTCCTGAGTTGAATCACCAGTGCTTTGTTAAAATGCTGCTATGTTTTCAGTTTGTTGGTCAGCCGATACCATAAGTCGTCCTAGTTTCAAAACTTTCTCAAGGCTGGGATCCGTTGCAAGTAGCATTACAACATTTCTAATCATGTCATTCTTTTGTCCCTGAAAGTCGCATGGAGCCGACCAATTTGCAGCCTTACTACAAATTGGTCGATACTTTCTTCGGTTTTTGATTATATTGATTAAGTTTATGTCTGTCGTATGGCAAATTCTTAATAGTCTGGAAAGGAACATCAAATTTATCAAAAGCTTTGACAGAGTTTGTACCAGTATCAGAAAATGTTTCGAATAATTCCTGACAAGCTGGACCCATGAGATGTAGTAAACAGTTACGTTTTTGTTCATCGTAAGTGATTCCACCAGCTGATACGAAATAGATAGGGCTGGCTTTCCATCGCTTCCATTACTGGAATATGACAGTCAGTTCACTGATTGTGAAAGCTGGCTTGAGCATGGTAACCATGTTTGTTGACAGAGCACACACTCAGGACACAAACTCAGGAGCAAGATAATAGACATCCTGGGGTTGCAGGATAAACAAAAAACCTAAGGGAGCAGCATTCGCGAGAAGGTTAGCGCTTGTAGACAGATCAAAACACAAATAATATCAATATACGTGTAGCAAGTTCTTGAATTTCAAGTGCACCTTGCAGACTTTCATGTATGCCTTTGCACGAAAAGGTCAGATGAAAGATTATCCTCTTAGACTCGTCGTCAATGTAATATGCGTTGTAGCATCTATTTCTTAATCAGATATATCAAAATATAACTGGCGACATTCCACGGAAATATTAGCTATCGCAGCCATCTTAAATGTGTATATTCGTGTAAGCAACACCGAACAACTCCGCAGTTTTAAAGTATATCAAATAGATATGTTAAAAATGGTAGGCAAGATGTAGCGCAATACTACACTGACGATGACTTATTTATAAAACCAACATTTTGAAATAATAAAAGATGTAAATAAAGATAAATTCGACATCAGATCAAATTAATTCATCAGCTCTAAGTTCAACAAAGAATTCTGTGCCTGAACATACAAAAAAACTGCAGTACAAGATTTGTAATAAAAAATTTGTTTGACATTTGCAAGGTTCATGCAGAATCAGAAAAAGGGAACGAACAAAAAATCTTGATAGATAGGTCAGATTCATATTAAAAAACTTCACTAATTCAACTAATTCAATTTCTTTGTTACTCCAGTGATTTTCTGTATGTGTAACATTAAATACACCGGGAAAATCAATTCCACGTTGGTGACATCGATCTGTCTTGCCTGCATATATAAGCTGCATAGGTAGGAACGTGTCATCCTTGGCGCAAGTAAATGTTTCTGTTATTTGTTTGTACTTTTTCCAATTATTGACAAATGTATGATAAAGGAGTTTGATCAAAGTTCAGGATGAGTGGGTCAGGTATCCCATGCCAACTTTGCATATTTTTTTATTTTACGTTGATATGTTAGTCTTACTTCTTTCAAAAGACCAGGAGTCACTGAGATTTCACGACCACACATTTTTTCCCCTCCTAATCCATACGATGAAGAACGTTTCCGCCCCATTGCATATTTAGACGAGATGCTGTTGATAATTTGTACGTTGATGGGTGATCCTTTAATGCTTAGCGATTCAACCACTTTGATTGTCTTTTTCATTAATTCATCTGGAATCAATGAAGATCGTCCAAGTTTTTACTTTCAAATGTACAGTGGAAGAGATGAAGTTGCAACTACTATGTCCTCCATGGAAATTTTTTTTATGTTTTTTTATGTTGCTTTGACAGAACCGTCAAATGGTTTGGTAAGATTGTAAGATCGTAACGTTATTATAGCTAGATAATATTTTTCCTGCCCTCGCGGCAACAATATCAGGTTGTAGAAAATTTCATATCTCTTTTCGCAGTAGTTATACTTTCCTACACAAAAATTTTAAAAATTTATATATATAAGTACCCGTCTCAAATTGTTTTCTCTACACCATTGTTACGAGAATAATTTCCGATTTTAAGTTTCACTTTTTCTTTCTACGTTCATATTTACGACAATTATTGTTTTTCTTTTTTCTAAATATTTCTGCTCTGTGACGACCTCAGTTTCTCTTAGTGTAATACCTTCCGCTTCTCTCACAACTTCTTAGGGCTTTTTGTTTGATGAAAAATAATTTAATATCGGCATGTTTATAAAAACACCGTACTGCTTAAGTAAAAAAAAAATCAAATGAGTGTTATGCATGACGTTTTTTTCAAACAAGCTACAAATTCAAATTTCAAAATTTGCATATTCGAATTTTAAAGTAGTCACACATTTGAAACTCTAAATGTGTAGAATGTTCGAATAGTATTATATTCAACTGATTGAACGTTTAGGCAAAACATTGATATCTATTATCATACTGTTATCAGTAGCAGAGTTTGGCATGTTTATGGCAAAACAGTTCGGATAAATCCGAAAAAAGACGAATCGTTGAAGATAAAAAAGAATTGACCCATATTCGATTCGATATATTTGGCAAGAAAATCAATATCCCGCCTTGTACCTGATATTATTGTGAACATTCCTAAAGATTTGAAGATCCATTTATTTTTTTTAGATCGTAGAAGCACAGGTTGAGTGTGAAAAATTCCGTCTTTCTCCGATTCCGAAAGGTAGATTGGAAATAGTACTCCTAGTAAATTTCAAAATTCAAAATGACAAAAGGAGATATTTGGAGAGGCTGAAGAATTTAATCTATGAAAACTACGAACACCTAAAATTAAAAATTTTGACGTCAATATAGTAGGTTTTGAGAAGTACGAATCAGATGAAAATACAAACAACGTTTTTGTGATGGCGAGGAACGTAGAATTACGTCAAGTTAAAAAAAAAAAGTAATGAGATAAAAAGTTTGGACAATTCAATATTCGGACAAGCATTTGTCCGAAAATAAAAACGTCCGAAATTTTTGGAGTTGAATGTAAAAATAAAATACAATTTACCACGCTGCAGTAGACCGATTGTAAATAAATTAGCATATTAAGCTGCTTTAAAAAGTGGTTCATCACTTTTTTACCATACTTTTATTACATTTTATCACAAAACAAATATTTTAAAAATTCCGTTTTCAATACTGTTATAATATTTCTAACTTTATATCACCACAGTTTTTTTTGTTCGAGAATGTTTGTTTGTTTGTTTGTTGTTTATTTGTTGTTTCTGCGTTTACTTGCATTTTCTGGTTCACACTAAAAAAATTATGCTGCAAACATAGACGCAAATGCAAAAATATCTTTTTGATATCTTGCGTCGAGCTTAAGCTTGCGTTTATACTTTCGTCATGTTTGGACATTTTCAATCTCATTATGCTTATAACGTATATGCTCAGAAAAATAGATTCACGCAAAGTACACTTGGCAACGACAAGACCATGGCAGTACTTTTACGACCAATCAAATACCAGATCAGCGTCTCAACTTCTCGGATCAGCTTCTAAGCTTCCCAGATTTGCTTTTCTGCTTTACAGATCAGCTTCTCAGGTGTATCTCGGATGTTATACTTTCTTAATCTTCCGCTTTTACAATTTTCCTGCTTAATTCATAATGACGGCGCTGGAGGAGGTTGCTGATGTTGATTTTGTGAGTGACTTTATACGAAGAGGCTTCACACACAGATGTATTTCCGTATTATATTGTTCCCAGTATCTAAGACTTTCTCGCACCAGTGAGAGAAGTGTAAGACGCTATTGTTACGACCATGGTATCAGAAAAATATCTAACGACGAATTAGATGATATGGTAAACCACTTTATACAGCAATATGGCCATGGTTATGGGCTTGTTATGATGCAAGGAAGTATTCGTTGCAACTTAGGTGTGACCACAGGTGTAATATCACAACGAAATGTTGCAATATCATTGAGACGTATCGCTCCAAATGAATACGATTCTAGATCATGCGATATGATGGAAAGGACGAATCCTATACTATACTACGCTCCTTATTTTAGATACAAAGTGATTTACGTAAAGTGATGTACCATTTATAAGATTTAGTAACATTTTGCAGACATGAACCGAATTTCTCCAGAAGAAATTCTTCCCTATTTTACAGTCTCCTGTGGTCAACTATTTTAATAACTTTAGTTAAGTGACCTCGTAATGCTTTATGTTAATATCTTTACGTCTCCACCGTAACGCTCTTTAAATCTTTATATTTTTATATTATCAATTTATATTATATTAGTTAGTTGCCAATCAATTCACTTGATATGCCTTCGTAAGCGTGTACCCAAAGGGCCATTTACTATCACTTGATAAAATTTGGATTTTTGCGCAGAAATTGTCAATATCCCCATTAATTCAATAAATGAATGTGGGTCGTATTTAGAAAAAGATGTACCGTTTATTAGTGCTTGTTCCTGATCAAATACTCACTTGCTTAGTGCCAAAATAAATTGAAGCTTAAAGAATGAGGTAAGTACTGTACTCAGTGTGAAATGCAAATGGGTGTTACGGATTGCCAACACTGTTATTTTTTTTATCTAGACACCACCTGGATACATTGTAACCAAACTGGTTATTAATGAAGAGTATTGGAATGACTTAACATCTACATTCAGTGAGTTTTATGATCAGTATTTAATCTTGTTTTACAGCACATAATTTGACCAAAAGGAAGAAACAAAAACTTTTATTTTTATAGCCACAAACTACATTATTTTTGGCAAGTGGCAATTGTTGATACTCCTGTGGTCTAACGGTATGATACCTATGAAGAAATTTCATAGGAAATCCAGGTTCAAATCCTGGCAGGAGTTTTGAAATATTTAATTGTAATTAAAGTTAAAAGAAACTTATCTTTCCTGGAAGCTTTTTAGATTTTTAGAAAGTCTTTTTAACTTTGCTGAAAACGATATGAGGCTTGGCACCCCTCCAGTATTTAACTTTTGATACACAGGGTTCGATCAAGGAAAAAAGAGAATTAAACCCAGCATTTGTTGTAGCACCGGTGTAAAAGTTCATTTTTCATCGCTTTTAATCCTTCTGCAGGTGAAAATAGATTCTTTGGCTGTATTAACTATAAGCTTTCTTTTTAAAATTTATTAAAAATTATCTTTATTGTTGAAACCTTCTTCTTTTTTGTTTACCGAATAATCGTGGCCTGACAAAACAGGAGATAAAAATAAATGGTTCACTGGGTAACAAGCAACCAGGCTCTGTGGAGCTACATGGCTCATTAAACAAAGAATTCTTTGTTTAATGATAAAGTCTTTGTCGCAAATTAAATGGAATTGTTTTATGGCCGACACGCAAAGGATTCAACAACTCGTGAAGTTCCCTTTTATTATTAAAACACTTGACAACATCAATAGACCTAAAAGCACCAATTTTTTACATTTTTCTTGCTAAAACTTGTGCAGCTTACAAAACAACGTAAAAACCTACTATTTAGAGCAAAAAATTGATTTTAACTGTATATAGGATAATTATTTTTTTTAAGGACGCAAGATCACATCAAAATATTTAAGCTCGCAAAAACACCAATTTTTTACATTTTTGTTGCTCAAAGTTGCGTTCATCACAAAAGAACATAAAAAACCATTATTTGGAGCAAAAAACTGATTGTAACTGTATCTCGCATTATATTTTCATTTATGGACGCAAAAGCACCTTAAAAAATTTAAGATCGCAAAAGCAACAATTTTTCACATTTCTATTGCTGAAAGTTGCGTTCATCACAAAAAAACATAAAAAACCATTATTTGGAGCAAAAAACTGATTTTAACTGTATCTCGCATTATTTTTTCATTTATGGACGCAAAAGCACCTTCAAATATTTAAGCTCGCAAAAACACCAATTTTTTACATTTTTGTTGCTCAAAGTTGCGTTCATCACAAAAGAACATAAAAAACCATTATTTGGAGCAAAAAACTGATTGTAACTGTATCTCGCATTATATTTTCATTTATGAACGCAAAAGCACCTTAAAAAATTTAAGATCGCAAAAGCAACAATTTTTCACATTTTTATTGCTAAAAGTTGCGTTCATCACAAAAAAACATAAAAAACCATTATTTGGAGCAAAAAACTGATTTTAACTGTATCTCGCATTATTTTTTCATTTATGGACGCAAAAGCACCTTCAAATATTTAAGCTCGCAAAAACACCAATATATTAAAATTTTGTTGCTAAAAGTTGCGCTCGTCACAAAAACAACATAAAGCACATTATTTAGAGAAAAAAAATGATTTTAACTGTATCTCGAATTATTTTTTCATTTATGGACGCAAAAGCACCCTAAAATATTTAAGCTCGCAAAAACACCAATATTTTAAAATTTTGTTGCTAAAAGTTGCGCTCATCACAAAACAACATAAAAACACATTATTTAGAGCAAAAAGCTGATTTTAACTGTATGTCTCGAATTATTTTTTCATTTATGGACGCAAAATCACATTATTATATGTAAGGTCGCAAAAGCACCAATTTTTTACATTTTTGTTGCTGAAACTTGCGCACATCACAAAAAAACCATAAAAACCCATTTTTGGGGCGAAAAACTGATTTTAACTGTATCTCGCATTATTTTTTCATTTATGGACGCAAAAGCACCTTCATATATTTTAGCTCGCAAAAACACCAATTTTTCACATTTTTGTTGCTAAAAGTTGTGTTCATCACAAAACAACACAAAAACCCATTATTTGGAGCAAAAAACTGATTTTAACTGTATCTTGCAAGGGGTATGATGAAATCATGCAAGAGTTGATCAAGCCAATCGGTGACCATCTATTTTGGTTTCCAATGAGATGTAGAGACCCTGGGGCATATGTGGATGTCAGTTATGGAGCATATCATCAATAAACACTCATTTACGGGAAAGAACCAAAAGTACCCAAAATGCGCACGCAAACTATACAAAGTGACGCATTCAATGCTATTGAGAATGTTGGAAATGATAAAAGAATTCACATAAAAAATCATATCATACTGGCAGTCTCGAAGTATTTCATTCATTGCTGAAGTCGTATATGTATCCAAGAAACAGGAATTCATTCCAATGTGATGAATGCCAGAGTCAAATTAGCGGTTCTTCACCACAATTTATATGTCAATCGAAAACAATTAGTGATCACACACCATCGCAAAGGATCGGCAAGAAAAGGGGGAAAAACAATGGAAGTTTTTTGCTGTTGCATATCTCGTCCGTCAAAAGATTGGGTAGCAAAAGAAGAAAAAAGCGTGAAAGTCATATGAGTTTGTTGATGATTTTGTTGTAAAGCGAAAAGAAACAGGTGCAACGATCTCCTGTACGGTATCCGAACTTCCGGATAGGTGGAAAAGTCCTTTAAATATTGCTTTTATGAACGTCCGAATAAGAAAGTTATTAAAAAAACCTTTTCAAAACCAACCGATTCAAGATTCAACTTTAAGTTTACGTTCATGTATATATTTTTGTAAACTCCTAATCTTTAAAATCCTTATATCCAACGTACTTTCCATTTGTGTCAGGAAATATGTTTCATATTACCTTCACAGATAAGATTGAGATCACCGAACCCTACTTACAGTTAGTTTCACTCTTTATAAATCAAAATTGCCTAGCAGATGCTGTTATACATTCGTGCAGATTATTTCTGTTAAACTAGAGGGGTAAGCTTAATAAAGCATTAATCATTGCACTAAGAGAGAATCCACCTTTGTCGTTGAATTGGTACACTTTGACTGGGTGTAATTTGGCAAAGTTACCTGACTCTATTCTATAAACTTCTGCCAGGAATTGAACCTGGATCTCTTACAGATTTTCTCCGTAAGAATCTTACCATTAGACCACAGAAGTTTTACTAAAAAAACTATTTTGTTAACTTTGAATTTTATGAAAAGTAATAACAACCGCAGATAGTCAAACGACATACACACCTATATATATCACCCAGCAGCCATAATCTGCACTATCCAAAAAAAATAACAACATAATGATCAATACTAACATTTTTCGGCAGTACTTTTTACCATGTGTGCACGAAGTGACAGAAACAAGCGCTCTGATCATTAGAGTTCCTGCAAAACATTTGCCATAAACAAAGAACCATCAAGAATACGTAAATTTTGAGTTGTGGAGCTGGGTAGTTAGGTAGTTACTGAGGGCAGAGTTGGAGAATTGCTAAATTTTACGGTAACAAAGTTGAAAGTCGTATTTGCTCTCTTTTGTAGAACCTATTATTTTTTATATTTTTAACACGCGATGCGTGAAATTGCGTTGGGGATACTACTACACTAAATCATACTCAGTTGTAATGAAAAACATCTATTTAAATTGAAGTGTACAGGATTTCAGCAGGACTAGCAGAAGGTAATGCCTGATCTGTTTACACATAAACATTATCTCGGAGCACATTGGAAACATTCTGATTGGTTTCTTAAAACAACGCAAGGTATTATCTAGGAGAATCTAGGACCCAGGTGTTGACAAAACAGAGATTAAAAGTTTTTTTTCTAAAGAATGTTTTGGCATGAGATAGTGTCAAAAAGCGCTCAGGAACGATAATGATTACAGGTTTAATGATGGCATTTTTAACCAGGAGACTCGCCACTTTTCTGGATTTTTATATTTCTTTTTTTAAAAAAGTAGAGTTTGAGAATAGGCAAAAAAAAATTGCAAATTGTACGATGCGCATGCTCTGATTGCCAACATAAGACAAACTACGCCAATAATTATATTAAATTTTTTTGGGTAACTGTGATCATACGACAAACTTAAATTTGACAGCAAAAATGACGAAGGTAAAAGCGAAGGAGCTATGTTTGTTATTCAGGCATAAATCAAATTCTGCTTAAACACTTTGTGTACAGGATACTAAAAAGAATTAAAAGTTATACAGAAAAACGAAATGAAAATTATCAAGAGGTAAAATTCTCTCTATTTGAACTTTGTTCCGCTCTGCCATATTTTATATTACTGCTTCTTTAATTTATTCAAAAAAAATTAGAAAACAAAAGCGAACTGATTTGCTGTTTTAACCGTTCTTGACTGTCACAGAGGGTTAATCAAACTCTCCTCTTCTTCAAGTGTTGTTTATAAATATCAATATAAAAATGTGAGTCTATAAAAGGAAAAAGTTTGACTTGCCCAACACATTTGGCGTACAGTATAAAGTTAAGAAGTTATGAAGAAAGTAAAATCAGAAAAGCTTATACATTGTTAAATATGCACAGGTCTAGAGTGGGGATGGAGAGTTGTGTTTTAATCGGTTACTGGCAATATTAGTAACTAGTCGGTGGCCTGTTGGTTGATCCACGGGTTCGCCCGTCCTTTAAATGTCGCATTTCGTGTGTCTCGCTACTTAAGGTATCATTTTGCGCAGAGACAGACATAATACGGCTTTTATTATAAAGACTCGCTAACTCACCGACTACCAACTCTTCAACTACCTAACTTCCTGACTATAAAAGTTCTCATACTCAGAACCGTCCAGTATATAAATGATCTGCCAATTCTGTCTCAAACTGCTGATGGTAATTTATATTTTATGTGGTTTGTGATCAAAACACAAAGGCGGGTTTTGAGTGTTTAAAGCTCTCATTGCTACTGAATTTTTCTTGAAATTTCTACCTAAGTAGACGATGACCTGATATGGGGATTGAACCCATAACCTTTAATTAAGGACATGAGTCGAACGCTTTACCGACTGAGCTACAGTTGCCTTCAGCTGTTTTTCTGTAGCTAAATTGTGCATAAATAAAATTATAGAGCTGCATTAGCAACAAAAAACAACTAATTTTTACATATAAACAAATTTTAAAGAAATTTAAGAAAAATATCCATATGTATGAACAAAATTTAAGAATTACGTAAGGCCGCCAAGCGGCCGCAATGCAATTCTGATTTTCCGAATAAAATCGAAGGAAGATCTAATGCTGAGTCCTTACAGCCCAACCGCTAACCAGAGTGGAGTCCAGGCGAAGTACCGCGTGCATGCCATAAACGTGAATAACCAACAGATAACCAATATTACTCATAAACAAATGAACTGATCAATTCTGATATATAAAATATGTACATTCTTG
The DNA here is from genome assembly GCA_030067915.1 of Hydractinia echinata. NCBI lineage: Eukaryota > Metazoa > Cnidaria > Hydrozoa > Anthoathecata > Hydractiniidae > Hydractinia > Hydractinia echinata. Next base: position 1,305,173 of record JASGCC010000002.1, read on the forward strand.
CCACAAACAAGTGTATTAAGCCTAGTTTTGTAGGGAAGAGAAAATTAAAAACACAAATAATAAAGTAATCTGTGGAACGGTTTTCTTGTCATACAATAAAAACCAAAAACAAAACGTTCATCGCCGCCCACGACTTGAACTTTGCCAATGATAATTCGCTAAAAACAAAAAAATATGAATCGAATATGAATAACTTGTTGTAATCATAACTTGTTGCAACGTTGAAGCCGGGTTGGGAGGCTAGACAGTATTAGATCTTCCTTCGATTTTATTTATAAAATCGGAATTACATTGCAGCCGCTTAGTGGCCTTACGCAATTCTTACATTTTATTGCATAAACTCTTAGTCGATCTAATACTGAGTCCTTGGAACCCAACTTTATCTGACTGGCTCCCAGTCCCAGTATGTTCAAAACGTTTACTTGAAAAAACCTGACTGGAACTTTTTATCCGCAGAAACAACTGTTTTGTTATAAAAATTCTGCCAAGTTGACTTGTTAAATCAAATTCCCCTAACTAAAATATCATCCACTGAAAGTCCTGACATGCTTGCTTTTGACGAAGATGCCGAACATGTGGAATGTCCCTTAAAAATACCTGCTTCCCTAAGGGTTTCCGTCAACCACCTGGAGAAAATGCAACTATTTACCTCGTTATAAGGATTAATACAACCAAGTTATAATTGAGTTTTACCACTATCCCGCCACTGTTTTGTGCGGACTAAGTATACGTTCAAAGTTTAAACCACAAAAAGTTCTTTGTCTTCAGAAAACGTATGAATAGAAAAAACTGGTGGTACTTTGCCCCGTCTCAAACTCTCGTGAAGCTTGTGGAAACTAAAAGTGTCACCGCTACTCGAATTTGTCAAAAACGGATATCTAAGTGATGAATTGCTGAGGCAAGAGAAGCCGAAGTCAATGCTAAGAACATAACTAATTTGTAAGTGAGTTGCCTGTTGCTCAAATTTATTCCCAAAGGCCACTTTTCATTAATGAATGCTATCACCTCCTGTACATCCAAAATGAACATATACCTAGGTTGCAGTGGTCCGGAATTAAAAACTCCATCAACCAAAGTGCAAACTTTAGGATGCTGACCATTTTGTTTGCCATCAACCGATTCATGATAAGCTGATATGGCTGAACGGTGAAAACTTACGGTCCAATATTTCATGCCTTCGTCAAACAGAGAAGGTAATTAATCTAAGACCTTGTTCACATGGCAACAAAATGGATTAATTTGTCTCTCAGTACACCGGGTGTAATTTGAAAAAGTTCCAGGTTGTCTCTTACTGCTGATGAGTAAGGCAGCCGACTCTGAAACTCCTGATTCCAAAAACTTATCGCTGAGATAGTCCACGCCCCTAGTCTCAAGCAATTTCCCTTGACTAATGGATTGATAACCTCTTTAGACCCGGATACCAAACTTGAGATTGCCAGACAGGTGTTATTATAATCATTCTTTCCACTTTTTCCTGTTACACACTTCCTCAGTACCCTTTAAATCAGAGCAAAAGGTGGAAAGGCATATAACTTCTTGTGGTTCGTCTATTTCTGTTGAAATGCATCTGTTGCTATGCAGTAAGGAACTGGGCTCCATGCCATATGCAGTGGAATCAGATGAAACATTCGAGCACAAACAGATCTACCTCCGGAAACACCCCTCATGTGACAAACTGCTCTGAAAATTAAAGGGGAGTGTCCGAAAAGGCGTTCACATTTCGAGACTCCCAATCGGCTTCCACATTTTGACCGCTGGGAAGTTATTCCGCAGAATCGTGATTCCATTGTGTAGGAGGTAAGTCCATGATGTCCTTGCTCAGATCGAGATGTTGTCGACTGTGGTTATTTGAAAATTGATCGATTTTAACTGTTTGTTTTTGTTAAAAGTCAAAAGGGCAAGCTTTACTGCCTTTAATCCTAAAACATTTATGTGAAGCTGTTGTTCTAATTATGTACAAAGGCCACCTGTTGATTTTCCTTGGCAATGTGTTTCCCAGCCCTGTTTGGAGGCATCTGTACGGATTAGAACCTGTGACTGTGCCTAGATCATATACTGACCATTGCAAATCTATAGATTGTTTATCCACCAGATTAATTCCTATTTTGCCCTTTGATTCAAATGAATTACTCCTAAATAGTTGTGACACGCTTTCAACTTTTAAATCTGTAGTTGTTTGTAGATAGCGCAACTGTGAGCAGGTAATATTGCTGGAACAGACGATGTTAGGAGGCCAATCAACTTTGACAAATCCATAACGGTCACTGTTTTGCTGTTGTGAACCATCATGCACATATTTTTTTATGTTGTCCACCTTTCCCTGTGGAAGGAACAGAGATAAATCTCTTGTGCTCACAACCAACCCTAGAAACTCTATTTTCTGTGATGGTGTAATCACAGACCTTTTTAAATTCAAAACAAACTCCAGATGTCGTCGGAGAAAAATCACAGTGTCCCTGGCCATTAGGTCGTCCGTTACTGATAGAACAGAAGCATGCGTCTAAATAAATGACTAATCGAATATTTATCTGGCGCAATATCGAAATTTGGATCTTAAGTAATTTCGTAAAGATCCTGCGAGCCTGGCCTAACCCAAAGCACAGACACAGGAATTCTTATAGATTTTTCGACCATCGAAACCGTACAAATTTTCTGGATTATGGATGTTTTTTATATCTTTACAAAGGCACCGTAAAATAGGCATCCTTCATATCCAGCTTGCACATGAAATCTCCTTATTTCAAAATGTCTCTCAGACAATGTAAATCCTTCATTGTGAACTGTTGAGATTTTTTAGATTTTTTAGAAGGTAAAATGAATGGCTCCCTTCCGCAACATTTCGCTTATATGACCTGAATTTCTTCACTGGATTTTAGGGACAGGATGTTCGATTAAAACAGCCTTCTTTAAATCACTTTCCTTTATAAAGGTTCGGAAATTCTCGTTGGCATACCTAGCCATGCCAGTTGGTAGAGAGTACTAGTACTGCTCCCCTTCCGAGACTACCCTGAATCTTTAGTTGTCGGATATTTCCTCGTTTTCAGATTCATCACAGGAAGCTGAGTCTGAAAAAGTTGGTGATAATGAGGATGAAGATGACAAATATTTCCATCTTTTCTTCTTATGATGCTTTTGCTTCCGTTTGCGTGTTTTAGGAGAAGTACTGCCTCTTCTTTTTTCTGACTCCTGTTATTCTCTGTACTCAATTTATCTTTAGAAGGTGAAGCACGAGGTGTTTGTAAATGAACTCCTGATGTGCTCAGTGGGTAATTGCCTGGTCGTCATTTGACTAAACGATACCCGTGTTGTTTAAGGCGAAAAGCTATTTTTTACAGCCCTCTCAATTTCGCCTATAGCAAAGTTAACGTCAAAGCCGTGACGTCACTACAATGTAGACCGAGAGGAAGTTATAGCTTACAGATTTTGACTATTCAGTCACTCAGTCAAATGACTTTGACTCGCAACCCTCCTCATCTCCTTTTAGGGGCAAGTGACGTCAAACTCGTGACGTAATTTTTACACTGTGTAGTACTCCAGCAAGTTGTGGTCTGTAGCCAGCATGGGAAGTTAACGTTCCGTACTGCGAGGTTGCTCATAACCTATTAGGCTATAGTTTTAACTCCCATTCGTTAAGTTCAGTCAAAAACTCATGCCTGTTTGCTTGGATTTTCTCCGTACCATAATGGCGACCGGAGAGATGCTGGTGCGGGTTCTTGCTTATTTAAAATATAATAATGTTGAATAAGAGCTTTTAGAGAGTGTTCATTCTCGGACATTTTTGTCTCCTGAAGATTTTTATCCCTAGGTTGGTTCAGGCAGCATTGAAATTCAAGTGCAGATATATACATTCCATCTGAGACGAGATGTAGAGATAAAATAATTTTTACCTTAAGGTGTTTTTTACTGTCCAACATATCTAAACTTTTTGTTAAAAGTTTCAAGTACATTAGCTACAAAAGGTTGAGGGGCACACTCAGAACGGCATATTAAAATAGCCACACAAGGATTTAATTATAGCTAATTGTTTTTAAATTGATTTTCCTTGAACAGATTTTTTTGTCATTGTTAAGGAATTTTTTCTCAATTATTAGTTGTGTTGTTATTAGAAGCACAAAATTGGTATAACATAACATAGAAAAAGAACAACACTGGGTTAAGAATCTTGTTAACATGTTGGCATTTGCGGAGTACCAACGTGAAGTTTTTTGGGTTTTTTAAATTCTTATCGAAAGATTTTCAAACTGCAAATTCTCTTTTGAATCTACATAAATAAGCATGCCACTGTAGTTTAGCATAAATCTGGTGTTTCATATTTTTAGGAAGTTTATATATATCGTCAGTATTATCAGAGAAATAAAAAAGTTTTGCAGACACGTATGTATCTCCAAGCAAGATTTAGGAATGAAATTACATTTGTAGAAATGTTATTGGCTTATTAATTACGTTTGAACGTGATTTACACTTTAGCATAACGTTGTAGTTTATCTTCTGCCTTAACTTGTTTTTGTGTAAATATAGCGCAATGAAAATAACTATTTTAGTGTGAAGAAATAGTGATATATAAAGAATACAACGCCTGTCTATTGCTCAAATTTATCTGTTACCGTAATAAGTGTTCCCATGGATAAAGTTCATGGTATCAAAGTTTTGTTGTCATAATTTCAAACAAAATTGGATGGAAATTTTCTAGATCGTTGGAAGAATAGAATCAAGTGTTCTGACTTGAAAAGGTGGCATGTTAGCTATCTAGCCATAGCATCATAAGTTATATATATAGCTAGCGCGCTATATGCATAACTCTTGGAATGACTTCACTAAGCATTGTAGCTAGCTAACTACTATCACACATATTCAGCTACCTAAAGCTTTATCAAGTTAAGGGCTAAATTTCTATTCTCTCTTTGCAATACAAAAAATAAAGAATTCTAATTTTTAACATCAATAACAAGTAATAGTACCTTGTAACTTGTTAGCAAGATAGCTATGTGCATAGCTATAGTTTCTTTTAAAACAAATATTTCCTGCTTTCTGTCGCTGTACCTTTTACTACAAGAATTAACAATATTTGTACAACCCTTTTCTAACTATCCATTTTATCGAAAAGGCAGTTAACCCACAATAATAAAGCTTATTTGCGTGCATTCCAAATAAAATGCTCAACACATGCCCCATTTTGAAAATACGGCCTCGTTTTGATTTACGTCTAATGAATATGGGACATGGGGTATTCCCCCGACCTGAAACGGGATATACTTTTATGTTTAACCACAAGCAGTTTGTTGCAAAAATGTTTCTTCGTTATATATGAGCTTGGTAATAAAAATTACGTACTGATTACTGCAACGGGTAATCCGTTGTATATTCCTCTATTAGAGGTTGCGGTGCATATATTGGTCTGCGTAAAAACAAATGCATGATGTATTCTACGATTCAAACTTCCAACTTCCAAGCTGCAAATAACAAATTACATTAACTTCAGTTTGGGAACAATTCTGAAGCTGCAATGCAGCATCTAAACTTTGAAGATTCAACTTCAAATTGGCAACGAGACCACTACAACTTTAAAGCTGCAATACAACTTTCAAACTGCTACATAAACTTCGATGTGACAGCAAGCTACAATGAGATAACGTTGTAGAAACTTCGATATGAAGATAAAGTTGCATGAACTTCGATGAGGCAGCTAGCTACAACAAGATAGAGTTGTATAAACTTCGATGTGAAGATAAAGTTGCATGAACTTCGATGTGAAGATAAAGTTGCACGAACTTTGATGTGAAGATAAAGGTACATGAACTTCGATGAGGCAGCTAGCTACAACAAGATAAAGTTGTATAAACTTCGATGTGAAGATAAAGTTGTATAAACTTCGATGTGAAGATAAAGTTGTGTAAACTTCGATGTGAAGATAAAGTTGCATGAACTTCGATGTGAAGATAAAGGTACATGAACTTCGATGAGGCAGCTAGCTACAACAAGATAAAGTTGTATAAACTTCGATGTGAAGATAAAGTTGTATAAACTTCGATGTAAAGATAAAGTTGCATAAACTTCAATGACGCAGCAAGCTACAAGATAAAGTTGTAGAAACTTCGATGTGGCAACAACTTCAAAGCTCCAACAGCTTTATGGTGATAGCAAGAAATAAAAATGAACTGTAATAAACTGCATAAAAAAATTAAATTGTAAATAAATGTGTGAGAAAAGAAAAAAAAATTTTCCACAAAAAAGCGAATAATACAGCGGCTGCATGGGGCCAATACAGAACAGAATATTTCGAAAACACAAAAGTAATCAAATACACGGTACAATAATATTCTGAATATGCTGCAAACCTTTTTCAAATACAGGGTGCAAAAACATTCTGAATACGCTGCAAACGTTTTAAAAGACACAAAATAAAAAGATTCCGAAAGCGTCTTAGAAACGAAAGCAGTCATTGAAAAAGATGGCTTTTGTCAGGACTGTGGAGAATAGATAGAAAGTTTAAATGACAATTTTTGCTACAAGTGTGGAACTAAATAAAGATGCCACTAAAAGGCTGGAAGAGTCTAGAAACAGAGTTAATATTAAACCGAAAAGCCAAAGCTCCCCTACTCCCAAATGGAAAAATGAAAAAATGAAAGTTAAGAAAAACGTTCATAAGGATACTTCTCGTGCCATTAATGTTGGTTTAATGAGAAAAAACGATTGTGAAATTATAGTACATGAAGGAAACTTTCCGCACAAGTGGACCTTGATTTGCCTGCTTCTCGTGTTACAATAAACAAGCATCGATATTTCTGTGCTTTAGATTCATATGTATTGACATACCCTGATCAAAAAACAGTTTCCAAGGCTCCTGGAACTGATGAAGAATTCATAGTAAAAAAATTCAAAAAATAATTGTCTAAACCTTATTCCAGAATCGATTTGCACATCTGCGTTTCACATCTAATAAGGAGTGCTACGGATAAAGATCTGGACAGACAGGTACAGTAGACATATATATTTTCATTACTATAGATGAGTTGCTACGTGACATAATGTTTTGATTTTGCATCGAGAACAATGGACATGCGCACGAGTCAAAGATGGTTGCTGTAAGTAGCGATGGGTTAATTCTTGTGGATTTTTTGACATGCCTAGAAACTACTGTCTTCAAAGACTCAATAACAGATCTCTTTGTGTTTTAGTATTTACCTACGGGGTGTATAGATGAGTTACGGCGTAACGTAATGTTTTCATTTTGCATTTAGAACAATGGACATGCGACAATCGAAAATATTAAGTGTAAAAAAAAATTACGCTAAAATTGGTAATGTCTGCTCTTAAACAGAGAAGATAATAGTTGAGAAAAAACAATTCCAATTCATTTTTAACATTATTATATTGCTAAAAATCTATAAATTAGCATAAAGATTCAATTTGGCTATGTGGTCCTTCTGTCTGGATGCGCGCGCATATACAGAACTTTGTAAACATTCGCAACTCATATGTAAATATCATTTTGTCTTGATTTTTTAAGTGGCTTACTATATAGCTAACTACAAATATAATGACATTTTTTTTTATAAGTTAAAGGAAGAACTACTGGAAACAGATATTGTACCTTCAAATGTTGAAAATATAAATGTTGTTTTTACTTCGACCCTTCATGAATAATATCTCATAAACAAATCCGGTATCTACTGATATTACTTTTAAATTGTCTTAGAATGAAAATTCTGTGGTAAAAACAAATGCCAGTAAAGTTTGTCCTGGAAATGCAGGAAAAGCTATGATTTACTGTCCAGTCTGCAATGCCAGATGTTATTCAGATGACATTCAAGAACAGGTACATCTTGGAAAACAAGAACATCGTTTGAAAATAAGTTATGACAATGAAGTAACTAACCTTGAAAGTGAAGAAGAACTGTCATATTTAGATATCTTGGAAAATACAATGAAAAAAGCTGCGACTCGATTATTACAGATTGCTTCCTTAACAACTGCCGCAATCCCAACGAACAAGAGTTTAACAGACTGGATGTTCGACGAAATTCTGCGTTTAACAATTGCTATAAACATTTCACGAGAAAGTGGAATAAAGATAAGAAGGAAAACAGATTGTTATCATAGGAGTTTTTATCATGTAAGTTATTGTTGCTGTTGCATGTAGTTTTTTTTTGTTGTTTTTTTACTTATAACAAACTCATTTTCCAGCAGATTTGTTTGAGTAAAAAGGTTAAGTTTTCCTGGTTAGTGAAAATAAATAGCAAAATTATTTTTCAACCTCAGAGTTCTACATGAATTTTTGACTTCTTTATTAGGGCTTAGAATAACAAATGTGTGCATAATTTACGCAAAAAATTGCTTTTTAGTATGTTTAGATTATATCAAAAATACATATTTTGTTGGTGACGAAAAGAGTTGATACAACATTATTTTTAGTTACAATGACCTGACACAAAATATATATCACTCTTTTAGTGAAATATTTGGCGGTTATCTGGTCCTGCACCATGTTTTCTATGTGATTGCTAATTACTTATGTTATGATTTGGATAAGATGGTCATTTCAGATTCCATTAGAGACAAGGATAATCAATTTCAGGAAATATATTACATATAAAATCATCACCAACTATTGAACACACATTTGCGTGAAGTAAGAACGTCTGAAATTGTTTGTGATTAAAACAAAATGTGTTACATGACTCTGACTAATTAAAACTGTACATTTCTCAAGAACTGAAAATTTTCTAGAATGTTGTTATTCTTACAAATTTTCACCTGCAGTAAATTTTTTTAACCAGGTTATTTCTAATTGTAGATCAATATTTTTGGAACCAAGGCATTCCCTTTTCCATTTTTAGACCAAGTGCAAAGGCACTAGAAGTATTTGGTGTTAAGGCTGATGATTAAGTTTTCAAAAACTGGAGTGGATTTGCTTACTGTAAGTGGTTACTGAAACGAAAACACGAGGTAGTGGTTTCAGTCCCTCCAATAAAACATCATTGCTGAGTACAGTGACACTAGTAGCAAATACCGATCTCGAGAAATCCATGTATATAAAGCATTTGTTGATGTCATTAAATGCTTATTCTACGGCCCAGGTTGGTCCTTTACATTGCATACCATATTACATCTGTGTATCCTGTGTATAGAATCGGCTACCGTATATTTATATTTTAAGTTGCACTCTGTAGATTATAAGACGAAGATATATTCTGTTCTTAATGTATTATTTATAAATATCTGTTTGAATCTAAGTGATCCTAATACAAAACAACGTCGCATCAGTACTGTAAATAGTACAGTACAATAGTATAATTTAAGTTACAATAAAGTAGCCAACTATTGTCAATGCAAACCATCATCTTCTGTTTGCAAACCTTCGATATTGCTGACATTATATTGCTGCATGGAATAGTTGATGTTTAGTTTCCTTGGTGGATGCAATACAATGCTCTCTGGGACGTTCAATTGTTTGATGTATATTTTTTAACTTCTTGCAAAATCATATTATATGACTTCTCGTCATAAAAAATTATTTTGTCCTCTTACCTCATTGCGATTCTGTTGTTATGTTAGTTGCTAACAGATTGTTTTGGTTTTTAGCCATCTCAAATAAATAAAAGATTCCTATTTTGTTGATCTAATGCGTTATTACTAGATTAGATCCGTTGTATATTTGTTGTTTTACGTTTTACAACGTGTAATAATAAATACAGGAATAGTATCCATGATTATGCAAAGCTAAAAGTCGAAGGTCTAAGCTGAAATTCTAAGGTCACGTATGCTCAAAAATAAATCGATTTACATATTATTTACGTATATACCACGTTCGACATGCCCATATCTCTAGTGCAGGTTATCAATGACTATGCAAAGCTTCTTGTCTATATACGACGTTCGACATGCCCATATCTCTAGTGCAGGTTATCAATGACTATGCAAAGCTTCTTGTCTATATACGACGTTCAACATGCCCATAGTGCAGGTAGTATATATATCCGGAATTCCAGAAATAATTCTCTCGTGATTTTCTTATATAATGTGCGTTCCACCAAGTTTGTTTTTCATCTATTTCGGCTTGTATAATACAAACCAAGCACATTCTATATGAACTGGTTGACTGATTCTAAGGTTTCCGTCTTCAGTAAGCTCTTTAAAAAACCCAATTAACCATGATGTATAATGTCGTCTAAAGTGCTAAATCGTATTTCCAACATTAATGCATTCAAGTAATGAGTTAGAAGACAAACCTGGAAAGTAAAATTGCCTTTTTTTCAACACCAATAGGATCTAACTTCTTCAACAAACTTGCTACTTTATCTCTTATGGTTCTGATATCATACCAACGAAGTTTGTACTACATCGTTCTGTGCCCAAGTAAAGATGTCGTCCCTGAAAACTGACGAAAGGTAATGCTTTTAATCAATGCATTGCTGTTATAGTCACCTCGTCGTTTTGCGTTATGTTCTTTCAACCTAACTTCAACAACTAATATTTAGACCGTGTTATTTGTCTAGAAAAGCAACGATCTTTTTGTAGTGAAAGTTACGCCTAAAATAATACAATATTATGTGGAATTCTTGTTTTTTGTTGTTGATCGTTAAAGGATTGAATTGTTTTATCGACCTGCTTAGCTTTCCATCATATTTTGAGTAAAACAGAGCTTCTCTTTTTTGTTAAATTCGACAAATATGACAAAACATGTCATGTATATCCCTTGCTGTTACGAAACTATATAACTAATGTCTTTTCATGGTATAAACTTTTTTCAACACTTGTTTTACTTTTGAAATATTCAGTTTTGCTTTTGACATCTTCTGTTGCGTATGTTAAATATTCTGTTCTGTATACAAAATATTCTGTTCTGATGTTAAATATTCTTCTCAGTATTTGAAATGCTCTGTTCTGTATTTAAAGCTTACCTTCCACTTGAAACAAGTTTATTTCATATGAAAGAGCTTGGAAAGTTGTCTAGAAATCTTTTTATTGTTTTGAAAAATCTTTATTGGTTCTCAAAATTTTGGAATTAGAAGTTCCACTAATTATGCAAAATAATGACATCATATCCCTGATGCTGAAAGAAAATTGCTGTTATTAATGATAATTGTAATGATTACTATTCATTTCAATATGCTCCAAATATCAACCTAAATGGTTTAAAACATATATACATCATCTATTTTGGAGACGTGACCTTAAGAAATGAATGCGGAATTAAAGAATGCGGAATTTATTTCCTGAAGGTAACATGATTTTATTGATGATATGTACTAGTTTTTGCACGGTACAGAGCACATCCGCACTATTTTTCTGCACAGCTGTGCACCCTAAATGTATTTTTAGTATTTTACAGAAAAAAAGGAATTTAGTACTGGATATAGTGTATAGTAAATTAACTTTCAATTCTTTCAATATTAACTTTCTATTTCCGATTTTATTTATTTCTATCTCCATTACAACAGTTAACTTATTTCTCTCTATCCCCAGGGATAATGTAACACCACCCAAGAACAGGCCAGTTTGCATGACGATGATCAACACTTAAAATATAGATGGTATATACTGAGATTTTCACTTGATAAACCAAATTTTGGTCCGATAAGAATGTCATAATAAGACCACGTCACAAGCCATGCGATAAAGTAATTCAATCCACATCTTTGACAAGTGAAATTTAATAAATAAAGTAATGGCGAAAAGAGTGAAATCTTTTTTTTCCTTACTGGGAATTAACAGCCAGATGTTTTTGTTGTGGTGAAAAAAAAATAATATCAACCTTATCCTATAAATCCAGGTCTTCAGGTCTTCAGGTATCAGAACATTTATTTTCGAATTTCCTATGTTACTAATTCATTAGTTTCATTGCATTAATATAAATTAAAACTACCTACATTTATATGTACAAAAAAGTTAAAAAGAAATACTAAATAATATAACAAAATATTAAATAAAAAAAATGAAAAAAAAGTAATTTTTCGTTACATCTCTTTTTTTTATCAGACCAAAGTTTTAGCTAGTACACTAGTGGCGATTTATCATAAAATCACATAAAATACACAAGTCATTTTAGTGAAATTGCTATGATACATACACTAGAGAAAGTGTATGAAATGTTATTTAATTTACTGTAATCTAGACTCCACACAGTATAACAAAATTTTACAGACCCCAGGAGACGCATGTTTTTATTTTATTAGATATTTTAATAACAATGGAGTTGTGGAACGGTGATCCCTTTCAAAAATTGCAACAAAATTTTTATAATCTGAAGTACACACTAAAGTAAATACACTAAAGCAGCTTTCAAGGTTTGAGATTTTCGCTGATTAAGGTTTTAATTGGTGCTTTTCTCGTGTCATTATTATTAAGTTAATACGTCACGAAAAGAATCACGAAGTTCTTTGTAGTCCTCATCCATGAAATAGTCGAACCTGTGAAAAATTTCTTCTTCTTCTCTGTAAGGAACCTTTTTGGATGGAGGTCTAATTGTATGGCAATTAGACCTATCTAAATCATATTCAATTGGAGATGAGGACCTAATTGGTTCATTGTATTCATATTGTATTGGTGTAGGTAACACGCAAATATGACGTTCACCGATGTTCTCATATTTTTGAAAATTCATATCCCTTTCTGTGATTATTACATCATTTAGTTCATTTCTTTCCTTGGTGGGAATTCTTTGAAACAACTTTCCCATGCGTGTTTCTATAGCGGCATTATTCACAGGCGTGGTCACACCTGTTATTTCGCTATCAGAACCACTTTCAGAATTTTGTGTTGATTTAGAACGTAGCAATTTGAAGAATGGCCTGTGTGTTTTGCTGCTTGCTTTTTGATTCAGGTTCTCGATGCTTCTTCTTATTCTGGTGGAGTTAGACTCAACTAAAAGAAAATTAATTTGATTGTAAGTCACAAGAAGAAGTTACAAAGAACGAATGGATTGAGGAAAATATCGGAGCAGGGTAAACAAAAAGTAAGAAGAAGTAAATGGTAACACAAATGATGAAACCGAATAGCGTTTTCCTCAACTTACTTGTAGTCTTAGACTCAAATTTTGACTTCAATAAGTTCACCTTCCCAGCAGATCCGATGGGCATTCTTATCCCTCTTCTAGCAGGACGATCTTTTAGGAAATTCTCCCGTTTAAATTGACGTTCAATTTCCTCTTCCTTCGTCCTACTTTCCCGCCTTAACCTCATCCCAACAGCCAAAGGCGACATGCCATTTCCCATTACTTTATGTATAGATTCTTTCGGTATAATAAATCCTTCTTGCGTTTTAACAATCTCTTCTTCGTATTCACTTGATGATTCAGAGTGATCAAATACATTATCAGCCTCTTCTTGAACAGACGATTTCTTTGACTTATCTTCATCGTCAACGTCATCGTCTTCGTCGTCATCATCGTCGTCGTCTTCTTCCTCGCCGTCATCGTCGTTATCAGTATTTCGATTAGGCACTATTATTTTAGCATTCTTTTCTGCGTTGCTAATTTTATTTCCTGAACTAGACCTAACTGGTGTTGTGTCTGCAACTTCCTGTTGGTTTCCTGCTGTTGTCATAGATGTACTCCTGTTTCTTCCACCTCTAAAAGCTTCCAATATATCTTTTTTCGTTGGACCTCGTTCCTCGCTATGTCGGCGATGCATTAACTTGAATTGCTTACTCCTTTCTTGTGGTGAACTTGTCTTATTTCCTCCTTCTAGATTTGATGACATTTTCTCGCCTTCTTCCAAAGCCTCCTCTAGCACATGATCCATATTAACAGATGCTCGGTATTGAGTTGCAGGCTTTGTGTGGTCAACACTACTTCTTCTGGAATGTCCAGGTGATGTTCCTTTGATTTTCACTTTGGTGGAAAATGTTGGTTTTTCATTTTGCGGTAGTCCATCTTTTTGTGGTGATTGATCGTAAAGTTGACTGTATTTGCGGAGGAGTTGTTCAACTAATTCTCGCTCTTCTGGTAGTAACGGATCACTTTTGCGATTATTTGCGTCTGGTGGATAACTCAAATAACGCCTTCTACTTTCGTTTTCCATGAAGTCAGAATCAAAATTCGAGTAAGAGCAATCTAAATTGTCAAGACTGTTAAGTTTCTTTAATACGTCGTTAATTTCTGTCGTAACGCCTTCTGTTCTTGATAAGTTCTCGTAAACGTGCTCGCTACTTTTTGAATGATCGTTACGACTATTTTTTACACCCGATAAAACACCGCTGTTACGACTGTTTCTTTGACTGGATAACACGCTTAATCTTTCGAGCAGTTCGCGTTCATCGTCTGGTTTCGAAGTACGTTTCGAAGAAGTTGTCGATAATCTAAAATCGTTGTCGTTATTTTGTTCACGCAGAGTGGTTGAAAACGAAACAGCGTTGGGAATTTCTCGTTCCGACGGTTTTCGGTATTTGTTTCGTGCACGTATTATGTTAATTTTTTTTCTCATCTCAGGCGATAAATCTGCGTTGGCGGTGGAGTATCGCAGACCAGTAAGTTGATCTCTATTGAAAAAGAGAGAATATTGTGAGAGGTTGTTAATTTGACACTGAAGTGAAAGTCCGGTGAAGTAAAATTTCACATCTCAGTGGAAAAAGCGTCTGTTTAACATGACATTTCGCTTTGTGTTGATTTTAATTACGGGGATGGACTGTAAAAAGGGATGCATGTTTTGTGTTTGTGACCTTCAAGCATGCGCACTGATGGGAAACTGCATTTCACTCTAGGGTGAATTGCTTACATGAAACTCTCACATGTTTGAAATTTAAACCCGATTTTTTCGGATTTCATGTAAACAGCATCTAAAGGTCGAGAAAAACATTAAATATGATTGCTCAAAGGATGAACAAATAAGACCTACAGAGAGAGAGTCATAATGTAGAAACATAGAATATATAAAGACAAAATCTAAACTTTTGAAGAAGTAATTCATAAATATGCTTTTCCTAATACGTTTTTTCGCAGAAGTTTCTTCTTGCTAAATTTAGAAAACAGTTACAAGCAAAAGCGTATTTCAACAAAAAATAATTTTTGATTTCTTAAAAGTAAATAAACAAAAAATGACAAAAACTGGAGTAAAAAAAAAGTGATTGGGAACTGATATATAATATTTCCAAAGTGTTTAAAGATTCAACAGACAATTTGAAAATTGATGCATAATTACCATGATATACCATTTTTCTTGTAACAATTTGTTGACGTAGCGTGCTCCTCGCAAAAGTTTCTTTTTATAAAATAACTTACCTTAGACTTCTGCGTTTATCATCTAAGATTTGCATTGAAGCTTTTCGTTGGATGTTAATCGATGATTGTTTTTTCGTTTGGGCTTTTCCTTTCACACGTTCCTTCCCGCTGAGTCTCTTTTTAATGGAGTTCAAAGCACAATACACCTCGTGTCTTTGTGAGCTTGTATCTAAATATTTAGACCAGGTATCTTTCGATTTTGTTTTTCGATCTCTTTGTCGTTTTTTCTTCTTTTTCTTTTGTTTCTTTGCAACCTTCTCTGTGTCTGTTCCACTCGAAAACAAACGGTCAGTTGCATTGTCTATATTGTTATTGTTCAACGTAGCTTCTAGTTGGTTGTCTTCTTTCCCACGAGCTACTTCATGACTACTTTCAACATCTATAATAATATCTGGCGGAATTGGTCTATGAATTATGTGTGGCACATTCTGGCGAGTTTTATTATTTTTCGTGTTCTGGACCGTGTTTTCAACTTCTTTTGAAGCTGAAGATTTTGATTCACTTTCCAAATCCGCCGTCAATTTCTGTCGCTCTTCAAGAAACGATTTTTTTAAATCAGGACTTGATCTGTCGGAATTGTTTTTAGGAATGAGCAAAGATTTTGGTCGCATTCGACTTGGAAGTTCCAATTCTTCGTTTTCTTCAATAACACCTGTGAAGGTTTGCCTTCTATGAGATATCATTGTCTTCCATTTTTTGTTTTTACCAGCACTTCTGGAACGCATTCTTACTGGATCGCTGTTCGAACTGTTAGAAGCAGTGTTGATCGAATTAACTGAAGCAGTATTCGAGCGAGATTTTGATAACCCGGATGAGACAGACGTTTGGAGTTTGTTTAGAAAGGAGGTTATTGAGATTTGTACGGTACTCTTTGGTAATGCAAGATTTTCTCTTTCTTTTTGTAGCGTGGGGTCTTCATCTTCGTCATTACTGCTGTTATAGCTGTCCACAGTCTCAGCATCTGTATGAAAGTACATGCAAAGGTAAAAAAAAGACCTAATGCCAATACTTTCTAAATGCAACATTAGCAAACGATTTTAACGTTCCCATAACTGGAACATTTTTACAACTCGTATAGCTACAGCCAATTTACACATTAGGTAACATTTTCTTTGAACGCTTAACACCGGACTGTTTTGCAAGGTGCAGCATTGGGAAGGGAAGGGTGGGGGGAGGGTGGTCATGATGTGCCCGAGCGCTTTATATCCTGAACTAGTTATACTTAAGTGCTGAAACTTGTTACAGTGGTATAGTGTCTTAATATAAACCTATCTGAGGTAAAACATTAATTTGATGACGTCGTGGAATCAGAAATAACTACGCCATCTCGCTTTCGCTAGAACGATACTTCATTCAATTCTGTTTTCTACTTTTCCAGGAAAAAATGGGTTTAAATGTAAAAAAATGATTCTACAGCAAATCAGTTAATTAAGAAGTTGAAGTGGTAAATGCGCACAGTTTTTTAAATTACTGATATTAATCAATCTTATCTCACTCCAAAGTTTTGTCTACAATCACAATATCCATTGGACACATGTAACGCTTAGATAATATTTTGCTCAGAGAAGGTTAAAAAATCACCTGTAAAAGATTGACTTCTGGCTCTAGAATCTTTCCCTAGTATTTTTGGAGAAGTCTCTACGTCTTTAGTTTCATCATCCTCGTCGTCTTCGTTACTGTCGTTCTTTTGGTCATTGTTTGTAGCCTCATCTTCTTTTTTATACGTATATGCTTCTTCGGCGAGTTTAAAAAGTCTTTGTCTCTCTTCTTCTTCAAGTTGTTTCCGACGTTTCTTCGCTTCAGCACATGCTCTCCAGCAGCCACACAAACTAAAAAAATGAGTAACATGAAATTTGAAGTACCGAGCTCCATGTCTTTTCCACTGCAGTTGCAAATACGACTGCATATTCTATAAGATAAATATAATTCAAAGATAATAAGAACCACGGTCAACTTTTGAAATGTGTGTTGTCACACCAGTTTACAGCAGTTTATACCAGTTTACAGCAGTTTATACCAGTTTACGCCAGTTTATGCCAGTTTACAGCAGTTTACAGCAGTTTAGCTAATACTAGTTTTCGCTGGATTACACCAGTTTTCGCCGCACAAACCTAATCTTACTGAGCATTTTCATTGAGGTTAAAATCGTATTGTGTTGCTACATCTAGATTTTAGAATTTGTTTTAAATTTAAGTGTTTTTTGTTTTAGCTTGAATATTCCTAACTCTTTGACAAATATCATCCTGATATATTCTTAGCATATTTTTTGCACGGTCAAGATGAAAAGATCTGAGAACGCAAACTGGTGACAAAATTACCCCTAAGGTGCTGTTGTTAATTTAACTGACGGACAGGAAACTAGAATTAGGATGAAAGCAAGTTTCAAGATGAGCATATTCTTAGGATATTTTAACTTTATGCCTAATTCCATCTGGAATGTTCTTATAGAGTATATTCTTATAAAAAATAACGTGTATGGCTTAATAAGTAAAGTGCTTAGGGATACATGAACATACCTCGAAAATCCAGATTTGCAAGCTTGTATATAATTTGTTTTAACTTGTTTCCACTGTCGTTTTGAGTATTTCACTTCAAGCACTATCACAGCAGCAATGAGCAGAACGCACAGCATGAATAATAAAACAGCCATACTTAAGTATGGGTTTACACGATGGAATCCAAACTCCTCTAACACCATAATTCCTATATGGAAATTTGATTTGTTTCAATACAGAACGATCATTTTTACCATATAAAAGCGAAGTAATTGCTGTTTTTAATTTCTCAGAAAATGAGAAATTTATTTATATCTATATGGTTGTTGGTTTCAGGACAAATTTAAAAATTTAGACTGGCTTAAATTTTCTAAAGTTGACAGTAGGCA
The DNA here is from genome assembly GCA_030067915.1 of Hydractinia echinata. Lineage (NCBI taxonomy): Eukaryota > Metazoa > Cnidaria > Hydrozoa > Anthoathecata > Hydractiniidae > Hydractinia > Hydractinia echinata. The sequence continues at coordinate 1,323,274 of JASGCC010000002.1, forward strand.
GCTTTACTATCCATTTTCGAAACTACTAAGATGCCTGTATTGTCTAAGCTATTGGTAACTGTTTGTATAAAATACAAAACAGGAATTGGTTAACGAAGCGACATATTAAAGTACAAAACATTCAAGATGAGATGGAAGACTTATATATATTATACCTCTGCTGCCCTGACATTCTAAGGGCGAATTCCATTTGCATTTGAATGAAATATCACTGATCAGAGTTTTTGCTATTCCTCTGTACGCCCAATGGGTGGGGTTGATGTAAAATAACCAATAATAAAAGATAGGCATCTGGGGCTCTGGAACTAAAAATCCACCAGCAAATCCAGCAACAGCTGCAAATAGAATTTGAATTGTTATCAGTTCATTCATTCATTCATTCATTCATTCATTTATTTAGAGAAATGACTTAAGGGGAGAACCGTGAATGGACCGAACTGAAGCAACAATTTAATGAAATGCGTACCTGAAAGTAACGGTGAAACTAAAGGGGAATATCGTGGAGTTATACACGCTGTGAGTATGACTATTGCTATCCAGGTTTGGTTCAGCTGTAGGTGAATTAACGTTGTGATGCAAAACTTCCACAGTACGTATTCATTAAACATGCAGACGTATATAATACCGCAGGCTGCTATTAACGGTAAAGCCGCTTGGGAAAAGACTCGTATAAAAACATGTAATACTAATTCGTGAGAATATCCAACCCCATCAGCTTTTTCCAGCGCAAACAATGCGAAAGCTTTTCCCAAGTGGGCATGTATAACGGAGGCCATGAAGAGTTGACTTGCACACGAAAATACCATGTAGCAAGACATCAATAAGATGCCTTGTTCGGTCTTCCAGTAACATGACCCTGAAAAAGGATTAATGAGTATATTATAAACAAAACAAAACAAACAAAAATCAAAATAAAAGAAATCAAAACAAAAGAAATCAAAACAAAACAAAACAAATCAAAACAAAAGAAATCAAAACAAAAGAAATCAAAGCAAAACAAAATAAATCAAAACAAAACAAAACAAAACAAATCAAAACAAATCAAAACAAAACAAAACAAAACAAAACAAAACAAAACAAAACAAAACAAAACAAAAGAAAAGAAAACAAAACAAAACAAAACAAAACAAAACAAAACAAAACAAAAGAAAACAAAACAAAACAAAACAAAACAAAACAAAACAAAACAAAACAAAACAAAACAAAACAAAACAAAACAAAACAAAACAAAACAAAACAAAACAAAACAAAACAAAACAAATCAAAACAAAACAAAACAAAACAAAACAAAACAAAACAAAACAAAACAAAACAAAACAAAACAAAACAAAACAAAACAAAACAAAACAAAACAAATCAAAACAAAACAAATCAAATCAAATCAAATCAAAACAAAACAAAACAAAACAAAACAAAACAAAACAAAACAAAACAAAACAAAACAAAACAAAACAAAACAAAACAAAACAAAACAAAACGAATCATAACAAAACAAAACAAAACAAAACAAAACAAAACAAAACAAAACAAAACAAAACAAAACAAAACAAAACAAAACAAAACAAAACAAAACAAAACAAAACAAAACAAAACAAAACAAAACAAAACAAAACAAATCAAATCAAATCAAATCAAATCAAAACAAAACAAAACAAAACAAAACAAAACAAAACAAATCAAAACAAAACAAAACAAATCAAAACAAAACAAAAGAAAACACCTTAAAAAAATTTAATGCGCATGCGCAGATATTAAACGCTGGGAGCTATGGCAACGACGCTCTAATGGCAAGTGGCTTAGACGTCGGCACCCACGTTCAATCTATATTTTTTAAGCCAGCCACTTACCTAAGGACAAACTGTATAACAGAAATATAATGGTAAAGTAGAGCTTCTGGGATAAAGTTTGTGATGCTGAACTCCGACCATCCAAAGCAAGTAGTCTGTTCTGTATACTTGATGTTTGCCTGTTGGAGAAAAATGGTTTGTGAATCAGACGAAATAACTAGCAAGTTAATAAGTCTACACAAATGAAATACAAAGCAAACGTTAAAACGTCTGTATTGGTCATTATCTTTTAGTCTCAAGGTTATGCTGCGAAATAATAAATGCTACTACGGCATTAAAAATAATACAGAAAGATGCTGTGCATGGATAAGTCCCGACAACAGTTTGTTATACATCCTCGTCATCTTCGTCTCTTGTCCCCTGAAGCGTTTGCAAATGATCAAAAAAGGCAATATGCCTTGGGAACGAGATTGTTTTATGTATTCGTGCGACACAATGAAGACACTGCTCAATCGTTATGTAAAAGACATAGTGACTATTAAAAGACCTATTGCGTCAGATAAAAGTTTACCTGAAAAATTTAGTTTAAAAAATTGTCTTACTTTTGGAATTTCATACTGAGAGTTTTCTGTGGATGTCTTCTCGCTCTTGCGATCGCTTTAGTGATGGCTTCAATTTCTCCGCTTTCCTGATAATGCTTGACAATTATCTTTTGTGAGCCATCATTCGTTAGTACATCCATTATCGTATCAGCAGGGTTGGATGCGTCAAAAACCTGACCAGAATCTTGCAAAGCTTCAGCTATCATCATTGGTGCAACGATTGGTGAACCGAAATAGGCGACCTGCAAGGTAAAGCCAATACATTGCAGCAAGTTTTTTTATAAACATAAGGTTTGCTGGACTCGATTCTTGACAGTTCACATGTTTGTGTTGTCGAGGAGAGACCTTAATTTTTGGTGTTAACTACCTTTATGCCCAAAAATTACTGCAAAAAGAAATTACAAGGCGCTTGAACAATGTATAATTGCTATGTATGGAACAGGCACCAAATTTTCCAATAAAAAAGAAAGACCATACCTCTCCATGAGAGAGGATCAGGATAGCATCAAACATATGGAATATTTCAAGACGAGGCTGGTGAATTGTCACGACCACTAACCGACCAGATAAGGTTAATCCATGCAAAGCTTCGAGAAGCTCTAATGAGGATGCCGAATCCAATCCTGAATTTCAAAATAGAATATAGAAGTAAAAAAATTATTGACTTATAAGACAAATTACTATGCTTGTAAAGTTTTGTCATTGAAAAGGGACTAAATTTTAGGCGGGTGACTAATAATACCTTTAATGACTAAAAGTATTTACTGACTTTTTTTTATCGATAAGGTACTATTATTGTCGGGAATATACAGTGCGTAATCCACACTCCTATTGGTCTTTACTACGACGGCCCTAAGTCAACATCGACCTGTTTTGCGACAACGCTAATTAGTATAATTTTCAACTTTCCGCGAGTTATTGCATCTAACCCTAATATTGGGCCGGAGTCATATAAGCCATCAAGGTATAATTGGGAAAAAGAGACATATACAAAGAAAACAGATAAATTATTTGTTTAATTACCTGAAGTTGGTTCGTCAAGAAAAATTACGCTTGGTAGATCCAACAACTGCAAGGCGATACATAATCTTCTTTTCTAAAGGTAAGATTGTATTTAAGGGATAACTTATTCCCAGGGTCTGCTGACTATTTTTACAGGTCATAAGGACGCAGTTGTAAGCGAAGACCAATGACGAAACAGATTAACGTCACAACATTGCTGCCATGTTTGTTTATCGCTGTTGTTATGTGAACACAAAACATGATTGCATTATGTACACCACGTAAGTAAGAAGAAACCTGTTTTGTCCGGACAATAGTGTTTATAATGTAGATTTTACAAAGTCATACCTGACCTCCACTCAACCCACCACCTCCGTCGTTACCGCCCACCACAACATCAGCTACGTCAAATAAACCGCACTGTAAAATAATACGTGAATGTCTGTTAAGACATAGAAGTTGATTAACCTTTGAGATATTTTCAGTACTTTTAACAAAATTTTAGACGCAAACAATTTATACTATGGAATCTTGAAATTAAATCGGCCAGTAACCACAAAATGTCTTGTGTTTGCAAGCGTGGTCAGTCTCACAACACCAACGTAAGACAGTGACCATCTTGTTTCTATGCGTAAGTAAAACCATGTACCCTAAAGATTTGGTATTGATTAAGAGGAGTTTCCCGATATTGACCAATCAATTAAAGAACAAGAGCATTCAGGGACAACACTTGGTCGCAGAAAATTAATTTGCGATTTAGCGTTTTCCATTTCAACATTCTTAATTGCTTTTTATGTGCTGGTTGTTGTAAAGTTATTTATCATTCAAGTTGGTAATATTTTTCAGGTCATGGTAGATGTCGGAGCATTTGACAATGCAAAGTTTAAGTGGATCGATAATCGGGTAAAAGTTTAAAATTCTTTTGTGTCAGTATGTTTGGGTTTTAGTATAATATGAAAATATGGATATCACTTTAGAATGATTTAAAAATGGTCAAATATCTCTCAGTTTTATCACATCTCTTCACGTTTTAACAAAACCAGTCATTAACTAGGGCAAAGGTCCACCGGTTTGCCCGTCAGCGTAATGTATGACTCTGCGGGGGTGCCGGAATAAAGCTGCGCACGGCCATTTTGAACACACAAAATACGGGAACGGGTATTAATAAAGGAGGTATAAACTTCAGATAGCCCCACGAACGGGATTGATGATATGAGGATTTAAATCATATATCTTTTTATTCTTTTAGTAAGATGTTATTTTTATTTTATGACAACAGCGAAATATACATTATCTTATCTAAAGATGAGATAATAAATTTAAAATAAAAAAGATTTACCTGTCCAAGGACCTGTTCAACCCTCCACATTTTATCCTGCACTTTCATCTTCATGGGTAATCTCATCATAGCTGTGTACGTTAAGTTTTGTCGAACTGTAAGCTCCTCGTGATAAGGTGTTGCTAACTGCAGAACGTAGCCGCTATTCTTTATAAACCAATCCCGCGTTTCCTCCGCGGGCAGCCCGTTGATAAAAATGTTATCCTGTAGAAAGTAAAATTCAGCTTAGCTTGTGACTTAGCTAATCCTAAAACACGGGGTGTTATCTGTTTCAGCCTTCTTTTCTTTAGGTTGATCAATATTTCGAAGTAGGAAGTGTGTTTCCTGATGTAGAAGATATTTACAAGTGCATGTGTATAAAAAATAAAGAGCTTGTTTAGAATAGCTAGCTTGTTTACAATATACATATATTTACCTTGTTTGCCAGTGAAACACACATAAAAACCCAGGCTAGTTTGGTGCGTACAAAAAGGAGAAGTCCGGATTTTGCTAGAATGTTGCGAAAAAACAACAACACACAGACAGACAATCCGCTTAAATGGCCATAAATAACCGTCCCCTTAGCAGTAACAGATACAAATTTCATTCCAAACCTCTGCTTCCTTGTTATGTTTTCTTGCTGTTAACAAATCCAACAAAGTTGTTTTTCCTGACCCACTGGGACCCATAATTGCAACAAGTTGACCTGGATTAAAGTAAGCTGTAATACCGCTAATAATCTTTTTACCAGGTGAATGAAAACTCTTTCGTCTTATATGTGTCAGAGAAAGTCTCCTTTGTCGCATGGCAGGTTCTGCTCGTTTCAAGGTACTGATAATCTCGGCCTGTGATTGGTTAACTATGTCATATTCCAACATGGTACAAGAGATGCCAACACTGCTATGCGGTGGGCATGTGGGCAAACACTTAATTTTGTCCAACCCTTCTATACTGTCGTAATTCGAACATAAATACAAGGCTTGAGTGGTCTTTAATTGGTGATGTTGTATCATCCAGGCTATTTTTGTTACTAAGCAACCAGCAAATATAAACAATATGATAAAAATTAATAAAACTCGTTTCCAATTCTCCCAACCAGATTTGTATATGTTGAAATGGATAACCTGGGGACAGGTTGGATTACATTGAGCATGTAAGCAACTGTCTGTTATACGTAAGTTAGAGATGTCATCTCTGCTTTTATTAGCTTTGTTCTGTAAAATATCATGCCATTTTAGTACGACGTTCTCAAGAGACTGACCTTTTACTGAGATTAGCTTTAGATTGTTATCTGAAACAGTGTGTTCAAAGTGTACGGAATCGAAATTTAATTCAACTTTAGCGTTGTATACGGTTTCCCATAGTGACGATGATGCAATGTAGCCATGTTGAAAACACGACAATAGGACATAGTGAAAGTTCGGATACGATTGGACGATTTCAAGAGAATGTAACATGTGACCACCGTATGCATGAACACGTGTTAAGATTTCTTTTGTTTTAAATATATTTGCATAATTAGAAGTGCGATCACGTGACAAAAGACGGTCAAATAGGATGTAAACATCGTATTTGCTTGAGATAACCAGTATCTCCACACTCGCTGGTATGTACGACTGGCTAAGCAAGCAAGAAACTGAAAAACAACATGGGTAACCCCAACGAACATCTCGACAGCTAGTATGTCTCGCTATACCAGATTGTCTTAAAAATTCCTTATTAGACCTACTGCTAAAATAATGATCAAAGTTTAAAAACCATGACGAATCTAAAATAATTGAAAGTTGTGTATTTTTTAGTTTTTTCTGCAACTCCTTTGCATGATTGATAGCTCCAATACCGCCAGCGCTGGTCCCAGCTATCGTCACGTACGTTGACTTGTTTAAGCCAATAGCTATTGCTTCGTTAATCACAGATTCAAATATAACTGCTCCACGAAAAAGATAAGGAGTCACATTTGTTGAATTTATTAGTTTGTTATTTTGTTGAGAACTATTTCCAAGCCATAAATCACTACTACAATATGGTATAATAATTTTGCTGTAGTCAGCATATATTTCGGCCGACATTAAACTCCTTGTTTTAATTCTATCAGGATAACTCTTTGAGCTCATGAAGTATGGAGTCCTTTTATACCTCTCTTCACACTCTTTAGTACTCGCGCAACCTCCACCACCTTCAACATAGATTATCCATTTTAAGCTATCCTTTTTATGATGGAGATAATAGATTCCAGGAGTACCATCGTTGCATACAGCTCCAATATCTGAAGCTGCAAGGATTGTGCGCTTGTTCAAATCTTCGGAAGAAATTGTCATGCACAGGAGAATATTCAGAATTCCAAAAAACAGCAAAGTGTACATCATGCTTCTGTCACTGGATTCTTGGTAAGGTATTATTTACACGGAACATATTTAGCGATTGTTGTTTAGTTTGTTTGATGCCTACTTAGAAAAAAAACCATGGATAATTTGACAAAAGTAACAGCAAACACAAAGAAAGTAAACTACCATCTTATCCTCAAACAAGTGTGACATTTGCAGATAACAAACAAAACAAAGAGGAGATGCAATTATGCAGGAATTTTTCTACAACCAGAAAATGTCAGGAAATAACCATAGGCAGAGCCGTAGTGGCCTAGGGGGGAGAGGGGGCGGAGGGCCACGCCCCACTAAAAATTTTTATCGATCCTAATGTGAAACAGACATGTGCAAAGGATGCGTTTTTATCCAAACTAAAAAGGTAATCTTAAAACTCCACCCTGTCTCTTAGAAAAAAAGCATGTAAGTGTCAGAGACGGCTCTACTTCTGTCAAACTTATTGAAAAATTGGTTGAGAAGGACATTTATTAGGCATTTTAAATCAGTATTTGTTTTAGTGATCCCAAGGAAACTTTTGTAGACAACATGGTTTCTTTTAGTCTCTAACACACAGCCCTAACTTAAAATGTTTGAGTTGAATTTTGTCTAGTTTCATTGGTTGTTTTTTGTGCCATTTCCGTAGCTTTTGCACTCATCATTTTTACAGCTGCCTTCGCTTGCCTTTGATTTTTTTAAAGAAATAGATCAGTCACCCTTGTAAAAAAGCTTGACGATTTTGACCAAATATCTTATTTATACCATAAAGCGATAATCTTGCTTTTAAATGTGCCTTAATTTGATCCATACCTATCCCACATTAAGTTTATTTACAGAGGTGCTCTGAATATAGACCTGGCATGTATATATGAAAAAAAGTCAATGAATTGACATGTAAAACTGTCCATGTCCTTACTAACCATAAACAAAATACTAAACAACAACAACAACAAACAGTACCTTAAATTTAAAATTATCTTCGTTAATATGACCGTTCATGAAATGATCGCGTGTAGGTACGCGTTGCCATAGTGACATCAGTAGATAATTACTGATGCAGATCAAATTAAACGTGATGGTCTTTTATTACATCACTAACCACGAAAATTAGCTCACTTAACTAATAAATTAAACCGGATAACTCGCTAAGCTGTGTTTTAGTCTATATTTTAAAGTCACAGCGCACCGGTAGTATTAGAAAAAGAAGTAAAAGGCCCAGCCGGACATATATAAATACATATATATAAATGCAAGCAATTTAATTTTACAAAGTTTATCATGTTCAAAGATTATTTATATGTTTTTGTAGAAATTAAAAGCTGATTTTTTAAAGCTGTTGTTTTATCAACAAAGAGAGTCACTCCAACAGAAAAATTCCTAAACACACAAAGTTCAAGTGTCAATTTTTTGTGGCAGTGTTACCAATCCAATATTCTATATTTGACTACTTTTTTAGCTTAACTTCGGCGCAATTAGTTACCCTTGAATTATCAAAGCACGCCTCCGACATATTTACCTTTTATGCAAGAAATAGTGCTTTTTTACAAATCGCTACCTGTGGTCGTAATATTAATAAATCTTACGAAGCTGTCACTCAAAATCAATCCCAGTGATGCCTTATCCTTCCTTTTCAGCATAAAAGGAAACTTTCTCTTACTAGGGGAGATTGTTATCTTTGTGCCAACATTTGAATCAAATTAGTAGGTCAATATTCGTGATTTCCTTTACGTCAGATCGTCCAGATTACCAACATGCAAAAATTCCCGCAATTTCTCATGGTAAAATCTTTACGAAATAGATGTCTAAAACGTCTTACATTTGTACCATATATATAGAGGCCTTAAAAGGTAAAACTTAGCATTCATAAGACAACTGTTTTCAAACCTCCCTCTACAACGTCAGAGTTTGCTGATAAAGATTGTCAGCTATATGGCACATATCTATTGCTAGGTGTTTCTGCCAGATGTTCTCTGTAAAAAGCTTTTTTGTTGCTGATATTATAACAAACAACAATGATAAAAATGTTTAAAATGACGACGCTTAAATTGCGAGACATTGACATCATGTGCAAGCTATGTGAAAGAAAAATGTTATCAAATAAGAGGAGAAGTCTAATTAGTGTGTGTATGAACTAAAAATGCAAAAATGACCATGGCAAAAGAACATCAATAACTCTTACAGAAATTTATTGGTAAAGAATAAGCCTGGAAAAATAGGGAAAGAGAAATACGTGAGTCTAGAGATGGATAGTATATACCTATATGCAGTAAAAATTCAAGTGATCAATACAAATCATAACATTCCAACTCTGTAAACACAAATATTAAAAAACTTTATGATTTAATCACCAGTAAACTTGGAAAAACAGATAAACAATAATAACAACAAAAACAACAATAACAATAACAATAACAATAACAACAACAACAACAACAGCAGTGATTTGTTTGGATGAAAAAACAAACTTTCCAAACTTTACGAAAAACTTTTTATTCTTTCATGTTAAGGCAGTAAAAAGCACATCTGTGTAAAGCAAAATTGTCAGGACGTATTATCAAAACAACGAATTTAATATCTTGCACCATACGCAATTAAATCAAAAATCTCAACAATGTATAAAATCTTGGTAGCTAATTATGAACTCGAGCTCAATGGCAACCTGATTTTCTCAGATTGAGCATCTCAAAATAAAATAAAAATAACAACTGTACAATGTATGACACAACAAATTTAGATCTTCTAATAAAAAAAGTTTGTTAAACTTTCAGACATTAAAATACACATTGTAATGACTTAATACCTCCTTTATTATTATCTCTAAACAACAAAGTTACGTAGATTGCAATGCGTTATTCATAATTCTTCAGGGGGTTACGTTGCATATTTTTTTATTAATTGCTACCACTTTACTGTAAACGAACTGATTGATGTTTTAATTTAAACCAATCATGTTACGGTCACGCATTAAATGTTTATTTTTAGGAAAGGGATTGATTTTATCAGGTGGATTTATCGTTTTTTTCTTTTGTTTTATTATCCTTCGTATAGACTCTTTTTCATACCTTATATTCCAATATTTAGAAGACGATATAGAAGTAACCATAATATGTCTAAGAAGCAAGGACAAGATAGCTAGCCAACAAAAAGGGAAAACAAACAAATAAACCAAAAAAAACAAACAAACAAACAAACAAACACCTGATGCTGCTTTATCAGAAGAATTAAAATGAACAATATACAATTTTAAAAACGAACGAACGAACGAACGAACGAACGAACGAACGAACGAACGAACGAACGAACGAACGAACGAACGAACGAACGAACGAACGAACGAACGAACGAACGAACGAACGAACGAACGAACGAACGAACGAACGAACGAACGAACGAAACGAACGAACGAACGAACGAACGAACGAACGAACGAACGAAGAACGAACGAACGAACGAACGAACGAACGAACGAACGAACGAACGAACGAACGAACGAACGAACGAACGAAACGAACGAACGAACGAACGAACGACGAACGAACGAACGAACGAACGAACGAACGAACGAACGAACGAACGAACGAACGAACGAACGAACGAACGAACGAACGAACGAACGAACGAACGAACGAACGAACGAACGAACGAACGAACGAACGAACGATAGAGAACAAGAATGTATTTATACTTATTTATAGAAGATATTAAGCCCAATCTTGTCTATTTCAGCATCAAATCGCATTGAAGATGTGCGCCACTTATCAACAGATGGTAAGTTTGTTGACGGGATTAACGTGTACGTGATTTGATCATGTCATTATAACATAAGCTAATTGTACCTATATGTATGAAAGAATGGAAGAATTTTCTTTTGGCATAAAAATTTTTAGTAAGTGGGTCAACTCTAAATCCGTCGCTTAGTGGGTAGCTAAGAGATAGGCGAAGCTAAAAAACGTATCCTTATAGCATAAAATGAATTACGTGAACAACGTATACGAGGCTTTAGTGTATGCATTTTTTATTCTTATATTTTGTTGTATATTTTTTCGTTTTGATTACCTCTTGGGTGAATCTTTTATGTGTAGTGTTGTCATAATGGTATGAAGTGTTACAGTATGAATATGTTTCACTTTAAAAAAACTTTTTACCAGGAAATCGGAATAGTTAAGGTGGGAACAATTATCCTGGGTCGCAAACAAATTTTCTGCGGTCAGAATACTTACCACGCTTTTTCAGTGGTTAATTTTATTGTTCTTTGCTCACGTAATCATTATCGTGAAAACCTTGCTTCTTTCATGTTTTGAGACAGAATGGTCTCACTCACCCGAGCAAACACGTCCTCTATTATTTAAGAGGGTAAGATGTGATCACACTCGCTTTATGCTTATTGGTTGATTTTAATTAACAACAATTTTAATTAACAACATCAACTGGACTTTATCATATTATATTTTAAACAAACATACAGTTGATTCTCCCTAATTCGAATTCCCACGGGGAAAAATTTTTGTTCGAATTATAGAGAGATTCGAATTATAGAAAGTCTAACTTTCAGCTTCAGAGATTGAAAACTCGAATCACAGAGAGAAATTACGTTATTTCAAAATCAAGAAAACATAATTCAAGCTTCATTCAATCTTTATTTTCATAGTTTACATTGGGGAGATTATCTCTTTCGACAAAACGAGTTGCATCACCAAGTGTTTTTCTCAGGTGGACAAATTGAATTTGTCAAAGCCCTGTTTACACTTTAAAATTCGAATTAGGGAGAGAATCGTGCTGAAGGGACTGAAAAACTGTTCGAATTAGAGAAAGTTTCGAATTTGAGAAATTCGAATTGTAGAAAGTTTTTTTCTTAAGGAAAATTGTAGAAAGTTTTTTTCTTAAGGAAAATTAACGGTGACTGAGCACTCGTTCGAATTATAGAAATATTCGAATAATATAGATTCGAATTAGAGGGAGTCAACTGTATTTCAGGGGCTTTTATTTATTGTATTATAAATAAAAATCTTCAGCAAATAATAACTACAAATTTACAAATTTTTTTCTTTTATCAGTCTAATAATCTCCAGAAGTTAGTATTTTTGATTTCCTTTCTATAGTACACGAGGATAATAGTAAAATTCGTGCTGAGATGACATCGCGTTATTATTATTTATCCATTGTTATCATTTTTTAGATTCAATAACGAAGGAAGAAATATAAATGACCATATATTTTTGGTTTCAATGGGTATGTTTGAATGGTAAACACCACAGTTTTAATCTGGTGTCAATGTTATTGTTGTTTTCATGGCGTTCTAATGACGTACTTTCATTGGCTGCGTGTACTTTTTATTAAGATACCCAACTAAAATATACGTATTTGCTTTGTATCCGAAAATAACGGTGTTACATTTAAGACGAAGGCTAGTAGCTCCAGATCCTCTCTGATCAGCTTAAATATATTTAATAGCTACATACACACAACCGTCCCCAGGGTTTTTTGCATCTCTTTAATAATAGCCGTATTTTGTCTGTCTCTGCGCGGACCCCCCGCTGACTTAGAAAATCATGCTACGGAAACACGAATATCAAATGCGATATATTTTTGTCCACTTTGTTGCGACGGGTAAATTTAAAGGACGGGCGACCCGTGGATTTTTCCACGGGCAACGACTAGTCTTTTTAATAATAGCCGTATTTTGTCTGTCTCTGCGCGGACCCCCTGCTGACTTAGAAAGTCGTGCTACCGAAACACGAATATCAAATTCGATATATTTTTATTCACTTTGTTGTGACGGTAAATTTAAAGCACGGGCGAACCCGTAGATTTTTCCACGTGTTAACGACTAGTCTCTATAATAACAGCCGTATTTTGTCCGTCTGTCCGCAAGAAAATTCTTGTGCAACGGGCACACGAAATAGCGTGTAATTTAAAGACAGACGACCCCGTGGATTTTTCCACTGGTTAACAACTAGTTTTTGATATTTTTCGCCGTCTTTTCTCGTATTAAAAGGTAGGTAAAACCACTGGGGACGAGTGTACTACATACATTTTTCACATAACTTTTCTCATTCTTGCCGAGTGCGTTTTTTTACCATTGCCTGTTCCTTGGTCACCTACTAAGTAACGCATCTAAAGTTATTTTTTTGGTGTTAAACAAATGCTATGTAGATCTTCTAACGAATACGACGGATTACCTTACAGTAATGCGTTGCTTAGGGTAACAAAGATTTCGAAGTAACACAAGAATCTATAAAGAGCTGTTGAAAGCTTTACAAGAAACAGCAGATGCCTATTGTTATCCCCTGATCTCCAGTGGTTAAAGTCTAAAACCTTTTTTTATTTTAAAATAATATACGCCTTATTCAAATTTAGTTTTTACATTTAAATCTCATCCTTAATACAGCTCCATGTTTACCTGGCCTCGTTCATACGTAAAATATTTCGGGCTCACACTACCTGTAAACTGCAATGAATAAAAAGTGGACCAGATTTCAATTCAAACTGGTAACGTTGTGTTTATCCTCTAAAATGGGGATGGAATGGCTTCGCGTTTCCAGAGAAGACTATAAAGCTTAGTTTAACTTATTAAATAACAGACAGTCTCACACTATTATCCAGATTTTTACGCATGCGCACAAAAATCTTAATAATCCAAGAAAGATAGGACAATTATGTGTCATGTAAATTTTCCACCAAAATATCTGTCTAACAGCTCACAAAATTCATATTAATATTACTGTTGTCACTAGAGAAATTATTTGATTATTTACCGGAGTTGTTGTAGACTGTAATGATGTTGCTGTTTTCTTTCGACCTTAACTTTTTTTCACCTTCATTACACAAACTAGAAAAGATTAGAACGAAAACACTTCAGAACCGTCTACCAACTAATTTTAAGACCTGTAAAGGACTTTGGGATTTTTAAAAAGAGGTCAAGTTGATATGAGCAACAATTTATCTCATTTATAGCTGCAAAGACCTAATCCTAACCATCCGCTGAACAATTAATAAATTAGTTATGACAAGCACAAAATTCGTGCGTTCTCATAGCGACTTGTTGGGACAATCTTTTTTGTGTAGAACTTTGTTATTGACTAATTCAGTACCAAGTGGAAAGAAAACACAGACACCTATTGTGCATGCGCAGTATAAGCGCACGCACTTAAAAAATGGCGTTCAATTTCTCATGAAACTAGATTTTTTTGCAACATTGTAGTGTCGCCGTTTCGGAGAAGTAGTTTTCTTTTATATTAAGGAGTACCAAAAAGGACAGTTTGTTAGAGCACGATTGTAATACCAGGGGACAGGGAAAAAAGATGATAGACACTACATGTAGGCGGTACTAGCGCATGTGCTTGCAGTGTAATACCGTGCAGAATTGTCACGTAACTCGATTTCTACAACATTGAGGTAGAAGGTGTCGTTTCTGACGTTTCGGAGAGAAGAAGTTTGTTTTTTATATTCTGCAGTAATAGTGGACATGTTGTTGTAGCTCGGCTGTTTGTGATGTGCTGACGTGCGCATACAAGTAAAATCTACTGAAAGCATCATATTTGTAGTTTGTTTTGTTGTTGTCATAAAGATGTGGGAAGAAATCCCTTTAAATGTTGTGATTGTTGTTGTTTAATATAGTTTGGTCATTCGAAACTGTCCGTTTTGTTGTTGTTTGTACTGCTGTTGCTACTGCTTTTTAGTCGGCAAAGAAACAAATTCACCATAATCAACAAAATCAGATAAATCATCAATAGCAGACGATCTAACGTAAGTATTTTGCCGATAGTGTCTTTAGTTTTATCAAATTTATCGAAAAATACAGACAGATGCAATTGTGTTTGATCCCTTTATCTCAACATATGCGCCGTTATAATTCTCTGATAAAATCTTTATATACTCCTTCGTAATCCATGTTCATATTAAGCCGTTGTTTACATCAAGATACAGGGCCGGCGATAGAGCTTTTGAATTACGGGGGCAACAAATCCCGCCCATCATGCTTGGGTGCCAAAAAAAATTCTGGACTCAAACCCTCCATAGATGATCGCTTATTTAGACTTACAGAAGTAACAGCACTACAATTTCTCAATATTTGCAAATAATAACAAACTTCACACACTTTTTACAATACAGTGTGGCGGGTCAGGGAGGAGGCGGGGCGAACTGAGACACAAAGTTAGAGAAAGGATTTTTCTTATAAAACACAGGATTCTCTTTAGAGAAATTTTGTTGCTGCAAAAATCCAATCAACTTGAAAAGATGTTTTGTTTTGATTTTGATATAAGTGTTGATATACTTGTGTGGAAGAGCTTTAAAAAACGATACGTGTCAACTTGGAGTTTTGATTTTAATGGCGAATACAAATTCGTCGCTAAGCTAAGGTTAGGTTTTCTTATCGTGGTCATCGTAATCTCTAGGGGTTAAACGAAACGAGTTTTTGCAGACTTCACTTATTCATAAGTTTTCTAAGTCAATTTATTCCGTGCTTCTCAACACGATGTCGGATGAAAGATCAACATCGTCCCCAGTCTCTATTAGGTTGCTTGTTTAGACTTAGTCTTCAAAGTAAAAAATGCAAACAGGCTATGAGGAAGAGGGTGTATAGAGGAAAAAATAAAGTTATTGGCACACCAAAGGCATACCATGGTGGAAAACAAATTCCTCACGAGGTGACCAATTAATTTTTCTGAATTTTATTGACCTAGTAGACGAACCTCAGGTTCGTAAAGCTTGTCACAGCAAAACATGTCAACTTCGTTCCTATGCTATTTATGGTCAGTAGTACCGGTCCTTTTTTTATCGGAAAAAGGGACAAGAGTCGAGTATGCAATAAATGCGGTCGTGTTAAAAAAAATTTTACCTTAGTTGCGAATATCTAAATACACTTAGTGCTTCTTATAGCGCTTTTTGGAAGAAAGCTGTTAACAAAATGACCGAAAAAACTATATATCGAGAAAACATCTTCCATCAAAATTACGTCAATATTTACTTTTGTTAACCATATTCGTAGAAAATGAAAAAGTGCTTATTAAAATTGGCCTCTGTAGCAATTTTTCGTGCTCGCGAGCATACGAAAGTTTATTGAGGATTTTCGTGGAGTGAATATTCCACAACCTAGTGACTCAGATTTAGGCAATCCACGAGTCACCCGAAGAGCGAATGTTTTCGTTTGCACGCGTATGAGATAGGGAAATTTTAAGCAAACGTTTGCATCTCTTTGTTTTGGATTTATTTAACCTACTGGTGGCTTCGTGGTAGAACGTTCGCCTGCAATGGGGAAAGTCTTGGGTTCAAATCCTGACCGAGTCATGCCAGAGACTATAAATTGTGAACTTCTGCTTAGCGTTCAGCATGAGAATAGGGTTGATAATTCAGGCAGTTGTCTAGTTGGGCGAATACTGTGCTTGCACGACTTTCGTAGCTCAAATAGGAGCTTTAAATATACTGGGACTTCCTTTGCAGGACGCTTATTAGAAACAGCAGCATTAGCAACTGAAGAGGCAATCCTGGGTAAATAATAATAATAATAATAATAATAACAGACAGATAAGGAAAAACAAACCCACAAAAACTTATTCAGTATGTAGTGGTTGGTAGAAAATATTTGTCACTGAACCCAGATTTAGACTTTCTTTACCAACCTTTTTACCGCTAAGGTATACGGACTTTACCATCATATTATCAATCTCTGAGTCTTTGCTAATCCTGACCACAATTAAGTGATTAACTGCGATTAAAATATTTGAAAGTAACACGTGCGTTACCCCCGTGTCATGAAAATCATCTTAATGCCTCGATCACGTTTTGCTAGCTTTGTACATAATATTGGATTAAGATTTAAAATTAAGACTTATCGAGAATCACTTGAAGGCCATAATATAGGATTTGTCATTCACAAAGTGAGATCCGCCATAATGCTTTGTTTATAATGTGTGGATAATCGAGACAAATGTAAAATAATTTGGTCACCGTAAAATTTTTGTTACGTATTTAAAATTTCAGGGTGGCCTCTGAAATTTCCAGAAGTATTCCAGGAGTTTTCTTGGTACTTTTCCCAAGAGTATTTTTATTTAACAAAATCAAATTTAAATAAGTAAAAAAAAGTGTTCATAATATGACAAATTTTAACACCAAAGCTAAACAATAAATGGATTTAGAAAAATTATTTTCAAGGAGTTTTTTTTTCCTTTTTGCAACTTTCTAGTAGATTCTAATTCCAGGAGTTTCCCAAAACAGTGACCACGCCGTACCAAACGTACTTAACGCACATGGTACTACATAGGATGCACATGGTACTACATAGGATGCACATGGTAATACATCGGATGTTATGCCAATGCAGAAATATTTTTTCTGAGTGCAATGCAACAAGCATTTGCAGTCAATTCCTATGGATTAAATTAAAAAATGGTCGCAATGCAACATTTACAACAAACAAAAGTAAAAACAACATAAAACTAGCTGTTAATATATACAATATAAGTCAAAATTTATGAGAGTGCATAAAAAACTATGCATAAAAATCCACGTTTTGTTACTATTTTTCTGAATATTTTTTCTGAATTTTTCTTAAACTCATATACAATGTTAAGTAATTGCTCAGTTGATCCCAAGCGTAACACAACAACAACAGCAACAAGAACATTTTTCTGTTAAAACTCTAGGACTTGTACATTTTTCTGTTTAAACTAGTCTTGAACACTTTTCTGTTAAAACGCTAGTCCTATACATTTCTTCAAACGACTTTAGAATCCACCATGTTTATTAAAACAGTGTTCTATAACGTGTTTGCTTTGAGCACCATTTCGTACCCGTATTTACTTTTCCAACGCTACCTACCCAAACCCGTTAAGCTTTCTAATCAGCGCTAACATAAGGATAAGCTTGGAAAGACGCAAGTTTTTTGCCATCCTTCGTGTAGTGGAGATAACGAAAGCATTTGTCGCAGAAGAAACTTGGATCTTCAAACGCCATTTCATCGTTCTTCGTCATCCACCTAAAGATAATTAACTCAGGTTTTAGCAGATTTTACTTTTACCTGCAAGTCCTGTTGAGATTCCATGGTAGGATTTGCCTTGGACCAATGTCCTGTGAATCATACATTTACTAATTTTCGTGAGTCGAAAAAGAATTACATTTCACAGGTATTGATTTTCGCGGATGACTGTTTGCAAAACATTTCATGGGTACCAATTTTGGCGAATGGGAAAATGTTGTCCAACATTATAGCGAATATGTTACAAATTTTACAAATTTTACAAATTGTGTTCAAAAAGAATTGATTTAATGGACAAAAAATTATTAGTTTATATCAATTTCTTACGCGAGTAAAATTTTCACGAAATAATGACTTTTGGAGATTTTTGTTGCCGGTATTAATTTTCGCAAATGGCATCTTGAATGATATCTAGCAGATACTTAATTTCACGAAAATCTGCGAAAATTAATACCTGCTAAGATTAGTAGCATTAAAGTAATTCACCGGTAAAGTTTCTATGGATAAAAAAAGCATCAAACGAAGTGTAAATGTGCATACTTTATAAGGTGAATGTTGCAGATGGA
This sequence comes from Hydractinia echinata, assembly GCA_030067915.1. Taxonomy (NCBI): domain Eukaryota; kingdom Metazoa; phylum Cnidaria; class Hydrozoa; order Anthoathecata; family Hydractiniidae; genus Hydractinia; species Hydractinia echinata. The sequence goes on from JASGCC010000002.1 coordinate 1,341,881, forward strand.
ACATCTTTTATGTCGAGGCAATAACACCAATGTCTTCAAGGGATAACTTTCTACTTTCTGTGGATCATCTTCTGAGATCAATCTAACGATAGTATATAAACATAATAATATTAACAGCAACAACAACAACAAAAATCATAACAATAACAACGGCAACAGCAAGGACGAGAATAACTACAACAACAACAACAACAACAACAGTCGTTTGTCATCTTAGTTAGGAACCGTGTGCTATCGGTAGTCATAACACAATATAATACATCTATATCTCCTACGAACTAAATTACAACCACTAATTTACAATCGAAATGTTTCCGAAATCGTGGCTAAGCCGGATGCGAAAAACCCCATTCTATGGGGAAACATATCCTTAGACCCCAGTGCTACAGCCACTAACCCTCCAAGGTTAAGGGTTATCATTAAAAAATTACACTGTTATTAACAACAACATTATAAACTATTCAAAATAAAACTGCTTATCTTATAGGTAATCAAACAGTTTTAACGTGTACGGTTCAAGAACTAATTGACATGTGAGCACTTCCATGCCTTGTACGCCCTTTAAACACTTAAAAAACCACGTGACCGGCCTTGGCCAAACATACGAAAATAAATTCAAATAACAACAACAACGACGACGACGACGACGACGACGACGACGACAACGACAACGACAACGACAACGACAACGACAACAACAACAACAACAACAACAACAACAACAACAACAACAACAACAACAATGGCGAGGAAATACAACGACTACAACAACAACATTAACAAAAGTCTGAACAACGGCGAGGACGACGACAACGACGACAACAACAACAACAACGACGACAACATACCTCATGTCATTAAAAACCATCAGATGCTCACAGTTACCTTGATGACAAAACAAATACGGGTAACCAAGCCTAAAATTCAGGTCTCTAAAAGTTTTATCTTGCATGTTTGTTGAATCAAACAATCCTAACCCGGGAACCGTATATCTTTCAGATTCTTTTGCCCATTCTTTGATTATTCTGAAAATAAAATATTCTACTGTTAACGTAGTTATCGTTTAGCTGATTATACCAAATCAATGATACAATTACATGATAAGTCAAGCATTCAAATGCCTCTGCTTTACAAAAATATTTTCCTTACTTTTGATCGTTGAGGTAATCTATATTCCGAAAGACAAAATTTCTGGGCAAATACAAGACCCTTGAGTCATCGAAAGCACTTTTAAATATATTTATATGTAATCCATTTTCAATTTACTTTTTACTATTCTGTTATACATCTCATATGATTTGCTATCTGTTTCTGGAGAGAATTCAAACGCAGGCAAAATCATCTAGGGTCACTGGTTTTACCGAAGCCGTAGGAACCAGGTTATCGACCTACCTGCTATAATCACGATTTAATGGGTTTCTAGTGTCATTATAGAAAGATTGTTCAATAAAAAAAAAGGACGCATCACTGATTTCCTACGGAGAAGAAAACAAATTTAAATTATTAAATTCATTCTACAAAGTTAAAATGACAAGCCTTATGATGAAAAAACACACTTGCACATTGGGCGCAATCATATCTTAAACAAGATTAATTATACACGAGATTAACTTTCACAGATATATACATACCTATATCCTCACTATTCGCAAAGTTATGAAATTTGTGAAAAATAAGAAATACCATATATTATTTAAGTATATTTTTTCTTAATGGTACTGTTTTTACAAAATCGCAAAAATTAGTCTTCGCGAAATCACGAAGTAATTCTTTCGAGAGAATAAGACTTAGCGGAAATTTATCTCGTAAGGATTGCGTGACGCAAGGAAGTAATATTCAGCTGTATTCGCTTTTCTCGAAATTATTTCTAATCTTACATAATAGAAGCATCACCTGCGAAATAATACTACATATCTCTAAATTAAAAAAAAAAACATTGCGTTCGTATCCGTTTAGTTGCATTTTCCACACACACTAAAACATTTTGTTTAAAATATTACCCTACAAGATTTTGTCGTTGCTACAAATCCAAATGCATTAAAATCTAAATGTTTTGTCATAAGAATCCTACCTTGGCAGTCTTGATTCCTTCCAAACTCGGATTCGAACTGAATTCACCAAAAATAACTTTATCTGACTGACACGTTATCAGATCTCGCACTTCAGTTAATTTCTAAGAACGTTACGAAAACACAAATCAAACGTAAGTATAGTGATATTAAAGTTTCATTTAAATAAAACATTTTATGTGAATACAATCAAGTCAGAACGCCTAGATGATTGTCTATATAGATGATTGCCTATCCAGATGATTGTCTATCTAGATGATTGTCTATCCAGATGATTGTCCATCTAGATGATTGTCTATGCAGATGATTGTCTATCTAGATGATTGCCTATCCAGATGATTGCCCATCTAGACGATTGCCCATCTAGACGATTGTCTATCCAGATGATTGTCTATCCAGATGATTGTCTATTCAGATGATTGTCTATCCAGATGATTGTCTATCTAGATGATTGTCTATCCAAATGATTGTCTATCTAGATGATTGTCTATCCAGATGATTGTCTATCTAGATGATTGTCTATCTAGATGATTGTCTATCTAGATGATTGTCTATCCAGATGATTGTCTATCCAGATGATTGTCTATCCAGATGATTGTCTATCCAGATGATTGTCTATCCAGATGATTGTCTATCTAGATGATTGTCTATTCAGATGATTGTCTATCTAGACGATTGTCTATCTAGATGATTGTCTATGCAGATGATTGTCTATCTAGATGATTGTCTATCCAGATGATTGTCTATCCAGATGATTGTCTATCTAGATGATTGTCTATCCAGATGATTGTCTATCTAGATGATTGTCTATCCAGATGATTGTCTATCCAGATGATTGTCTATTCAGATGATTGTCTATCCAGATGATTGTCTATCCAGATGATTGTCTATCCAGATGATTGTCTATTCAGATGATTGTCTATCCAGATGATTGTCTATTCAGATGATTGTCTATCCAGATGATTGTCTATCCAGATGATTGTCTATCTAGATGATTGTCTATCTAGATGATTGTCTATCCAGATGATTGTCTATCCAGATGATTGTCTATCCAGATGATTGTCTATTCAGATGATTGTCTATCCAGATGATTGTCTATCCAGATGATTGTCTATTCAGATGATTGTCTATCCAGATGATTGTCTATCCAGATGATTGTCTATCCAGATGATTGTCTATTCAGATGATTGTCTATCCAGATGATTGTCTATCTAGACGATTGTCTATCTAGATGATTGTCTATGCAGATGATTGTCTATCTAGATGATTGTCTATCCAGATGATTGTCTATCCAGATGATTGTCTATCTAGATGATTGTCTATCCAGATGATTGTCTATCTAGATGATTGTCTATCCAGATGATTGTCTATCCAGATGATTGTCTATTCAGATGATTGTCTATCCAGATGATTGTCTATCCAGATGATTGTCTATCCAGATGATTGTCTATTCAGATGATTGTCTATCCAGATGATTGTCTATTCAGATGATTGTCTATCCAGATGATTGTCTATCCAGATGATTGTCTATCTAGATGATTGTCTATCTAGATGATTGTCTATCCAGATGATTGTCTATCCAGATGATTGTCTATCCAGATGATTGTCTATTCAGATGATTGTCTATCCAGATGATTGTCTATCCAGATGATTGTCTATTCAGATGATTGTCTATCCAGATGATTGTCTATCCAGATGATTGTCTATCCAGATGATTGTCTATTCAGATGATTGTCTATCCAGATGATTGTCTATCCAGATGATTGTCTATCTAGATGATTGTCTATCTAGATGATTGTCTATCCAGATGATTGTCTATCCAGATGATTGTCTATTCAGATGATTGTCTATCCAGATGATTGTCTATCCAGATGATTGTCTATTCAGATGATTGTCTATTCAGATGATTGTGTATCCAGATGATTGTCTATCCAGATGATTGTCTATCTAGATGATTGTCTATCTAGATGATTGTCTATCCAGATGATTGTCTATCCAGATGATTGTCTATCTAGATGATTGTCTATCCAGATGATTGTCTATCCAGATGATTGTCTATTCAGATGATTGCCTATCCAGATGATTGTCTATCCAGATGATTGTCTATCCAGATGATTGTCTATCTAGATGATTGTCTATCTAGATGATTGTCTATGCAGATGATTGTCTATCTAGATGATTGTCTATCTAGATGATTGTCTATCCAGATGATTGTCTATCCAGATGATTGTCTATCTAGATGATTGTCTATCCAGATGATTGTCTATCTAGATGATTGTCTATTCAGATGATTGTCTATCCAGATGATTGTCTATCTAGATGATTGTCTATCCAGATGACTGTCTATCTAGATGATTGTCTATCCAGATGATTGTCTATTCAGATGATTGTCTATCCAGATTGTCTATCAATGATTGTCTATCCAGATGATTGTCTATCTAGATGATTGTCTATGCAGATGATTGTCTATCTAGATGATTGTCTATCCAGATGATTGTCTATCCAGATGATTGTCTATCTAGATGATTGTCTATCCAGATGATTGTCTATCTAGATGATTGTCTATCCAGATGATTGTCTATCTAGATGATTGTCTATCTAGATGATTGTCTATCTAGATGATTGTCTATCAAGATGATTGTCAATCTAGATGATTGTCTATCTAGATGATTGTCTATCCAGATGATTGTCTATCTAGATGATTGTCCATCCAGATGATTGTCTATCTAGATGATTGTCTATCCAGATGATTGTCTATCCAGATGATTGTCTATCTAGATGATTGTCTATCCAGATGATTGTCCATCTAGATGATTGTCTATGCAGATGATTGTCTATCTAGATGATTGTCTATCCAGATGATTGTCTATCTAGATGATTGTCTATCCAGATGATTGTCTATCTAGATGATTGTCTATCCAAATGATTGTCTATCCAGATGATTGTCTATCTAGATGATTGTCTATCCAAATGATTGTCTATCCAGATGATTGTCTATTCAGATGATTGTCTATCCAGATGATTGTCTATTCAGATGATTGTCTATCTAGACGATTGTCTATCCAGATGATTGTCTATTCAGATGATTGTCTATCTAGATGATTGTCTATCCAGATGATTGTCTATCTAGATGATTGTCTATCCAAATGATTGTCTATCCAGATGATTGTCTATTCAGATGATTGTCTATCCAGATGATTGTCTATTCAGATGATTGTCAATCTAGATGATTGTCTATCTAGATGATTGTCTATCCAAATGATTGTCTATCTAGATGATTGTCTATCCAGATGATTGTCCATCTAGATGATTGTCTATCCAGATGATTGTCTATCCAGATGATTGTCCATCTAGATGATTGTCTATGCAGATGATTGTCTATCTAGATGATTGTCTATCCAGATGATTGTCTATCTAGATGATTGTCCATCCAGATGATTGTCTATCCAGATGATTGTCTATCTAGATGATTGTCTATCCAGATGATTGTCTATCTAGATGATTGTCTATCCAGATGATTGTCTATCCAGATGATTGTCTATCTAGATGATTGTCCATCTAGATGATTGTCTATGCAGATGATTGTCTATCTAGATGATTGCCTATCCAGATGATTGCCCATCTAGACGATTGTCTATCCAGATGATTGTCTATCCAGATGATTGTCTATCCAGATGATTGTCTATCCAGATGATTGTCTATCTAGATGATTGTCTATCCAGATGATTGTCTATCCAGATGATTGTCTATTCAGATGATTGTCTATCCAGATGATTGTCTATCCAGATGATTGTCTATCCAGATGATTGTCTATCTAGATGATTGTCTATCTAGATGATTGTCTATGCAGATGATTGTCTATCTAGATGATTGTCTATCTAGATGATTGTCTATCCAGATGATTGTCTATCCAGATGATTGTCTATCTAGACGATTGTCTATCCAGATGATTGTCTATCTAGATGATTGTCTATTCAGATGATTGTCTATCCAGATGATTGTCTATCTAGATGATTGTCTATCCAGATGATTGTCTATCTAGATGATTGTCTATCCAGATGATTGTCTATTCAGATGATTGTCTATCCAGATGATTGTCTATCCAGATGATTGTCTATCTAGATGATTGTCTATCCAGATGATTGTCTATCTAGATGATTGTCTATCTAGATGATTGTCTATCTAGATGATTGTCTATCTAGATGATTGTCAATCTAGATGATTGTCTATCTAGATGATTGTCTATCCAGATGATTGTCTATCTAGATGATTGTCCATCCAGATGATTGTCTATCTAGATGATTGTCTATCCAGATGATTGTCTATCCAGATGATTGTCTATCTAGATGATTGTCTATCCAGATGATTGTCCATCTAGATGATTGTCTATGCAGATGATTGTCTATCTAGATGATTGTCTATCCAGATGATTGTCTATCTAGATGATTGTCTATCCAGATGATTGTCTATCTAGATGATTGTCTATCCAAATGATTGTCTATCCAGATGATTGTCTATCTAGATGATTGTCTATCCAAATGATTGTCTATCCAGATGATTGTCTATTCAGATGATTGTCTATCCAGATGATTGTCTATTCAGATGATTGTCTATCTAGACGATTGTCTATCCAGATGATTGTCTATTCAGATGATTGTCTATCTAGATGATTGTCTATCTAGAAGATTGTCTATCCAGATGATTGTCTATCCAGATGATTGTCTATCTAGATGATTGTCTATCCAGATGATTGTCTATTCAGATGATTGTCTATCTAGATGATTGTCTATCTAGATGATTGTCTATCTAGATGATTGTCTATTCAGATGATTGTCTATCTAGATGATTGTCAATCTAGATGATTGTCTATCTAGATGATTGTCTATCCAAATGATTGTCTATCTAGATGATTGTCTATCCAGATGATTGTCTATCTAGATGATTGTCTATCCAGATGATTGTCTATCTAGATGATTGTCAATCTAGATGATTGTCTATCTAGATGATTGTCTAATCAGATGATTGTCTATCCAAATGATTGTCTATCTAGATGATTGTCTATCCAGATGATTGTCTATCTAGATGATTGTCTATCTAGATGATTGTCTATCCAGATGATTGTCTATCCAGATGATTGTCTATCTAGATGATTGTCTATCCAGATGATTGTCTATTCAGATGATTGTCTATCTAGATGATTGTCTATCTAGATGATTGTCTATTCAGATGATTGTCTATCTAGATGATTGTCAATCTAGATGATTGTCTATCCAAATGATTGTCTATCCAGATGATTGTCTATTCAGATGATTGTCTATCCAGATGATTGTCTATCTAGATAGACAATCTAGATGATTGTCTATTCAGATGATTGTCTATCCAGATGATTGTCTATCCAGATGATTGTCTATCCAGATGAATGCCTATCCAGATGATTGTCTATCCAGATGATTGTCTATTCAGATGATTGTCTATCCAGATGATTGTCTATCTAGATGATTGCCTATCTAGATGATTGTCTATCTAGATGATTGTCCATCTAGATGATTGTCCATCTAGATGATTGTCTATCCAGATGATTGTCTATCCAGATGATTGTCCATCTAGATGATTGTCTATGCAGATGATTGTCTATCTAGATGATTGTCTATCCAGATGATTGTCTATCTAGATGATTGTCCATCCAGATGATTGTCTATCCAGATGATTGTCTATCTAGATGATTGTCTATCCAGATGATTGTCTATCTAGACGATTGTCTATCCAGATGATTGTCTATCCAGATGATTGTCTATCTAGATGATTGTCCATCTAGATGATTGTCTATGCAGATGATTGTCTATCTAGATGATTGCCTATCCAGATGATTGCCCATCTAGACGATTGTCTATCCAGATGATTGTCTATCCAGATGATTGTCTATCCAGATGATTGTCTATTCAGATGATTGTCTATCCAGATGATTGTCTATCTAGATGATTGTCTATCCAAATGATTGTCTATCCAAATGATTGTCTATCCAAATGATTGTCTATCTAGATGATTGTCTATCCAGATGATTGTCTATCTAGATGATTGTCTATCTAGATGATTGTCTATCTAGATGATTGTCTATCCAGATGATTGCCTATCTAGATGATTGCCCATCTAGACGATTGTCTATCCAGATGATTGTCTATCCAGATGATTGTCTATCTAGATGATTGTCCATCTAGATGATTGTCTATGCAGATGATTGTCTATCTAGATGATTGCCTATCCAGATGATTGCCCATCTAGACGATTGTCTATCCAGATGATTGTCTATCCAGATGATTGTCTATCCAGATGATTGTCTATTCAGATGATTGTCTATCCAGATGATTGTCTATCTAGATGATTGTCTATCCAAATGATTGTCTATCTAGATGATTGTCTATCCAGATGATTGTCTATCTAGATGATTGTCTATCTAGATGATTGTCTATCTAGATGATTGTCTATCCAGATGATTGTCTATCCAGATGATTGTCTATTCAGATGATTGTCTATCCAGATGATTGTCTATCCAGATGATTGTCTATCCAGATGATTGTCTATTCAGATGATTGTCTATCTAGACGATTGTCTATCTAGATGATTGTCTATGCAGATGATTGTCTATCTAGATGATTGTCTATCCAGATGATTGTCTATGCAGATGATTGTCTATCTAGATGATTGTCTATCCAGATGATTGTCTATCCAGATGATTGTCCATCCAGATGATTGTCTATCCAGATGATTGTCTATCTAGATGATTGTCTATCCAGATGATTGTCTATCTAGATGATTGTCTATCCAGATGATTGTCTATCTAGACGATTGTCTATCCAGATGATTGTCTATCCAGATGATTGTCTATCCAGATGATTGTCCATCCAGATGATTGTCCATCCAGATGATTGTCTATCCAGATGATTGTCTATCTAGATGATTGTCTATCCAGATGATTGTCCATATAGATGATTGTCTATGCAGATGATTGTCTATCTAGATGATTGTCTATCCAGATGATTGTCTATCTAGATGATTGTCTATCTAGATGATTGTCTATCTAGATGATTGTCTATCTAGATGATTGTCAATCTAGATGATTGTCTATCTAGATGATTGTCTATCCAGATGATTGTCTATCTAGATGATTGTCCATCCAGATGATTGTCTATCTAGATGATTGTCTATCCAGATGATTGTCTATCCAGATGATTGTCTATCTAGATGATTGTCTATCCAGATGATTGTCCATCTAGATGATTGTCTATGCAGATGATTGTCTATCTAGATGATTGTCTATCCAGATGATTGTCTATCTAGATGATTGTCTATCCAGATGATTGTCTATCTAGATGATTGTCTATCCAAATGATTGTCTATCCAGATGATTGTCTATCTAGATGATTGTCTATCCAAATGATTGTCTATCCAGATGATTGTCTATTCAGATGATTGTCTATGCAGATGATTGTCTATTCAGATGATTGTCTATCTAGACGATTGTCTATCCAGATGATTGTCTATTCAGATGATTGTCTATCTAGATGATTGTCTATCTAGATGATTGTCTATCCAGATGATTGTCTATCCAGATGATTGTCTATCTAGATGATTGTCTATCCAGATGATTGTCTATTCAGATGATTGTCTATCTAGATGATTGTCTATCTAGATGATTGTCTATCTAGATGATTGTCTATTCAGATGATTGTCTATCTAGATGATTGTCTATCCAGATGATTGTCTATCTAGATGATTGTCTATCCAGATGATTGCCTATCCAGATGATTGTCCATCTAGAGGATTGCCTATCCAGATGATTGCCTATCTAGATGATTGCCCATGTTCGTAATCAAATACAATGTAGGTGCTAATCATAAAGACTCGCCACCTTATTCCAGGAGATTAAAGAGGCATAAAATTAACGCAAATTTTCAAAATTCGCGTTAATTAAATGCTTCTTATTAAAGTAATAGAAATATCCTGGACATTAAAAAGTTAATTACCTAGGTAATTGAAAACCTATAATTAAGATTTAAAAATATTTTTCTAGCTATCGCAATTAAAGCGCACATACAGATACATACGCATACTTCATTCTCCTTGTTTGATTGACAAAAAAATAAAAAATATTAGAATTATCGTCCAGATATGGTTTACTCACTTAATGTGATTAAAGAAAACAAAATAAACTGGTTGTCAATGAAACCATTTTCAAAACAAAGACAAACATATTTCCAGAATCGCGTTTTTTAAGTTTTTTTGTAAGTCAGTTAGCCTAAATCGCGTTAATTAAATTCTTTCTTTTCAGGTGTTATAGGCATTCGCGTTAATTTCCTTCATGTTAATTTTGTGGTCGTTAATTTTGTGCCTCGTTAACTTCCTGGAAGAAGGTAGGTATACAGTTAATTAGTGTCGCAAAAAAGAATTAATAAAACGGCTACCAAAATTCTCCTTTCCCCACTTCAATGTTGTCTCAGGATGCCCGAAATATACCAGCTTGGTTGAAAATAATTTGCACCGTACAAAACTAACATTGGCAAGGAGGAAAGCAATTTTTCAATTTTTTGTAGGGTGTTTTATTATATATATATATAATATATATATATATTTTATTATATTTTGTCCACGACTGTAGTGTTTAAATCTAAATCGAGGAGCCTCTAACAAAATAGACAGGCAATAGAAGTTTAAGGAAGTGTTGTGTTGATTTATGTTCTACGTTAAAACCAACTATATATTTTCAGTACCTGATCTGGAAGTACTTTGAATTCCATATGAACTCTTCTCTAGAGAAAAATTGTACAGATAAATTTTAATGCATAGGAATCCAAACAAGTATACCATACATTATACTTTTCGACAACTCGTTTTGAACAATTGCTATTACCGGATAGATAGATACTGTGTATATTTTTTGAAATGTTAGCTGTACTCTATCTATTGAGTGGCAAATAGAAGTCCTTTCACAGCCAAATTTGACAGAAAAAAAACAGATTTATACACGGTCTGTTGAAAAAATAAAAACAAAATCAGATTTTCTAAATCAAACCAAAATAGGTCTTTTCATGCAATGCTGCTCTATTATTACTATATCATCACCACAACTAGCGCTTAACATATCTATATACACGAGTGTTTTTTCAAATTTTTGGTGTTAATCAAAGCAAGAGATAAAGAAAGACATGGAGCAAATTCCATCTAACAAATATACACACCTTTTCAGGATGGAATATCGAGACTGTCAATAAAACTTCACCACTGGGTACTAGTTCGTCTTCTTCGCTGATTTCTTCCATAACAGGCTAAATTATGAGATAAAACAGTTATTAAATGTTTTATAAAGAAAAACCCGTTAATGTTATGCGTAGCTTCTGACAGCATTTTTTTTAAATTTTTTATTAATGTGTACTCGAATGGTGAGTACACAGTATCGGTATCACAATCTTCGATTATTTCAAGAAAATTGTAAACAAACAAAAAAGAATACCTTAAAAATAGCCAAAAACACAACCGCAGTTTAATAAAAACAAAAATATATGTAATGTTATATTTTCATGTGGGCTTCCAAAAAAACCAGGATCTGAAGGGGGAGAGTATAGAAATAAATTAATAACATTTTTCTCCAGCCAGGATAGTCTTTTCAGTACCAGTTGGTACTAGGGATGCGATAAATGCGCTGAATGTTAAGAACATAAATGCTGAATGGTATAGTATACCTTCAAACAGGAATTTAAAGTGCTTGTTTTACTGACACAAATTAAAGGAATCATTTATTAGGAGAGGCTTTTGCAAGTAGGTAAGATCATTTTTTCAGCCTCGCTTACAAATATGCCTTGTTTGGATGGAGTGCCTTTTTCTTGTAGAATGGATTTGAATTACTGACATTTCTGTTTTTGACAAGATTGGAAATGGCATATAAAAATGCATGCTTAAAATTATGGTGATGGCAAAAACTTAATTTTTTGTCAGCTTCTTACTGCTTTGCTTTTTGACAACATTTGGCACACTTTAAAAAAAGCATGCATAACACGATAAAGACAATTAAATTTTTTTTTTTCACATAAATGCCGTTTTTAGGCCAAAATTTGCACAGTAATAAAAGCATACCGAAAATGATGATCAAAATGTTGATTTTTTGTCACGCAAAAATGCAATTTTAGGTCAAATGGGTATATGTTTTATATTTTCGCACCCATTATATTTAATTCACAATACTAGGTCAGAATTTATAGATGTTCGAATTTTGGTACTTTGTTCTGCAGCTACAAAATTGGATCAATTCCCTCACAAATTCGTTTTCATACAAGTCATGATTCTTCAAGCCGCGTTTAATACTTCTTGTTTATGTTCAAAAGTATCAAACATTACCATACAAACATACATAACAGTTATATAACTGACCTCAGGGAATGTAGGGACATATGCCAACTCTTCAACTTTTGTTTTGCCCATTTTAACTTGCCTAAAAAATATACCTTTACTATAAAATCAAACTATTTTAGACCAAAATACTTAAAGACAAAACATCCCGAAATTTTTCATTTTAAGACATTACTTTAACCCTATTCGGTCCGGGGGGCGGGAACAAACTTGGCACACTTATAGTACGTCACAAAAGAAACAAAATGGCGGCAATAAATTTTTGGTTACGTCAGCACATTTTCTGTGACGTCATCAAACGCTTGAAATTTCTTCAAAATGCCACCATCTGCTTAAAATTCAATTACTTTAGTTCTAGAGCGAATTTTTACATTCTGTTTGAAGTTTCTGAAAGCTTAACAAAAGTTATTAAACATATTTTCCGGTTTTTACATAAATCGCATGAAAAGTTGCCAAAAATTGCCCAAAAATCCGTTTTTTCCGATTTTTGGATAAAATCCGAAAAAATCGGGAAATCGGATTAATCACGTGTCCAAAACATGGAAAATGATTCTTCAAAGTTGTGTTGTAAGTTTCAAGTTCTAAGGATAATCCTAACAAGAGTTATTATATTTTCCCTGTTATAAAGGTTTCATAGAGATTTTTAGGGGTAGTTTCGAGTAATAGCCAATATCAAAGCCTCTGAGAGGCATGGGACCTAAAAATTTGGCATGCAGGTGTCTAATAGATAAATACTGAAACTCAGTAAGTATCATAGTCATGCAACGTAGCGTTAAGGAGTTATTAAGAAAAAGCCGTCAGGGGGAGGGGATTGAACCGAATAGGGTTAACTGACATTGCAATGAGGAAAATGCGTATTTTATTGGTTTGATTTCTTTGCCAGCAAAAGATTCGATTCTCCACAAAAAAATGTGTTAGGTGATACCAGAATGATACTCAGTTTCCATCCAAGCCTTTAAATGAGTTGTGTGGTTAAAGTTAAATTGTCGTTTTGAATGATAATAAAACAAACTACTTTATTGGAATAAATTTTCGTGAGAATTTTATTTCGCGATTTTAGAAATTGAAATTTTGCAATTTTATAGATTTCGCGAATGGCCAATTTCTAGTATTTAAAGAAACCCATTGATAAAAACAGGACTGGAAGATCCTTGTGCATTAATGATCAAAATACGTAAAAAAGTTATACCAAAGCTCTTTTGAAAATGAATTTAGAACGATTTACACACTCAAATAAATGGAAAGATGTCAGATAAAAGAAACTTCGGACTTCGTAGCAAAGAAAACTGCCATCCGATATAGAGATAAAGAGCAAGACACGCAAGTAACAGTTAGTCCACAATCAACACAATCAACAAAAAAATTATTTGCAAAGTTGTCTTTATCCATTTTTTTCTGGAACCAACGCTTTGCCATTTTGACAAAGGATTTTCCCTAAACATGGCGTGAGTAGGGCCAAAAATCGGTGCATTTACATGAACACAATGTCTTATCTGCTAAAATAAAGGTTAAAAAATTTTTTGAATGAAAAAAAATTGAACAATGGCAATAAGAGCATTTCACAAAAAGGCACAAAAATTCATAAAACTGCAAAATTTAATTCTCACGAAAATTTATTCCATTAAAGCAGCTGACAATAAAATACTAAATGAATGAACTTATTCAGGTTTTGGAAGATATTACATACTTTACAGTTTGTAGTTTGTTATCATCTGGAAAATCTTTAAACACATGCCGTTGATTGAAATCGAATTGATCTTCATAGTCACACTAAAAGGTAGGATGTATGTATAACATGTATGTATAACAAACTTTTTTCTTTGTAGAATTATTACGACAGTGCAATGTTGTTATCGAACGATAACAGGCTTTGGCTATGAACTAATAATATAGAGTTTAACTTGATTTTCTAAACTGAGCTGTAAGTCCATAGTCAATAAAGTTAAATAGACAGAGTTAGTTGGGAGATATCCTTTGCTCTCTTAGCAATTCAGCTCATGTTTCAAAGCTCAACATTTTCATGTTTGTGAGTATTTAGACTTTCTAATTAAAATTTCTTTAAATATGCAAAATATTGTCAATGTAATATGATATCAGCCTCCTACTTATGTTAACACAACAGAATTTATGTCAACAATCGACAAGTACAACATCAGTTCTCGTCAAAGAAGCATCTTGGACAGGTTTTATATTCAAAGTTCATAAAATTTATTAAAGTCTTTATATTTTTACTTAAAAAATCTCTTTTATGGAGGTAGTAATTTGAGTTTGAACTGATAACAAAATCGTCCTTGATACTGCCGTAAATTTTCATAGGAAGAATTCGGTGACCTTCTTCCAATCTGATCTAGACTAAGTTTGTAGTTCTAAACTCAAATTCTTCTGCATCAAGTATGTCCTTATTACCTAAGTCTTTCTTGATCTACCTCTGAGCTTCGTCCCAGGAATCTACAGGTCCAAGTTTTACATACATATTAACAATGGGCCTCAATTAGTAGTTGTTGCAAATTTTAATATTATTGTTTTTTTAGAAAAATTGTGTCATCTGCTCACAAATACTAAATTATTTAAGTATCTTATTGATGGAATATGCAAGTTTATGAGAAGTGGACTGTTGCAAAAATTGTAAAAACACTGCTTAACATATTTTACTTAAGTGCTAAAACCTAACCCTATTAATTATACTTGTCAGTATGGCTTCGTGTTAAAGGTTACCTCCTGAGTAAAAATAATTTTAGCTAAAACAAAGCAAAATACTGTTTTATTAAACAAAATAATATATTTTTGCTACATTTGCTAATTATTGAAGGACTGGTGTGTATTCTTCGATCAAATAAACAGTTTAGGGCTTTTAAAATAGTCATTTAATTACTTTTTCTTATATTCTTGACATGTTCGCAAACTTATTTTTGCTTGGGAGGTAACCTTTAACAACCTTTACTTACCTTTAAATTTTCAATGCTGCACACCTCCTCCAATTCTAAAACTGTCTGCAAATCAGTTTTAAGTTTATCTGCTAGTTTTTCATTATCTATTTGCCATTGACTTTTATCATTTCTTCTTACTTCCAAGTCTTCAAAATCGATGTTTAAAACACATTGTTCTTTAAATATATCAATATTCATCAATGGAGACGTAAATAAATACGCCTCATTGACTGGACAATATTTATAAGCTTCCATGTTATACTGAAATAAATAAATAAGATTTAACTTTAAAACTATGTCATATAATGGGACAACTTTAAAAAATTAACTATCAGGTGTATATAGATGTTACACATTAAACAACATTAAACACATTACAGTTTTTTTCCAATAAGAACATCAAAGCTACTTTAGCAAATGTCTTAGAGATCCTTTGCAAACAAGGCTAGGAATGGTAAAATGAAAAATAAAAGGCTTTTGATTATGGTGAGGGTCCCATTGTTAATTAGCCTTGCTATAAGGTAAAATTTTGTACACATAGCAAACACATCTTTCTGAACAAGTCTTGAAATCATCACATTGTGCTGGCAACAAGCTATGGTTGTTTTTTGTAGCAAAATTCAGGTCGAAAATATCGGTTCAGGATCAGTAATTTTTTTTAACTATCAAATGTTATTTAAACTCGGTACTTTGTCCTGCATGAAACAGGAAATCATTACAGAAAAACCCTCGCCACTACTCGGAAAGGCCTGAAATATGGTCGAATTGGGGCATGGTGATGTCAGCACAAATTAGCACACTTTAAGGTTTTTGATCTAACCAAATAACCGCCAACAACCCAATTACCACAATCGAGTGTTGTACTACTCGACGCACAGAAAATACAGTGCTAAGTAGTATTTTTAATCTTGAACAAATCAAACATAATAGTGCTCCTATTTAGATATACAGTATATTTATTTATAGTATATTTATAGGGGACATGGATTAGCTCTAAGCGACGTTGCTAGCCGTCAAACCTCCAGCACAAATATGGACTTAAAGTGAACCCGAGGTATAAATAGATGTTGGATTTATATTATAGAGCCTAAAAAGTTGGTTAACAAGTCTTTTTAATTTTTCTAAAAAGCTCTTTTTGTTCTCAAGATATTCACATTTAAAGAATTTCATATTTAATTATGCTGCATAGATTATAATGTCATATTTAAGTAATAGCAAATTTTGACATTTTCTTTTATCAGTAATTTTAGACCTGTTAAGGGATGGGTGCGTTCAAACTTTATCAATGCATAGATATTATGAAGGTGAATTGATTAACATAAAAAATTTTGCCACTCATTTGCTTGTCCGAGGCCTCTTAATTTCATGCTAATGACCCAATAACTTGGAATCTGCATGTCAGTTTAGTATAGTAAGTGTATTCTGACAATAATTTCAGGTTACTACAACCTCTAGGGTCAGCTCATAATAAATAGATAAATAGTATTAACATAAAAAAACAAAAAACAAAAAAAACAGAAAATAAAAAAATAAAAAATAATAAACTCCCTGGACACGAATTGAAGCTCAGTAAAGAACATGGATAAGATTTGAATAAACCTTATAGCTGCTACCTAAAAGCAATTGAACAAGGAGGCTTCTCTGTCACTTTGAGTAAACACATTTACACTGCGATTTCGAATACATCTGTGTACCAGGAATGAAATACTATGATTTTAAATTTTTAATACTTTTTAAAATGTAATTGGTAAAATATTTAACTTTGCTTTAGATTATAAATAAAATTTGAAAAAAAGGCAATTAAAAAAAAAAATGATCGCAAAACAATCAAACAAACAAAAACAATCATAAACAGACAAAAAAGTAGCAAATCTATACATAAGGAAAACACACTGCTATATGCAGATGACTGAGAAAAACTGTGTACACATGCTACAGACGCCAAGCATTAAGAAACTACTTCATCTACTACTTCATCAGAGATAACAGAAATAACAGTTTGCAATCAAATTTTGTGAGTAAACATATAGGGTCTATACAAGCTTACCCAGAAAATGTTATTGCAACCAAATTGCAGATCCGGGTTATTGGGTCATTAAAAAAAATGAAAAAAAGGACATTAAAAACTGAAAAAAAATTATATGAGCGAAAAGCATTGCTGCTAAAATTTAGCCAGGTAGAAAGAAGATCAAATATTTTCTGTGTGCGAGTATGAGTCCATTGAAGGGATGAAACCAGTAGATGAAGAAACTGAGGAGAGAATAAAGACGACGATGAGAGTGACAAGGAAAAAGGTGATGAGCAGCGACTGATCAAAGTGTGGAGAAGCATCTATCCATCAACTAGCCAAGATGTGGTTACTGATGGAAGGTGTGGTGTTATTTATAAACCCAAATTAAAGACGTATCTATGTGTCATGCAACAAAGCCTTTACCTAATGAAAAAAGGTCATATCGGAACCAGAGGTCAATGTTAAGTTCTTGAAACTCCCAAAAGTCAATGTACTTGCTACAGTGTGCTATAAAAAAATTCACAAGATACGTTAACTTAGATAGAAAGGCATTGTATTACTCCATCTTTCTTGTTCATTCATTAAAGCTTGGTTGTGTCTTCTTGTGGTTTTATAATTCCAATATTATTTTTGTGTACATTTTTAAATTCTTAACTGCATAAAAAATCTCGCGTGAAAATTATTTCAAATCTTTGTTACGCAATAATCGTATGCAAAGAATGTTTCGGCAATGCTTATTTGCAAATTAATTTTTGCCACAAGCTCTTGAGGAACCTGTTTTATTTTTAATACAATGTAAACACACGCTACTAAAATAAATCTTCTGCACATTCTCATTTGTTTTTTTGAAAAAGAAAAGTTTAGACTTTCAGTGAAAAAACTGTCAAAACTTTATTTGTTAAAACACAGGGAAAAAATGGCTTTGACGGCAAATGGAAATATATGACCCATGGTTTCACAATCGTTACAAAGAAAAGATAACCTCTGGTGAAAAGACCATCGCAGTGAATACAACATAATACGATGAGGTCTCTCTCTTTGTTCAGTGTTTTAATCATAGTCATAGTTTGTTTTCTTATGACTATGTTTTAATGTAATCCTGCAGCATATATTTGCTATAGGTTATACTTCCTGCGACGAAAAAATGTGTTTTGTTCATATATTTAACACTCTTACACCACTGAGGGGCTCTATAAAGTAAATCAAAAAATCAAAAAAAATCACACTATAATTCACTAACATGGATTCATATGTGCGATTTGTAGCATGAGTGTGTTTTCTTCATGGAATTCCTTGTATTCCGAATCTTTAACCAATTTTTGGCCTTAACATTCTTATAAAGTATATTTTTATAGACTGTTAGACTAAAACTGAATAGGTGGAAGTCACAAATATTTGGTGCTAGAGTCACCTGACGGACCACATTTTTTTAGATTAAAATTTTTGACATTCAGAGTCAGTAGAACTAGAGTGACAAAATTGTCTATGCTTGTTGCCTCCTGCAGCGCCAGTACCCACCATTATTATTGTGCTTTGCTTATCCCTATCCGGTCCAGTTATTAGAGGGGGAGGGGGAGAATATACCCACCACCTTATATAAATACCCTGAATAATAAAAACTTAGCTAGAACCTGAATAAAGAAATGCTCAACTTGAATTTAGAAACACTCAACCTGAATTTAAAAAAATGATGAGCGTAGCTACTAAATGACAATTAGCTGAACCTGAACAAATTTTTTTTTACCTGAATTTTGCTACAAAAAACAACGGCTAGCGTTTGAATATGATAGCTATAGCTAGCTGCTTTAGCAGCAATTCAACATGGATGAGTAAATGTTACCATAATCCTGGGTCAACCTCAGCCATCATGCCACGTATGCCGTTGGATGTTGCGCAGGTAGGGAGTTGTTGGTTGTTAGGCAGAGCAAGAGGGTGCCGATAAGCCGCAAACGCCCGCATATATAAGGCCGAGTTTGGGCGACTTTTCGAATTAAATTGGCGGTTGTCGTCCGAAACCGCCCGCACTTTCCCGAACTCACCCGGAACATTCCCGAAATGCAATTCCTTGTAACATACCATGCGGACGATAGTTGGAAGAAGGCGCTTGAAGATAAAGGAGTTAATAAAGTTTATATATAAGTTATTTATCAAGTAAATCTTATTATAAACTATCAAAAACAGTTCTTTTAAGAACTTCGCTACCACATAGTAAGTTTATTTAAATTTTTATAGTTTATTGAATCATTAGTGTCTGTTTTTCTTTTCTTTTTCGGGCATTGTTCGGGTCTATGCGGGGTTTTTCGTATAAATACTTGATTTTTTTTCAAAACGCCGAACTCGCCCGAAATTGAACCTCAGTAAAGAACATGGATAAGATTTGAGTAAACCTTATAGCAGCTACCTAAAAGCAATTGAACAAGGAGGCTTCTCTGTCACTTTGAGTAAACAGATTTACACTGCGATTTCGAATACATCTGTGTACCAGGAATGAAATACTATGACTTTAAATTTTTAATACTTTTTAAAATGTAATTGGTAAAATATTTAACTTTGCTTTAGATTATAAATAAAATTTGAAAAAAAGGCAATTAAAAAAAAAAAGATAATGATCGCAAAACAATCAAACAAACACAAACAATCATAAACAGACAAAAAAGTAGCAAATCTATACATAAGGAAAACACACTGCTATATGCAGATGCCTGAGAAAAACTGTGTACACATGCTACAGACGCCAAGCATTAAGAAACTACTTCATCTTCTTAAATAATCAAGTGTTTAGAAAAGAGATAACAGAAATAACAGTTTGCAATCAAATTTTGTGAGTAAACATATAGGGTCTATACAAGCTTACCCAGAAAATGTTATTGCAACCAAATTGCAGATCCGGGTTATTGGGTCATTAAAAAAAATGGAAAAAAGGACATTAAAAACTGAAAAAAAATTCTATGAGCGAAAAGCATTGCTGCTAAAATTCAGCCAGGTAGAAAGAAGATCAAATATTTTTTATGTGCGAGTATGAATCCATTAAAGGGATGAAACCAGTAGATGAAGAAACTCAGGAGGGGATAACAGACGACGATGAGAGTGACAAGGAAAAAGGTGATGATCAGCGACTGATCAAAGTGTGGAGAAGCATCTATCCATCAACTAGCCAAGATGTGGTTACTGCTGGAAGGTGTGGTGTTATTTATAAACCCAAATTAAAGACATATCTATGTGTCATGCAACAAAGCCTTTACCTAATGAAAAAAGGTCATATCGGAACCAGAGGTCAATGTTAAGTTCTTGAAACCCCAAAAGTCAGTGTACTTGCTATACAGTGTGCTATAAAAAAATTCACAAGATACGTTAACTTAGATAGAAAGGCATTGTATTACTCCATTTTTCTTGTTCATTCATTAAAGCTTGGTTGTGTCTTCTTGTGGTTTTATAATTCCAATATTATTTTTGTGTACATGTATTCATAGAAAGTATATTATTTTTAAATTCTTAACCGCATAAAAAATCTTCGCATGAAAATTATTTCAAATCTTTGTTACGCAATAATCGTATGCAAAGAATGTTTTGGCAATGCTTATTTGCAATTTAATTTTTGCCACAAGCTCTTGAGGGACCTGTTTTATTTTTAATACAATGTAAACACACGCTACTAAAATAAATCTTCTGCACATTCTCATTTGTTTTTTTGAAAAAGAAAAGATTAGTCTTTCAGTGAAAAAAACTGTCAAAACTTTATTTGTTAAAACAAGTGGAAAAAAATGGCTTTGACGGCAAATGGAAATATATGACCCATGGTTTCACAATCGTTACAAAGAAAAGATAACCCCTGGTGAAAAGACCATCGCAGTGAATACAACATAATACGATGAGGTCTCTCTCTTTGTTCAGTGTTTTAATCATAGTCATAGTTTTTTTTCTTATAACTATGTTTTAATGTAATCCTGCAGCATATATTTGCTATAGGTTATACTTCCTGCGACGAAAAAATGTGTTTTGTTCATATATTTAACACTCTTAGAGGGGCTCTATAAAGTAAATCAAAAAATCAAAAAAAATCACACTAATTCACTAATATGGATTCATGTGTGGGATTTGTAGCATGAGTGTGTTTTCTTCATGGAATTCCTTGTATTCCCATTCTTTAACCAATTTTTGGCCTTAACATTCTTATAAAGTATATTTTTATAGACTGTTAGACTAAAACTGAATAGGTGGAAGTCACAAATATTTGGTGCTAGAGTCACCCGATGGACCACATTTTTTTAGATTAAAATTTTTGACATTCAGAGTCAGTAGAACTAGAGCGACAAAATTGTCTATGCTTGTTGTCTCCTGCAGCGCCAGTACCCACCATTATTATCGTGCTTTGCTTATCCCTATCCAGTCCAGTTATTAGAGGGGGAGGGGGAGAATATACCCACCACCTTATATAAATACCCTGAATAATAAAAACTTAGCTAGAACCTGAATAAAGAAATGCGGAACTTGAATTTAGAAACACTCAACCTGAATTAAAAAAACGATGAGCGTAGCTACTAAATGGCAATTAGCTGAACCTGAACCGATTTTTTTTTACCTGAATTTTGCTACAAAAAACAGCGGCTAGCGTTTGAATATGATAGCTATAGCTAGCTGCTTTAGCAGCAATTCAACATGGATGAGTAAATGTTACCAAAGTCCTGGGTTAACCTCAGCCATCATGCCACGTGTGCCGTTGGATGTTGTGCAGGTAAGCCTCAAACACCTGCATATATAAGGGCGAGTTTGAGCAACTTTTCGAATTAAATTGGCGGTTGTCGTCCGAAACCGCCCGCATTTTCCTGAACTCGCCCGGAACATTCCCGAAATGCAATTCCTTGTAACATACCATGCGGACGATAGTTGGAAGAAGGCGCTTGAAGATAAAGGAGTTAATAAAGTTTATATATAAGTTATTTATCAAGTAAATCTTATTATAAACTATCAAAAACAGTTCTTTTAAGAACTTCGCTACCACATAGTAAGTTTATTTTAATTTTTATAGTTTATTGAATCATTAGTGTCTGTTTTTCTTTTCTTTTTCGGGCATTTTTCGGGTCTATGCGGGGTTTTTCGGGCAAATACTTGATTTTTTTCAAAACGTCGAACTCGCCCGAAAACGCCCACACTTTTTACGGCGTATGCGGCTTTTATCGCACGGCTGTTTCGCTACGGTCAAACCGCGGACAAAATTAAAATGGCTTCCACAATTTTTTTTGAAATTTTGTATTTTTATCATTTTTTAAGTTATTGAAACTTTTTTTGTATTTTTTTAATTTTACTGAATTAAAAAGTATTAAAACGATCTACTTTTCTCCTTTTTAAATATATAAATATGTTATACACGTGTGTTATAAATTTCGAGTTATTTCGTCGAACAAAACACACAAAACTAAAAAAAACATTATTTTTGGCGAAAGTATACCATCTTTCCAACCTTGTGCCAACGCCGCGCTACTAGCTACGGACTTGAAAATTGGTATGGGGGGCCTGGAAACATGGTTCTATCGGCCGGTACCGTGCACCGTTCGTCTCGCAAACTATAAACTACTTAAATTTTAAGTTAAAGTCTTCTTCAGGCGCTAAAAAAGAGGAGAAAAAGTTTCCAAAGTGGTGCTCGGGAATTTGATTAGTGTGATCCCTTTTCTGTCTAATTAAATAATTATCTAAACTTCTAAGCAAGTCACAGCGATGGCGTTTAATGTTTTGGTAGGTATGGTTTTTCCCAGCAAAATTACGGCGACCCGGTGTTTACTTTGGACTTGATTGCTCGAGCCGGGAATCCCAGTTCGTAACCGGGATTTTTCGAAAATGTTGGAATAAGCGAGACAACGGTGTCTTATCAATTTTGAAGCTAGCTAAAGTTTGGCAGAGCACGAGGTAAGGGACAAAACAGTAAACTACTTTATTTTGCAGGGATTTTAATATTATTTTTTTGCTATAACACCACCCTTGATTTTAAGAAATTGTTTTATAGCTTGTAAAACTTCAAACGTGGCTAATTGTTATCTTTTTTAATCTTTTTTCTTCTGTTTTGTATTTTTCTGTAAAGTAGCTATTTTTTGGTCCTACAGTTTTGCATTTTGCATCGTGTTTTGTAGCTAAGTCACTTAATACTTCTTTTTTATATTTAGTTAAGACTTTGGTGGGCTTTCTCAAGATGAAATTGTTGAAATCAAAGATGTTTATGGCTAGCTAGCTAGCTAATCTTGGCTTTATCACAAGATTGGGTGCTATTTTATACAATTTTTAAGAAACACAAAATGATTGCTTTGTATATATTTAATGTATATAATAAATAAACTATTTATGCACAACTTGAGATATTTTCTACTAGCATGATATACTAGAATGTTGAAACCGTCGACTCTGAATGACGTTTTATTTAATGTATGATGTCACATATTTGGCCCGAAAACCCTTAGGACCAAAAGTGACCCTTTGGACAATTTTGGACAGTTAAATATTACATCTACATCATCTTTAATGGCCTCAGAATCCAAAGTAATGTGTTTTATTCAGTTAATAAACGAATTTTAAGCATACATTGAGGCTCTAAAGTCCGTTTTTCACATAGGTCTCACATTTGGCCCAAAAATAACCCTTTGGACAATTTCGGACAGTAATAAAATTAAGTAATTTTCATTCCAGATACTTAACCTAACCTGTGGACCATAAAATGTTAACCATGTTTCCTTAACTTTATTCCAGAGATATTGTGGAAGACATTCATCTAAATGATAATTTTTAAGTCATTTTTAGACATTTTGGCCTAAGGCCGCCATCAAAAATATGTTATGTTCGCGTCCTCCGACCGACTCACTTTTGGCAATAAAAACCCGAGTCGGTAAGTCGGAAAAAACCCGGAAAAAACTTTTTGATCCAAACGAGATATATTTGAAAAAAAAAATTCGTGAGAACTAATTTTCCCAAAAACTCGCGAAAATTAATTCCAGTAAAAATTAATATCTTTAGGGTAAGTTTACAGACAGAGCGGCGAAAAAAGGGTCTGTCGAGTGGTGCTATACTGTTTTTTGGCCCTGGGAACGAATTTTGCCCCCATCTGAAAATCCCGGGAAAAAATACGCCCGCCCGACCGACCGACCGACTCATTTTTGCGGGGTCTTCAGGACGCGAACATAACATATTTTTGATGGTGGCCTAAATATACCAATTTCGGACAGGTGTCCAAAAAATTTTTTCTTTTAATAATATGGACAATTTATCTGAGATTATTATTCTTTTTACAGAATATAAAATTTTTGTTTCGTTCTTGAGATATCCTGTTTTAACTGAGAGGGTAATTCGAATTATTTTTTCGTAACATTTTTGTCCGCTTCGAAACAGCCGTGATCGGCACCCTCATGGCCCCGCTACACAGACCCTAATTGGGTCTGTGTAGCTTAAACTGAGCATTAAATACAAAAGGACTCCTCGTCTAGGCCATGACCCTCCTGGAAATAATAGACAGGGTATAACACACCCTCGATAGCTGCTGTTAAGGATAGCCATAATATAATACACCATCTTATCTCCTCTATCAAGGCTAGATAGAAAAAATTATAATTTAAAATAAAAACCGCGATGCAGATACGCACTCACTTACCGTATCTACGTTGCAGCTTTTATATGATCAATAATTCTCGTTCTTCAAGTGCATATCAGCTTTATATTACAAGATTTTGCGGTACGAATTTCAAAGTTGCTCCAAATTTATCCGCCATGTTTTCTGTTTACATCTTTCTCGCTTGGCCAAAATAATAAAAAACAAGGTCCGCGGCCCTGAGACTAATGTCATACTCATCAGGGAACAAAATTATTTTTGCAATCTGATAAAAACCACCAAATTCGTTGGATTTAGTATTCAAGATACGCAGCATAATATTGTTGCCTATCCTTTATTTTGTCCGTTGCGCGCACCCTGGTACCCAGACGATTGTTGCCTTTTTGATACGAGAATCAAAAGGGCAAAAATCCCTTGGCAAGAAAAAGAGAGTGCGTTGCACGGACAATTACCAATTGAAACTGATTGGACTTTCCCCAATTAATTTTTTAATGATTTAGTATTTTTTTGCTATTTCGCTGATGTATTCATTTCTCGAAACCTACCTGATAAATTGAGCCAAAAAAATAATTTACCGATTATGTCATCACATAATAAAATTTACCGAACGTGTCCGGGAAAATTTTGGATGGACGTCATACATTCGAGTTTTTTCAGAGTTTTTTTAAAGTGTCATCCTTTTTTTACAAAAAGTTATCATTGTTTAAATGTTTTCAAACGTTAGTAGAAATTTCGGTAACATAACAATGATCACCCCACTCGTAGCACATACAAACAATTCAAGACTGTCGAATAAATTCTTAAAACTGGAAAAGGTAGCTTGGAATTCTTCCAGAGCTCTCAACAATTATTTTTGCTTCTGCAACTTCGTAAAAAGCGTTTGTATAATCATTTCCCGTGAAGGCGTGAAGTACATAGATCATATCAATCTCGTTCCCAGGACTACTTTTTCGCTTTCTGATATGTGGCCACATATCAGAAAGGGAAAAAGAAGCCCTGGGAACGAGATTGAGATCATATGGCAGCAGCCTGCACAACGTTCAATGAGAATAGACTGGACTGAACAGACTGGACAGCGTTTTACGCTCGGATTCGTCGCTCAATGTTTTTAAGAGTAGTTTCATCCGATAGGGATTAAATACTTAACACGGCTACGATTAGGTCTGAGTCACTTACGGGAACATACATTTAAACACAATTTTCAGGATTCTATTAACCCACTTTGTTCTTGTGGTACTGAACCAGAATCAACAGAACACTTTTTACTGCGCTGCCAAATATTTGCAACATCACGAAAAAGGCTCTTTGAATCACTTTCTAATATTGACCCTTCTATCACTGGTCTGTCTAAAACTTGTTTATCTCGTATTTTGTTATACGGCGATTGTTCTCTTTTTAATTTTGTTCAGAACAGTCAAATTATCAATTCCTCTATTACGTTCCTAATTGACTCTGAACGTTTTGACGGCGATCTTTACCCTTATAGTCACATCTACAAACAAACGTTGGACCCATCTTAAATTTTTGTTTTTATTTTTTAATATATTATTTTTATTTAACTCTGTAGCCGACCCATTTTTGTATCTTTTAAAAGTGGGTTGGTGTATCCGTCTGTTTTCGTGTGTACTACTTTATTTCATTTTTTATTTGTAGTGTGTGTAAAATTGTATTCATCCTTGTATAGAAGAAGAAAAAAAAATGAGAATATTTTTTATGTCGATTACAATATACAAAGCGATATCTTCTACTTTACGCACCAAAGATTTCCGAATTTAAGTACTGCGTGAAAATTCGTCCGCGCAAGGTCAAATTGAGAAACCTCTCATTTAAGAGTACTAACTAGGAATCGTAACTTTTACTGACGAGGAGGTTTTGTCAGGTTCGATGTAAACCTTCATATTTTATTTAACCCGTAACGAAATCGGAATTTTTAAATCCTCTTTGTGAAAGTGGTCTCACACAACGGCTTTAAATTTGCCTCCATAATTAAGAAAAAAATTATAAAACCACATGAGTTTTTTCTGTGCAAGTGCACACAGTTTTTAATGATCGCTGGTTTTGTTTGAGGATGCAAAGCCGTGTAATAAGAATCAAACCTTTCCTTATTCGATATGAAAAGTTTCTATACTAATTTTGGAGTCTACGTTTTCCGATATTTATGGAAGCCCCGCGTCTTGTCGCAGATAAAGGCTAGTGGACAGAGGAAGTAAGAAAAAGGGTAGATAAAAAAACGAAAAAATTGTTTCAGTACCAAACAATATGACCCATATTTACCATCCGTTAGACGTGACTGTCAACAGAAGTGCCAAAGCACACACACGACCTAAAACGCACCAAAGGGTCACAGACGAAGTCCAGAAACAAATTCTAGACGGTATAAAGCCAGAAGAAATTAGCCAGAAAGATTTATAAGATAGATTCAAAATTAAACATCTTGAAGCCACTCTACGCTACGTGGATTATATCACTCTACGATCACATGTAAAACCAGAAGTCTATCGCCATAAAAGGTTGGGATTGCGCAGGGATAACCAACTTGTTAAAGCGTGATGTAGCACTAAAAAATGAAGATAACTTTTTTCACACATTCGTAGAAATGGGTGATTTGGTATGGGCTGCGTACTGTCATGGTGGTAACGAAAAGTTGAAAGGGGCGCGAATAGTATCAAAATCAAAGCCACCCCAAATAGCGCGCTATATTGACCAAAAGTTTTTGTTTATGTATTGTTTTTTTGCGTATAGCAGCGTTTTTTTGTTGTTTTCTTATTATCGTGTAGCTTTATATAGTATACCCAAAATAATGAAACCAGTATATATATATTCTATTCGAATTTCGAGAAATCTCGCATCAAATGAGGGTGTTCATTGTCTTGAAATGATTGTTTTGATTTATTGTATGTTGACAATGTTATAATATTCGAAATTGACTCGAGTTGTGTACTCTCCAGCCATATCTCAGTTATCGCAAAATAGTCACAACTTTTAATATGATTCAATTTATCATCATCTCTTTCTCTAAGTTTGTGCCTTAATATTTTATACCAACTTTTATCATTGTATATTTTATAATAGTGTTGTGTGAGTGTTCAAACCGCTTCAGTTCTTGTTGTTTTTACATGAGATATTAGAAATTCGATTGACAATATTTTATGTTAAAACTTGGACATCCATGTGTATGTGTACAAATTAAAACAACATTTTACTACGTTTCGGGTGTCATACACCCATTTTCAAGTAAAATAAAAATTATACAACAGGTCTATATAAACAAGAACGTTGCCATACATACAAGATATATAAACATAATCAATATAATATTTAAGTATAAAGTATGTGTACAATACGAATGTGTGATCAAACCGGACGGTTTTCTTGTTTGAATTTAAAATTGTGGTTGAAATATCTCATGAGAAAGAAGAAAAAAAGAGTTTTTCTCTTTCTCTTTCAACATCATTCTCCGTTTTTAATTAACTGCTTTGCTTATACAAAGTTTCTGACGTCATCACAATGGATTTTTTAAATTTGCCTTTCAACTCTATCTATTATTCAATGACTTACGACCTTGCGTTTGTCTCAAAACTGGTTGTCACTACATTTAAAATGAACAGCTCAATTATAGCTTACTAACGCATTAGTGGGAATGTTCAAATACGGCATTGATAATATGACTCGTTTTCTTTTACCGGGTTCCTGTTCTCACATCAGTACTTTGATTACCACCTCGTCTTCTCTCCTCCAGATGTGTCCTATGAGTCTTAGCCTTTCCCCTCACAATGAGGCTGTGGCTTTTTGAAGATTACTATAAAATTATTTGTTTCTTTTGCAGTCATTTCAGGATTCACTGAACATAGATCTCACCATGTCGTTTAGGTTTCCGTAAACTTTGAATTGTGGCACGAAAAGAGGTTTAGTTGGCCCATGTTCTATATTTTATTCCCCAACACTCTAAACTTGGTAAATTTCTGACTTTCATCTTTTGACTAGATTTAGTTCAAGATCTTAAGTATTGGAAACTTTTCACTTCCTTTAATTTTTTCCTTATATTGAAATGCGATCACCATTGGGCTAGTTGTAGAGTATGTAACTCTGTTTTCTTGTAGTCTACTGCTTGTAATTTATTTTCTAATCTAAGTAAAAGGATCTGTGCGTTTTTAAAGTGAGTCGGAAAACAAACATCATTAGCATCATCAGTGTCTGTGCTGGAAGTAACTTGGCGATGGGAGCTCTGGTAAGCAGGAATCTTGAAGGCAGTGCGCTTTTCTCGTTACTTCGTAAAGTGCATAATCAAATGTAATAAAGAACAATTGTAAAAAATATAATTCACTTTTGCAAAAGCCACAGTCACAAACATAGCGGACTATTATAATAGACTAGTTGATATCCCGAGCGTGAAATATCCGTCCCGTGCTCCTCCTGTGGTGCTTTTAGTTTAGTCTGATGAATCCTTTTTTTAAGCCTACACAGTTTCTTGAATTGCTTGAATCATTATAAGAAAGCTATTGTTGCTGAGTTCACACTTGAACCTAAAATTTATGATAAGCGATCAATTAGCTTTTTCATCATTTATGGTCCATAATTTTCTAATTTTGTAATATTAAGCATGTATTATTAACAATATAAACAGCAAATTAGATATTAGTGAATAATAAAATAATAATTTTTAAAGATTATAGAATTGCAACTGGATTTTTACAAAAATATTTCATACAAAAAATATAAAAAAAAAATATAAAAGTTATGCTACAATTGCTTGTTAAAAATGACTTCAAATCAGCCTAACATTTTAGATACTGCAATGTCAGCATCTAAATCAATGATTAAACTCTACTTCTACTGAACTGTTTCATCTATTAATGCTGTGTATGCTTGATGGTATGTTCGACACAAAAACGAGCTGGGCCCTGTTTTATTTCAGTTTGTAAAATATGGCGAACCATGTGCTTGATTGTATGTTGTTCTTTACTGTGCCAGAGATCGTGTCGAAGTTTTAAAAAATGCCCGATACTTCGGTGTATAGTATATTCAGTTGTGTGCAGAACATTGTATTGCACTTTAAACTCCAATTGACGGTGGCTATTACGCTGTAATGTATAATCCACTTTATGTTGCAAGGCGTCTTTCATTATTTACAAATGAATGTTAATATTATTAAGTAAAAATGCTTTAAACAAAATAAATTATATGTGTTTAGCCTTTAACCTACACAACGGTTAGATAACCTTATAGAAAGTGCTGCATACGTTTTTCCCTTTTTTTACACCATTGTTCTCCATTCATCTATACTTCAACGTCGAGAGCTTTTCGTTTGCAGAATCACCTACAGCATTCTTTATTCTCATCATATAACGTGATATTCATAATATATGTATGTGTGATATGTCATACTATTTTCACCTCAATCCATTTACATACTCTGATGTTAATAATACATTAAGTAACTTCGTTTCTTCAATCTCAACAGCAGGTATCTGTTTTTCCTTTCGATTTTCAATTGATATATTTTAATTATTAAATCATCACTATAAACAACTGTATTGAAGGAAAATGTCAAATAATTGAACAACTGAATACGTTAAAAAGGTAACTGGGTCAGTAGCTATAACGTTTTTTATGAAAAAAATATACATAATCATTTCAACTAACTGTACGTTATCACACTAAAATCCTAAATTTTTTAGAAGTAGCTACTAAAAGATCATGTAGAATTTGTACCTTAAAGAAATTTTTGCGGAGAGCTTATTTTTGCGATTGAGAGGCCTGAAATAAATATTTTTGCGAGAATGTTTATCATGCAAAATTCGGATGTTATTTTTGCGATTGGAATATATATTTTTTTTTTTAGATAGATATTATATTTCGAATATTTGCCAAGAGCAAATATCAAGCAAGATAAATCATCATTTTCTTCAATGTATTCAAGTATTTGAATAATTTGGTGGTTGAATACCCGAAACATATTTTCGCAATTAATCTGCGAATAATCAATTTTTACCTCTTTTACTTTTTATTTTCACAATTTGCTTTAAAACGAGTAATTTTGCGGAATTTGATTTTGAGCATTGGGGGCGAAATCTTAAATATAAATTCCGAAATAATCCCTTTTCGCAATTTTAAGTCATATATCTTATTGGCCCTTTTTATGCCGGCCCTAGGTGTCGTTAATCTTAGCTAGGTGGCGTGAAAAAGGGCCAAAAAATGAGGATTTGTTTTTTAAAAGCAATGTTAATTTTTAAACCTCAAATTTATTATTACAGTATTAAAGTTGTTTTTTCACACGGACAAGCATTTTTAAGGTCTCTAACCTATTTTTGTAAAAAAAATGTCACAGTAAAGAAATTTTACAAACAGTTCTTTGAGTGTCCAACAAACTATTATCAAAAAACAGTTCTTTTAATAGTGTCATTACGAATCACCTGAATAGGATTTTTGCAAGGATTTGCTAAAGTTGTAGCTACAGAAAGAGCCTAACAAATGTGTGCTCTTCAAAACCAGCGAGAAGGAGCGTTTTGAAACTCTTGAGATACTGATACATGCCAATAACCCATCTTGCATGAGAAGGCTTTGTTTTACTCAGCCAGACATCTACTTTAACGTGCCAAAACGCCTCTGTTTACCATCCCAATCTTAATACCTTCCTGCAAGGTAGCATTTGCTACTGTTATTAACTGAAATGCTAAGAGGTTGAAACAGATTTTTATGGTTGTTGGGTGCGTGTGTAACCACGAAATTGTTCTCTTGTAGTAACTCATTCATGGCGTTTGTTGTCTAACCTTTAAATACATCAAATATCAATAAAACCTTAGCGGTGGCTGCTAATTTCGAATTTTTTCGTCTTCTCTCGCGATAAGGAAAAATTATTTTCTCGACAACATGCGCTCTCTTTTAAACGAAAAACGAGTCTCAGATTTTCTATAAAGCTGGGGTAATTCCATTTAAACAAATTTCCCTGTGAAGTTTGTTTTGAAATGTCAAATTTTGTCGTTAAAATTGAGATAGGTCATCGACTGTTTGTTCGGATGGCTAGCGGCCCCCGAGTTTAAATATCACCTTATGGAGATTAGCTTATTTCTTTAACATTGAAAAGTAAAAGTAGTACAATGTACCAAATGGACAACCTTACCTGTTTTTTGTGCAGAGAGAATATATCAGTTTTTATAAAACCATTAAAATATATTCATAAAAAGTACAAAATACATGTTTAAAATATACACAAGTTACAATATTGAATATTAAGCACCCACGAACTATGAAAGGAAAGAAAACACAATTGATTTTGATGTCTTTGAAATTCAAGATCGTATGATTTGAAACTATTTTACCTTCTCAAAACAAATTAGAACTATTGTTTATGCGGATCGAAATGAAAAAATACTTTTAACCTTGGTTTCCAATAAAGTCCATGACATGAAATATTATAGAGATTCTACCTCTGCAACATTTGTTGTACAACATCTCTTGTGTCGCTAAGTTGTACAATATGTGCTTTGAATAAAGTCGTTTTAATGATTGTTGCACAACAGTTGTTCAACACTTTTTATAGTTATGGAAACCAACCTTTAGGCATAATCACGAGAAAAAGACTTAATGATTTGGTTTAAGGCTTGTTTCAACAGGACTCTGTACGGAGACCAACTTATCAGTTCTAAGTAGCCATTATTAAAATGATACCATAAAAAAGACAAAGATTTTCATAGCATGCAAAAAACATAGTCACTCACTTTTTTTGTCTTAAGTAACATAAACACTAATTCTCCTTTGTTTTTTGCAGTTACAAAAGTTTATAATCAAACGATCTTAAATTTTAAAGATATCAAAATCAAAATCCATTTTTTTTTCTTGTTGACTGGGAAGAAAAGCATAAGAAAGCTTTGGTTTTTTTATTGAAAAAAAAAGGTTATTTTTCAGATCAGATGCAGTTAGGCAATAAAATGGATACTGATCGATTTTGATGTTGGACTGTAATAAAAGCCCTCGGTCAAGAGCACCGACCTTGGGAGCCTTTGTACTTATAGCACAAATCAAAACAGACCAGCATCGGTTAAGAAAATTACTATTTTACTGTAGATGACATCTCCAACATGGTCTAATTCCAACATCCATACAAATTAAATATTGACTGCTCGAACATATTTAAAATTCACAACTAAAATTTAAATCGTACAAAATAGAGGCAAGTATATATTTTATCATTATCAAAATTCTATGCTACAGCTATAAATTTGAGAAAAAAAATATCGTAGTGCAAAAAAATAACATATTAAATTTCTCAACCAAAGTGTTCGCCTATACAATTTTAAGTTATCCTTCTGTGATCCTCAATTAAAAGGGGAGCTAGTTTTATTTTATTTGAGGAAGTAGGCACAACTCTTTTAAATATTGTTAACTAAGACTTGTTCTGTTTTTATTTAGTAAGCTTCTCTAATCATATACTTTGCTTGTGGAAGAATTTTAGTGATTTTAACATACAAAAGACGGTGATGTTAAAGTTTTACTGAAAATTAGCAAAAAATTAGCAAAAAACCTAGAAACTTCGTAATTTACATTTAAATAAAAAGAATTAAATATATGATATATAATTATATATATAAAATATATTCACCTACAAATAAGCTAATAAGCTATAATACATTTTGTTATTTCTGTCAGTAAAGCCTACAGCGATTCTAACACCCATAAAAAATTAAAAATACAATAAACAGTAATCTTACAAAACTAAAATTAAATTAACTAAAATTATTTAAAAAATTATAAATCATACAAAATCGATGCAAATAATCGTTTTCAAAAGTACAGTTATAAAATTGGAAAGGATCACTAAAAATGTATTTATGCGAATATTTAAATTAAAAAACTTTTTTCAACAGGATGTGAGGATATTTTTACGCCATTCGCGAAAATTAATACCCACGAAATTTTTTACAAACAACTATTCGCGAAAATTAGTACTCGACTAATGCAATTTTTTTTTAACCGCGAAAATTAGTACCGGTAAGGTGGCCACAGGATGTACCCACAAAGTGGTGGGTTGATCCTGCCACCACCTGATTGTTAGAGAAGACTGAATGTTATGACTATGATACTTTGCACAGGCACTAACATAATGCAACGTAATTTGACATCAAAATAATTGCGGACTTCAATATATAACCCCTCCCACTTTTTTGTCATAGCTTTGTAATCAATCATCATCGTTTTCACTGAAATATGCACCATGCTTTTTCGCAACAAATTCTAAATACCAAATTCGGTCGTCCATAAGTGGAGTATTCTCGTTTAAATCCACCCATTTTAAACGTAATTTATTCGCTCTTTCCTCCTAAAACCAAATATGTTAGTAACAGTAGTAATGACAGAAAAACACAATTCTGTTCGTCAAAACATTAAAAATGGAAATAAAAAAAACATACCGGGATAAAGAAAGCAGTCAACATGTGACCGCTATAATCGCTGATATAGTTATACACCGCTGTTTCTACCCAAGCATTGTCAGTGTTTCTCTTGTCGTCTAAATAACCACGAAATACCTGAGGAAAAAATAAAAAAGGTGCCAACACACTAAACTCGACCAGTTAGATTAAGCAGTTAGTGGTTTGGTTCCTTTAAGTAATACCCTCATACTAGCACACAATCTTCCTTTTCTCAAGTTGTTAGTGGACCTATATGAAAAAGAATTGAGCGAAAAAAAGGGTAGGACATGAATTTTTAGAAGGGTACAAAGGTTTCGACAAATATTTCTGAATCAAGGTACCCAAAATGTCTAGCTGGGTCACCTCGAACAGCCTTTAGTAGAAACTAGACATTTCTTTCTTGCAGATAAGCTCTTTTTCTGTCCTACTCTGTACAATCTTGTGTGACTGAGGTAAGAAGTGAAGTCGACCCTATCTAAAAATAAGGCCTTGTGCAGGCAAACTTCCTTGCTGTCGACAGGCAGGTAGATGATAAATGAACTGATTCTTTCACACAAACCTCTGTTCGATTTCTAATCACAGCATCAAGGGCTGCCATGGTACCTAAATATCTGAATCCATCTACGCCATGTTCTTTTAATGTTTTTGAGTTAAATAACTGCAGAAGTATGCGTGGAAGTCGATCTTTAACTTTGGTGCCTTGTTTAACTTCATCCTGAAATGAATTAAAAAACAGCGTGAGAAAGTAAAGTCAAGAAATACACGTTGGAAAAAGATGAGAAGTTAAAAAATGACTACAGTACAAGTACCTTTTCAAGGGGAAAAAAGGTTAAGCAATGAAAAAGTAAGCGAAAAAAGGGATGGAGGGATATGATAGTACTAAAAGAGTTTTTACGGTTTCTAGTTGTAAATTTGCAATATTTCAAGATCCCCAAGCAAAAATACACAAGAAGGACATATTACTACACAAACGGCAAATGTAAGAAAGACCCAAACGTAGAAAGGCCGAAAATACAAAAAGTTAAATGAATCATTGTGTCATAGCTAGACCGACATATCGCAATGATTGTATTTTAAGGTTTGCATTTTTTTTCTCTTGAGAATAATGAATATTAAGGTTTTTTAAGGTCATATCTGATTTCAAGTTCTTTAACATTTTCAAAGTCCGCCAGACTCTTATATTATGGGATTCAGCGAAGAGAACTAGAGGGAAAGTGAAAATACGGTTTAAAAATGTAAAGGAAGTGCCAGAGGAGAAACAAAGTAAGGAGATTAAACAGTCGTGAATCATTAAAGAAAATAACAAAAGAATATAGATGATGAAAGGGATAAATGAGATAAAAAGGAGTAGTAGAGGAGCTGGGAAGATGAGGAGAAAATTAAGAAAAGAAAGTTAGTTAACAGTAGAGTCAATTAGAAGACAAAAAATGATACGATAAACTTACGTAAGGTGCGGTAGAATAAAGTTGCAGGTAAGGGAAAAAAGTAGGGTCGAAAAAATCATTAAAGACAAAGAGAAAACAAAAAAAATAAACAACTCATGGATAAGAAATAAATTTTACCGAAGGGAGATAACATTCTCCTGCATCTTTTTCAATAACCAGAACTTCCATTTTCGGCTTTGATTTTTGCTGTTCCAGTTGATCTTTAAATCTAAATAAACACAACACCGAAACAATAATTTCGCAAGTTTATTTAGATATTCGCAACGAATATTTGTACAGATGATGCTTTATGCAGCATCTTCAGCAATAAACTTTCAAGGCTATATAAAAAGATATTTCTATCATTGGAAATACCTGGTGAAAATTGCTTCTGTAATGTGATTTGGACCATATCGTCTATATAAGCCGCGTCCAATCAGACCTGTTCTTCCTGCAGGATTTCTACAGTTTGAAATACAAGGTACATGCAGAGATCTATTTAACAAACAACTCTACCATGGAGGGAAAAGGTACATTTGGTCAGCTATTTAAGCAAAGTATTGGATACAGGATACCGCTTTTTTAGCTCATACCAAAATGTATATATACAATAATAGAAAACTTCTACAAATCAAAATTAGATTCTTACAAAGGCAAGCCAGTTTCTTCGTCGATGCTATACACTCCTTCAAAACTTGTGCGGTCAACTTCACCATCAATCTCGTTGAATTTGGGTGGATTGTTTACGCTTTTTAAAAATAATAAAATAAAAAAGATATAAAGTATAACCACTCAGTGTATCCTTCCAGCTATTGTCGACCCTCTCTATTAGAGACTATAGACTTGAAGAAAATCCTCCCTTACACAATTACGTTACCAAGAGGCACTTTGACATTCCCAAGTTAGTAGAACTTTAAAACACATACTCCAACTCTTTGTCAACCCATGCTAAACCAGGCAAAACATTAGGTGCAACATACGATCGTGGCTTATAACCAGGAAATGGTACCTAAAACGTTATAATAAAATATAGCATCTAGCAAAAAAAAGGAGTGATAAACACAAGTTTTAAAAGTCTATTCACACTTCTTAATGATAATCTTTGCACAAAATAGGAGATGAAGCAACTTAATTTTGGCTTTCCACAAGGATAAAACAGAAGTCGACACGTGTGAAAAGGAAACAACAAAAGCGACACACCCTGATAGCTTGCAAATTATGTAGACAACCACAATAATACACTACTAAATTGCCAGTCAGTATTAAGCGTTTGTAAATTATATTTTGATGATTAGAATGGTGAAAACAGCAGAGTTACCTTCCAACTGACGAACTGATCAGGAAAGGTAAATCGTTCAATTTCAGAGGAAGGATAACGAAGACATCTTGACAGTATATGACACTTCTCAATACTTTCTACTTGCTTTAGGGTGGGTAAAGATGGTCGAGCAGAAATATTGTAAGAAGGTTCTTCTTCAGATATAGACGGCGATCGAGGTGAATTCTAAAATTAAGGTGTAATACTATTAAGTACTGCAAAGAATCATGTCAGCATGTTATAATATCATGTTAGCATGTTATAATAATTATTAACCGTACACTAAATGAATTTGACGTTCAAAAATCAAATCAATTTTAACCTCTAAACTACAGAAATTGGCAAAAACTTGCAAAACAATACCTTATCATCTTTGACTGTTTTTTTATAATACAAAGTTCTAATTATCCATTGGACGAAATAGACGAAGTAAACGTGTTTTTATAAGAAACCAGGTAACTAAGGGTTGAGGCTTAAATTTGGGTTAAAAATTAAGCAACGTTGAGCGACTTACCTGGCTGAAATTTAAGCAACTGAAGCCTTAATCTTAATATAGGTTGCAAACCTAGCTAATACGTTTTATTATTTTATTACGTTTAGCTACCATAACTTTATATTATAGTTAATGGTAAAAATATAACTAGCCAAGCAAGTCACAGATGTGCCATGTTAATGCCTTATACAAAATGTGGCTAAGTAGACTTAGTGTATTGACATAACTAAGCAGTTTACGGGTAGTGTGGGTAAACAGTTTTAAAAATGGCAGCACATTGTGCCAAATATGTCCGCATGATAGCCTGTATTTATTTCCAATCAGACCCAAAAAACAGTTTGTGGTCACTCTCTTTGTAGAATGTCAACAATTGAGTATTCAGTGAAAACTAATATTGGCAAAGCTTTATAAAGGATTATTGGGTTTGTCACATGTTTGATGGGCTGTGTGTTTAAGTCTTTAAGGACGACATATGCAGCTTATGAAAAGTCACAATGAATTGAATGGTGGTCTATAATGCCTGTCATTAACCCTACTGACATCGTGTTGTAGAATATGAAAATTTTGTCGGGTCGAGCTTAATCAACATTCGACCTAAAAAGATAATGACAAGCTTATTCGGTCCGAAATTTTCTTAGCATATACTCAGGCTTTAAAGAAATCATTTCGTTAAAAAAATTGTACCCATTTCTTTGTTATTCAGTCAAAATTGATCAATTTCTTCGAAAAGTCTTATCGCCCTATCTCAAAACGCCTAAATTCTAAAACTCAAGCAGTAAAACTATTGAGAAACTTTTTTTTTATGCTAATTCTTTTACATTGGTCTAAAAGCACCCCATAACAACTATCAAGTGAAAAATCCTCTTCATACTCAAGTTATTGCACTTTTAGTATTCACAAAATGGACCTGGGACGCCACCACAGTTTAACTAATAGAATCTTTTGATCGTCTTTTATATATATGTTAAACGCATGACTTTGTGTGAGAAAAATGATTTTATAGAAACGAAAATAGCAAACCAAAATGATGGAGAGACATCATTCTGTAGTGCTACATCTGGCGTATGATGCTGGGTCTTGGCTAATGATGAAATCAATGCTAATTACCACACAAATTAATTTTCTGCAGTCTTGCTTAATTAAAGTGGTGCATTTTATTTTCTGGTACCATATTTATATTTATCATAACCCCTTTTCTATCACTGTCAACGGTCCCTCTTCTATAATATAATTACTACACAAACGAACCTAGACAATATAACAGATTAAGAAAAAAAATGTTAGCAGTTTTTCCCATTTTTACTCTTATTATGGTGTTTTTAGGTGTTTCGAGGAGTAATGATCACCCTGACCATTTCGCAAAATTTTATGTTCGCGAAATATAAAACAAAAATATATTCCTGGAAAATTGATAGACATAATTAGCACAAATTTATCATATACTATGATGTTCTAAATACTAAAGCAATTTATAGTCAAAATATCCTTTTTGCTAGAGATAATGTTTAAGAAAAACCGACCTTCTTTTTTTTAAAAAAATTAATTCCTGCAAAAAACAGTTTTTTGACCTGCAAAAAAAAGTATCCTGAAGGTATAACAGCTAGAACTGTACACAAACAAAACTACAATATGTACTCACTGGTCCATCCACATTTTCTTGATTTATTTCTTCATGTGTTTTCATATCAAGCAAATGCAACTGCCTTTGCATCCGTTTAGTTAGCATAGCGTTTGAACTTTTGCTTTTATTTTTTGATGGCAATCGTGTTGCAGCCTTTTTTGTAGCGACGAGTGTATTTTCCATACGAACCAAACGCATATCAACCTGTGTTGTGCTTTTAAATAGCTTTTTTTTTATTACTGCGAGTTCTTCTTTCGTGTTTTTCAGAAGTTCTTCCAGCTGATCACCTCTAAAAATGTTTCAAAAATAAATTTGACAGTTAAAAATCTTTTAAAAACGCATTAAAAAAATAGCTGTTAATAATGCTGTGAGGATTGAGATTTAAAATGCTGTTAGGTTGGAGATTTAAATAAAGCTAAACAATTAGAAATACTTTCCTTAATGATTTCACTGTTTCGTTATATCGTGCTACATTGTTGATGTTTTTAAAAACTCAATATCTTAAGTAAGTTTCATTCACCTTGCTCGTATGTAGTCGAGTTTCTTGTTCGGGTTTTCATGAAATTGCTTTTCCCTCTTTTCCAGAAAGCAAGACATGGCATCTTGTTCAAGTCTCAACAACTCATAAAATTCTGAGCCTGAATAAAAAATTGCAGAATAATATAACCTTTAGAAGATCTCAAAGTGGAAAATGATGTTAAAATTATATTAAAATGCTCATTCGTTTTTAAAGTGCTTGTGTAAAGATTTTTAAATTAGATTATGCTGCAAAAAATTTGATGTATTAGCAAATTTTTCTGATATCAATGTGGAGATATTCTAAAGATGAATCAATTACTCTAAAAAATATTACAATTTGGCAATTGGTGATGACCCTACAATTGAGCCTTGGTTTGCAATAAAATTTTGTAAAAAAAACTTAGGTATGACCTATATGCTAACCAACAAAATGTTATTGCTGACCGACATGAGGGACAGGAAAACTTTCACCAATGTATAAGAAGACTACTCTCTCTGATCATTATCAATCACTATCACACCTTATTTTGAGGTAAATGATATTGCTACTACACAATTTTAGTGTGAAATATGACTTAAAAATATATATTTACTTTCATCTTCTTCTTCATTTTCGTCTGGAATATTCTTTGTTTCCTTACATTTTGATAGCAACCATTTTACGAGCAATATAAAGTGACTGATTATGATAAATGGAATTGGGATAGCAGGCCTTCTATGATATTCGTCAACAAGATAGTAACGCTGGAATCTCCAAATGCGTTCAGAGTTTATTTGAACAGTATTATAGGTGTTGCTATTATAAACAAAAACAAAAAACAAAGATAAAAAAACATAGCTACAAAAATGTAACACCAATTGCAAATTGTCGCTGTGGTTTAAATGAAATTGTTAAAGTAGTTAAAAACATTGCTTTGAAAGCATTATTTTGGAAGACTGAAAAGCTATTGTCAACAGAGTATCCTTATTTGAGTTGATAAGTCCTAAAAAAAATAATGTTAGAGAGATTTTATTTTTTTAGTTATCTTGATTGTGGCAGGAAAAGGAGTATACATACTTGAATATTGCAATCAATAGATTAATCAGCAAAATGTTTGTTAAGATTAAATAAACACCCAAGATGAAGAGCACGATTGGTTGTGCGTAAAAACTGTGTTCTCCGTGGCGTGTACCAAACACTGTTTCATTTTCTAAATAAAAAGAAGAGTTTAGTCGTTTTTGGACACAACTGATGGCTTTTGTTTTCAGAAACACCGATAGAAGTCTGCTTCAAATTAAATTACGCAATTGCATTTTCCATGCGTCAAGAAAGCAACAAGATTGAATTAAAAGTGAAGTACAATGTAAAAAAAAACATTTGTGAAGGAAAATAAATATTTCTCAACTCGGTCAACGTTGAAGTGGTAGAAATCATGATCAATGACAAGAGATATTTAGCAAAAAATCGTAGAAGTATTTAGAAAATCTTGTAGAAAGACCTTTAGTGTCAAAGGGTTAATATCTTTCACTGTCATCAGGGGTGCACCTAAAAGGTTGAATTGCTTAACTGATGCATTTTTTTTTCTATTTCACTGCTCAGATTTTTTCTACTTTACCAGTGCTACTTTATGCTATCCCAACGTGTATTTAGCATGCATATAACGTTAAGTAAAACCTTTTAAGACAGTGACTAAAGGGACAAGAAAAAAGTGGCCGACTTGGACAGGCTATCGTATAAAGAATCTTGTATAACAGCCACAGTTCAAATCTCGCATCATTGGCTGTCTTGAGCAGTGTATTTTCATTTCCCTGAGTCAGAATAATTCTCGCACAGTAACTAAAAGTGTCGACATTGGAAATCCACCTTTAGTAGAGCCAGAAGCATTAAGTTGCTTGTTGGAAAATAAATAATGCCTTTAAAGTAACATTCGTGTTATAAACTTGACTGTCATATAAAAGTATTTTTTTATTTGGTGCCTTAAAGATGGGCCGTTCGCTGTGTTGAGGAGGATACCCTACACAGTAATATTTGTACTAAAATGCAAGAGGGAATCAATTGTGGTTGGGTTAAAGATAAAGAGGAAGCTGTCCTACAAAGGTGAACAGGAAGGCAAGTTTTTCTGTATATACTTACGTTTTGCGGCAGCCTCAAAAAACACTTCACCATACATTTCAAAGTATGGAATTGTGATCATATGTCGTATTGAACTCCATGAAAAATCATCTTGAGGGAGTAAAATGGCATATCGAGCAATTCCATAAGATAGTAAAAATACCGAGAGTATTATTAAGAAGTAAATAACATCCACTGTCTGAAAAAGAAGCAAAGCTAACTCTTTAGTAAAGAGAATTTTTTTATAGTAAATACAAAAAAAATAAGAATATCTTACCATTCTTTGCACCATTACAACATATGGACCTAATGTTTTACTGATGGCGCAGATATCCAACAGGCGTACAATCCAAATCATAATGTCCAATGCGTAAACAATGTGTGCTACCTTTTTCAATCCTGAAGAAGTGGTCAAACGAAGAGCAAATGCCAAAAAGAACACGGAGACTCCTACTATGTCAGACTTGTTCCAATGCATTGACCACCATACCTTCACTTTATGCCAAGAATGTACACAATGAGGAACATGACACACCTTGGAATAGATAAAAAGTACATATATATATTTACCATTTATATTAAGATAACAAGTCTAATGACCCTTTTACTTAAACATGTAGCTAGGTTACACTCTTCAAAGATCACTATGCAATGGGTGACATGGTGGTAGTTTTTTGCATGCATTACAGGATCCCAAAACTCAGCTTTACACAGATGGTTGTCATTTTAGACCAATGTAGGCAAGGAAGCCTGAAGTCAGTGGAGTTATGTCCATGGATGTAATATTATGCAGACACCCCCTCTCCCTTACAATGCTTTTTACCTAACTTTAATAATAAACCATACAATGGGGATTCAAAGAAACACAACTATTCTGTAATCAGAATAGCATTTATTCTAATGTTTTTGACATTTAAATGAACATTTATTAGAGAATTGCATTTTAATATCTCTATATACGAAAAAAAATTATTAAAATAAGAGCTTAAGTTTGTTAGATATCCAATCTTATTGCAAATTTTACATCTACACATTGGGTTATTTTTAAAATAAACAAAGAACCAGCTTAATATCTACAGCTAAAATTTAAGTCCAGGCTAAAAACATTTAAAATGCTCTCGGCCACACAATCTAACTTGTATGAGTTACAAAAAAAACAAAAACACATTACATAGCCTGTAAAAGCTTTAAAATTTAGAAAAAGGAGCCATGCTGACTTTGACAAAAATTAACCAAGAATCCATTCTCATAAGTCTGCTGTGAACAAATGACAAGTGGACGCCATATAGAAAGTACGTTCATAACTATTTAGAACTTTAAAATTAGAATCAAAGCAAAACCACTACCTGGCGAATTTCTTCAGTTCCAAGAGATATCAAAAACACCAGCACAATCCATTCCACAGTAGATGGGCGATCTGGCAATTTCTTTGTTACAAAGTTGCAAAATAGCAACAAAAAAATCAAATAAAAAATCTAAAAAAAATATCAGCAGATGTTACACATAAACTTTCAATCAAGAGCGGCAGAGTGGGGACTCGAACCTGAAACCTTATAATTACAAGCGGAATACGCTACCACTACAACATCTCCATTTAACGTCATGTTTTTCCCTACTTGGACCTTTTTTCACATTATCACAAAACTTTCAATGTAGGCATCTTAAGGTGAATTCTTCTTATGAAAGAAACTATTGTAAGTAACAACTTATATGATGAGTTTGCTCACAATGCAGTCCATAAAGTTAAACTTTAGAATGACAAAAAATCAGTAAATTAGAATTTGATTAATAAACACAAACAGGATTACTTACAAAATTCAGCCAAAAGCTTGTGACAGGTGCGGCATAAAATTCAGAAATCATTTTAATTTTTTCACGCAGAGATTTGCCTTGTTGTTGTGTTATTGATATTTGGTCGTGAAATTGGCTAAAGGCAAAATAATTGTTTTACATAGAAAAGAAAACTGCACACTAGTCTCGCTGTCTAGTGTTCTGCACACTATAAACAAACAAAACTGTCAACAAATATTTTTTATGGCAGCAAGATTGTATGTGCAGAGAAATTTTGATTTAGATTTAATATGCTTTCAAAAGAAATAACGTAATACAAAATATATATTAGCAAGTGTCACAATTACCTGTATGTTTTAAAGGGATTCCTGCATTAAAAAAAATATTTGGGCAATCAAATGTAACAATAAAACAAAGCCCAAATAAACATATCTTTTACATCCAGTCACATTCCTCAATAAGCGTGTAACATGCTTTACTTTGCACTTCATGTTTGAGTGCAATACTCTGCAAATTTCAAAAAGTTTAAACATCTTATTCAGTACAAGAATTTCAAGTCGTACAATTCCAAACAAAGATAAATACATAATATATGGTTTGATAATTTTTCGTGTGTATAGATTACCATGAATGTAAGGTAAGGTTTCCTCTGCCAAATTAGTCCACATTTTCTTACTACATCACAAGACAAATGTCTTGTGATGTAGGAGGTTGGAACGATTTTAAAGCATTAAAGGTGGAAATGGAAGCATTTTTATTTATAATGAAAGTAATATGTTATCAGTACTTCATAAAACAAATAGCTACAAATAATTATTTTCTTGGCTATGTTGCAGAAACATTTTAATATCATTTTAATGCAGGAAACCCTTTTAACTAGTTGTTAACCCATGGATTTTTCAATATGATGTTACCAAAAATACATATTTTTAGCATTGGTCTTATGCATTCTTGTTTGAAGTAATGAACTTCTCTTACAGAGATTGGTCCAAAATAAGGCTACAATACAAATGACGGATATTATTTTTATAGAGACTAATTGTTAGCCTGTGGAAATTCGCTTGGCCATGTACCACTATTTTGTGCTTTCTTGTTCACCAGTTAGTACGAAGTAATTAAATTACGCTGCAGGTTTTGTAATAAAGCTGTGCAGAACTCTTTGGAAC
This sequence comes from Hydractinia echinata, assembly GCA_030067915.1. Lineage (NCBI taxonomy): Eukaryota > Metazoa > Cnidaria > Hydrozoa > Anthoathecata > Hydractiniidae > Hydractinia > Hydractinia echinata. The sequence goes on from JASGCC010000002.1 coordinate 1,386,702, forward strand.
TGACAGAATAAGGATATTATCACAGACTAGTCGATATTACAGATGAGTTCATTCTCAACTGTGGCTGTGACATGGTCCAGTATGTTTTGCGTATTCTACAGCTTTTGGTGTGGAGTGGATTCAGACAGTCTATTAGAAGTAATCCATGTCAGTCTGTGGCAACCATACAAATTTAAGTAATACTAGCCTTGCAATGTAAAGTTTGGGAGAGAAAAGGCAGAAATGGGTGGAATTCTCAATAAATACAACCTTCTGATAGTTTACTTAATTACTTACTTTTAAAATGCTTGACTTCTTAATATATTTGATTTCACAATAATTCAGACTTATTTTTATAATTCAGACTGGAATTATAAAAATAACAAAATTGGGTCATGGTAATTTGATGTAAAATATTGATAATTTACTCCAGCACATTCTGGCACAGCAACTAGTAAATCACCAAAAATTCGTAGACATAAATAAAAGATTTACACAAAAACAACAACCTGCAGCAGTACATAAAAACATAAATTCAAGGTAAGGACTAACAATAGATTTTATATATAAATAAACTTGATCACTGGTAGGTGATATATGGTCAATGTAGATGTGACTAAAAAAAAAAAAAAAAGCTTGAAGCGCTGATCAAGAAAATGTATAGCATTTTGTGCTGTGGGCAAACGATTGAAGAGATATCAGGGTTAAAAGGATTCTTGATGAAATTGGTCCCATTTTGGTACTAGGTGGTCCCTAGTTATCCACACAGATGATTCAGTGGCCTCGAAACTAAAAGTGCACTGAAATGACTTCACTAACATTATAATAACATTATAATTGACGTAACCTTTGTAATTACGCAAAGGTTAAAAACCAATAAAGAAATTCGACTTATTTTTTTGAATTTGCACATTCTTTAGGGGGAAAAAACATCCCCTTCAGAAAGCTGAATTTTGACCTGGTTGGGTCACAGACTTTATGTATTAATATGAGATTTTAGAAAATGCATTTTTCAAACAAGATATTATAAGAAACATACTTTTCTTTGCTTGATGGATGGTATTTAACAATATGAGATACTGCAGGAAAACAAATCATTCCTGACCATACCTAGAAATGTTCACAAAAACATGTTTAGGTTCTATAATATCAGGTATGAAATTAAAAAAACATGGGGAACATGGCATTGCGCACCAGGCCGATTACTTAGTGCAGGCAAACCGTATTGAACACCTAGAATGGGCACTTTATTACAAGTACAATTTGTCGCAGTGGACCCAACATTTTATTTACCATGCAAAAAAAACGGAAAATTGATTAATTTAAAAATTTATCGAGGGCAACAATGGATTGAGAAATTAGTACAGGTAAGCATGTTGCACATTCAGGTGGAGCACCTATTAGTATACTGTGCTCCATATCAAGTGGAGTGTATACAGCTGTAGACTCTTTCAAGGATAATTTCTTGTATAACATCCCTGAAACTCAGTGCTAATAAATTATTTCTTTACCGTCAGTCAAGAATTAAAAAAAACAGTTGAATCGATTTATACGGCAGTAACAAATTGAAAATATTGAAGATAAATATTGTAAAACAACCAGAGCTTTTAATCTATATATAAATGCATTTCAACAACAAAATCTTTAATTGAAATTTGCAACTAATTGTGGGACAAAAGATTATGTAAATGTATTTCAAAATTACATAAACTTAAATGGTATTGAAAACGAGAAAATTCTATTTAAAAAATGGGAGCACATTTTGCAAATCGCACAACATAGATTGTGCGATTTACAAGGCCTAAATTGCCATATTATTTCATAAACTATTTCCCCTTCTTTCCTAGAATCCATGATATCATCATCATCATCATCATTCATCATTCTCGGGTTAACGTTCGTTTTCCATGCTAGCATGGGTTGGACGGGGTATATTAATGACCCTCTTCCAATCTGATCTAGACTGTGTTAGATCTAAACTCAACTTCCTCTGTATCAAGTCTGTCCTTATAACCTCCTGCCAAGTCTTTCTCGGTCTGCCTCTGGGCTTTGCCCCAGGAACTATCAAGTCTCTACACTTTCTTACCCAATTATCCCCCTCCATTCTTTCCAAGTGCCCCAGCCAATTCAATCTTCTTATCTGGATAACATCTTTAATTCTACGGAGACTTAGCCTGCTTCTTAGCTCATCTGAACTCTTTCTGTCTCTCAGACTGGCGTTACACATCCACCTAACCATTCTCATATCATTCCTTTCTAAACGGTCAAGATCTTCCTGCTTCACTGCCCATGTCTCACTACCTTACAACATAACACTTCTTACACAGGCCTCATACAACCTACCTTTTACCTCAATTGACAGGACTCTGCTAGTCAACAAAGGAAGTAACTCTCTGAACTTTTTCCAAGCAGAACCTATCCTGCAAGTAACACTTCTTCCAACACCCCCTTCACTGCCCAACATATCGCCTAAGTAACAGAAGTTCTCAACTATCTCTAACGAGCCACTGTTGTACATCATTAAAGCTGGAAATACTTCATTCTCTATAATCTCACCTTTGCAACGCTTGCATACAAACTGAATGTCAGCTCTTAACCTTCCACTAATACTACTGCACTTCTTATGTACCCAATGCTTGCAAGTCTGACAAAAAATTGAGTTACTACCAACCCCTTTCCTGCAAACTCCACAAGGCCACTTTCCAACTACAAGGTCACACTTGGCTGCAATGCTACTAATCATGACTTTAGACTTTGCTGTGTTTACTTTTAGCCCTTTCTCTTCTAGTCCTTTCTTCCACTTCTCAAACTTTTCAACTAATTCTTCCATCGACTCTGCTATGAGAACCAAATCATCTGCATACAATAACTCCCATGGACAACCTGTTCTGAACTCCATCGACAGCGCTTCTAAGACTAGAACAAACAACAAAGGACTAAGTACAGAACCCTGATGTACACCAACATTTACACTAAATTCATCACTAAGTGAATCGTTAATCCTGACACGACTTCTAGCATTGCTGTACATAGACTGTACCATCGTAACTAGCCACTCATCCACACCTAATTTTCTCATAGCCCACCAAATAACTTTACGTGGCACTCTATCAAAAGCTTTCTCTAAATCTACAAAGGCAAAATAGAGATTCTTTCTCTATAAACCTAGTGAAAGAAATATTTGCAGAGATTTGCATTTATCACATCTAATGTTTAGTTGTCTTTTCAAATGTGATTTCTTATGCTTTGGCTAATTTTACCCCATTTTAAAACAAAATCTGTATACAAAATGGATGTGCATAAATACGGTCATTATGATGTGAAAGTGAATAGTAAAAATAAGAATGGCAAACAAAAACAGTAGAATAACTGTAGAATATTTTTTTAATTCTTACTTGCATTGTTTCATTGTTTCCACGAAATGACAAATAACCCTTCCATTTTTTTGACAAGACTTCTTGACATGCATAGTGAGCAATAAATTCTTCAAGTTGGGATGATGCTGCAAGGCTCATACAGTCTTGTTTTCCCCATCTTTTTAACTGATATTGCAAAAGAGTTTCTGTAGCAACTTTATCTTTTAATGCACATTCCTCAAGCAACGCCACTGCTAATTTACCAAACTCTCTGAAAGAAAAATTGGATATCAACTAACTTTATTAATATTATTATTGCAGGATAAACTGATTTTCTTAAACTTAAAATGTAATTTCTGGGGGGTAATAAACCTAGAGAAAAGTTAATTTTTTCAACAAAACAAAAACAAAACAATTTTAATAAACTTGTCGGCAGTACAGTAGCACTGTCTTGCAGAGCTTTTGTGGTCTTGTAAGAGTTTAGACTAAAAGAAGTTACACGAAAAAAAAAAATTGCGAAATAGCATTTTAAATATTTATTCTCAGTATAAAGCATACCCATGATAGGTTTAATATGTTGACAAGCATGAAGCAAAAAAAATTAATATTCATCTGAGAAAACAATGGCAGTTTGTGCAGATGGTAAATCTTGGTTTAGATGGTGTAATCCAACACTTTCAGTGTTAAATGCTTTGCGATTGCTAGAAAAAACTTTTGTGCCTCCCAAGACAAAATATTTCAGTTCCAAATGGTGTTGCACAAGCAGTCAGAAAGTTTCCTTAACAGTGTGCCCTGCAAAGTGAAGCCATGAGAGTTTAATAGTTATCAATTACATACAAGACTTAAGATCTTTGGTATTGATTGCTTTAGACTTCGGAAATTACTTCAAACAAGAAATCTTAAGATTAAAGTGTTCATGCTCTCCAATTCCTCCTTCCCTTGCAGGGATAAGTACCACATAAAATTTACATAACACTGACTTTTATATTGGAATTTTGCATCATTTCTCTATAGGATGATTTATGTAGATTTGTAAACTTTTTTCACTTAATCCACACATGTGACCCTTGAGGTTAATAATGAAAACCCCAATTATTTAGTTATTTGAGCAGCAAAAATCGTAGTTTGCCTCGTTCCACTTTTTAACTCAAGTTTGTTTTATCAATTTGAAAAGTACCGTGCTAATAATTTGCATCTGTTTCTACACTTGCTGATAATTAATTTTACTTTCTCCAGATATATAGTTTGAGACTGCATCCACATGGATTTTTATTTTTTATCAACGTTTATATGGTTCTGGCGCTTGTATTTATTTCACTAAAAACAACAACAATCCCCATCAAATAACGCCATTGTATAGTTCTTTTCTAGGAGGGCTGCATTAAAAATTTATTCATATTCATTTTCAAGATCTGAAAGATCAATCAGAGAAAAAAAATTTGTTATTAGATATTGTTAACCGTCTGGATTTTTTAAAAGGGCAATACAGGTTTTTAGGCATTCTGGTTGGCTTAGCGCTCTTGACTACGGACCTATTTTTTTAGTATAACTAGTCGGTGACCCGTGGAAAGATCCACGTGTTCACCTGCCCTTTATTCACTGCAATTCAAATGTCTCGCTACTGCGGTTACCAATTTGCGTGACAGACAGACGTATATGGGTATTATAATATAGATGGATAGAAAAAAAAATTACTCAGCATTTGCAATCCAAGAATTAACAACTGCTTCTTCCACTAAATGATGACATTTTTTGTACTTTTCAGCTAGTCGGACATACAGCTTTCTTGCAACCAGTGCCTTTGCTAGTGATTCGTCATCTAGACGCCATAATAACAATGCCAATTCGTGAAAATTGCGATACACAGCCCAGATAAATAATTCGTTGAACGGGTGTGCAAAGGTTTTCTGTGAAAGTAAATATTTACAAAACCATTACAACAGAAAAAAAAAGATGAGGTCCTGTTTGAATAGTGGTTTATCTATTCCTCACTGCTATTTGTTTCATGCGACAAGGGTACCCAGAAACCCAAAATGAACTAATATGAGTGTGAAAAATGAGTTCCACAATACCAGCTTTTTTTAAGTCTGTTTAAAAACTTTAGTTCTACGTTTTGTTTCAAAAAACAATTAGTTCTTTAAAGGTATACTCAAATAAACATGTTAGCTTAAATGCTACAATTAAAAGTTTAAACTAAAAAAAATTGCAAATATTCTACATATGAATTGTAATACCAATGTATAGTGAAACTTTTTCCAGTTCAAAATGTTGAAACAAGCATTACCTTAAAGGTATATTCGTTTTTATAATGTGGCACAACATCCATCCCTATCAACTTTAATAATCCATCATGAACACATTTCAGTTTTAATCCCATTGTGTTTCTTTCTCTTCTCTGCATGATCTGGCTCTAAAATTGGATAGCATTACACCTGCATATAAAGTACTTACTTTATTCTTTATTTTGTAACCTAATGAGTAAATACATGAACACAGGATACCTTATATAACTTAGGAAAAACTGCCATATCTTATATTAATACCCGTATTTTTCTGCATATGTCTGTGCATGAAAAATAACGTGCTTCAAGCACATGAAATAACAAATGCAACATTAGATTTATGCAATCTGTGAATTTATTTACTGGTTAATGACTAGTAATCATTTTAACACTCAACCTAAATTGGGGTCAAATATTAGCTTGAGAAACATTAAAATGTTACTTAAGGATATGGTAACCCCTTTTAATCCATTTTTTTTTTAAAACAAAATTTATTCAAAAATATTTTTCAGTAAAATGTTTTGTGTAACTTTTTGAAATCAAAATTACAAAAATAAAGCAGGAAGTAGGAAAAAACAAGGAAAACACAATTATATCTTCTAAAATATTTTATATCATATTCACCCATTTTAAATTTTTGTTCTGACCTTTCTTATTCTGAAGTTAAGAGAAAATTTGAGTTTTGAAAGAAATTATGCACAAGTAATCAATTATTTAACAGTTTCTCACTTTTCACATACCAATGTTTGTATTTTAGCACATATTTACAGGTTGAAGAAACCTTAAAACTCTTTTTCTTGAACGTAATTTTTTGTCATAATGGCTTGGAATCTTTTTGTCAACTCCCCTCCATTTTGTCTAAACATGACACAAAGAAACGGTGTTGTGAAGCTAATATCCGTACCATACCAAGACTGATTTTTCCAATGATGACTGAAAAATGAGACTTTATAAAAATATGGTGGCAAATGCATCAAAAAAAGGATAACTTTTTAACAAACTGGAGAGAAAAAAGGTCATTTTTAAACAGAGGAGTTTTTGTCAAAAAATGTTTTTAGTGAAAAAAAAAGGTTTTTGCTGAGGGGAGTTATCAAAGTGCTAAGTCAAGGGTTATTTTTTAGTTCAGATTATACTATTATAGTTATTATATATATTTTAAATATTTTATATATTTATTTCATCATAATAGGAACACGTATTTTCAAAAAAAAATGTCGTGATTTTAGATATACTGAGCGTGTGACAACAGAGGTTACCATATCCTTAAACGAATTTAATGGAATAGCATTACTTACACTAATGTCTTCAATTATACTCCCCTTGTTGTTTTTAACAAATATAAATTTGCTGACACTTTCAACTGGTACAAATGTCTAAGATAAATATACAGCATGTAAAATAGTACATTAAGTAACTAAATAATGGAATAAAGTACATACTTAATCAGGCAAAAATCCCATTTTGAAAGTGAAAAAAAAAATCTTTAATTCAACGAAAAAGGTTCTTTAAACTGAATTTGTTTACTTGACCATGCCATTCTCAATCGCCATCTTTAGTGAACTTCGAACACGGAAAAAGGACTGGGTAAAAACATTAATATGCGCAATTTATGCAATGACATATTCTTTGGGTTAACCCTGTGTAGAGATTGGCGCGTGCAGAAAGAGAAATGAAGAAAAAAAAGTTAATGTTATTCCCAACAGAATTTTTTTACGTTTATCAATCATGTTCACAAACAGAAGTGTAAACATAATTGGATTTCAGTTTGAGCCAGAACAACCCAATAACAAACAACAAATTCCCTCTTATAATGACGATGAAGCAGACGCACCAGAATCACCCGCTGCTTCTCGCACACAGATAGATGTAAGTGAGTGGTGCTTATGTGAAAAGTGCGAGAGGATGCCTTCAGCTGTTGAGTGGTTGTGCTGTAACGAGGTGGACACTATAAAATACTTCCAGCTACAGGGTACCTATATAATTTGACCTTACGTTTTTCTACTGGTTGTATTATAAATGAGCGCCTGGGTACAAGGTTTCTATTGTGTTTTAGATAAGAAATGTATAACAGAGCACGAAGATATCAACGCAGTTGTGATTTTAAAGAACAGCATTAGTCGCTCTTCACAATCGGGAAAGCCGTGGACTTAAAAAAAAGGACAAAGTTTCTAACAAGTAAGTCGCTAGCGCTCTTGAAATTTCTGTTGCCATAGTATTTCCAATCTTATTTGGGAATGATATTTTTAGATCTTATCGATATGCGGCATACCGCCAATTCTGTTGGTTTTTTCATAACCACTTGGGAAAAGGCGTTCGTCGGGTGATACCATCTTGTGTCGTGTCCAGGATACGTAGAGAATATCCAAGTCCGAACTGGCTTCAAAGAAGGTGAAGAAATACCTGAAATTGATTTTTCTTGGACAATTGAAGTTGACGACGAGAATATTTGATTGTAAATTAAAAACAACCTCGCACTCGGTACTTTTTTATATTAAAAAATAAACAGAAAGCTGTACTGGAAACGAGGTTGCACATTTTTCAAAATATTTGCAGTTGGTTTAAATATACATACCGTAATGCTTCGAATAAACGCCTGGGGCGCTTATTAAATTTTTTGACATTTTTGGGGGGCGTCTATTCGAGGGGAGCGTTTAATATAAGGGGAGCGTTTATTCGAAGCATTACGGTATAAAAAGTGTAAATATGAATAACCTTGAACCAAGTATTTCTTTTTGTTCGCTAATTGAGGTAGCTTTGGTAATAGAATAGGGGTACTGGGAACGAGGTTTATAATTGTCGAGGAAGTATAAAGGTACATAATGTAAATAATCTTACCCGCGTCTGGTCTCAGTTCCGGCACAAAAAATAAAGCAAATAATCTATTTTAATTTGTGTAGAGACAGACATTCTGTTTGTGTGGACAGGGACATAAAGTTCTATCTCTGAAAGTGAGTTGCATGCTTTGAAATTAAATATTCATAAATTGCTACATTATTTTAAAAAGGGGGTAAAATATTTAAAAAAATTAAATTTAATCTGGTAATATTGTTCAGAGTAAAACAATCATTTTCTATTTACAATGTTTTGATTTGCCGAGAACCCAACGCTTACGTCACAACAAAAATATTATTTTAGCCTTCCTTTCATGTAGAATGTCTTCGGTATAAATGTGCTTTCGAAAACGTGCGATATGAAAAATTTGTAAACATAAAGGAAATGTTATTCGAGTTGTAAAACTTTAGAAATATAATCACTTATATTTTTGCAACAAAAAAGAAAAGTTGAATTCAATTCAGGCTACTTTTATATTATTATATTTTTACTGGACAGTACCTTTAAAGGAAAAAAAAAAGGGTGAAAAGGAAATTTAGCAGAACTGGTGGAATTTAATTTGGCTGATAAAATATTGTTTTGAAAAAAAAACATGAAAGTTCATTTTTTTCTTTTAAAAAGAGAGCACAGTATTAGGTTTTTTTACAATATCAGTCAAAAATTTAAGTAAAAAAAAATACTAAAATAATTTAATTTTGGTGGATTTTTGTCAAAGCTGCCTGATCCACCAATTTTACTTTCCCTAAAAAATTTTCTAAGGTACTTCATATCTCAAGAGTCCATATATATGCTTATCTAAAAAGAATGAGTAAAACTCCCTCAACAAAAACGAAAAATGTTTACATTCCTGTATTACCTCTAAATAAAGCACCGAAAGTCTTCCATAATCAAGGAACCTGTTAATATCAAAGCCATTATCAAGAAGAAGCTTCACAAACTCATGCTTGCCTCCAGATAAAGCATCCATCATTATATCTTCTAATGAAGAGTTCTATGAAAAGAAATATAACTCTATATAATTTTACCAATAAACGTATCTAAAATGACAACAATACCTTATCAAGTGACACTAACAATGACAAGTAGATTTCTATTACAGTGAACTCCTTATAAGAAATGCAAGACTTTAGTCAAATTCATATTCAATCCAATGAGAAAAATTCCATTACAACGAGGGTTGTGATTATATTTACGGATGTAAAATAAGTAAGACAAGTTGAAGTTCTTTCAAAGCTTTCAAAAGTTTATTTAGGACATGGAAATTATCAATCCTAAGAATCCTTTATGTTGTTAGATCTCTGCACATACCGAATTGTCTATCTTTTTTCTTAACTTAATTTAACCTTACTACATGAGCAACTTTTATCAACACTATGCCTCTGCTTGAATTCAAAATAATGGAAATCTCTAATAATTGAACAGTGAGTTTAAAGGCCTGCTCTGAAGGTTCAGAATAACATTTTTGGTTATTTCTTAGAAATTCTTTTGGCAATGGAGTAAACTTCTAAATAATTTCATAAATAAGAACAAACAAAATATAAAACTATGGTAAAGAAAAAGATTGAAATAAACAACTTTAGGACCTCAAAACATAGCAACATAAATAAACGCATACATTAATGCATTCTTTTTTAAATCCAACTGAAAAAGCGACAATCTCAGACAAAAGAGTGGAAACTAGGATTGAATCATAACAACAACCAGTTGGAAATGCTGTTTTCATCCAAGTGAAAAATAAATACCGTATTTCCTCTAACAAACGCCGCCCTCTATTAAACGCCGTAATTCTAGCTAGGTAGTTGAAATAAACGCCGCCCTCTATTAAAACGCCGCATCATGGATGCGGCGTTTTATTAGAAAAATAAACCAAACAATGAAAACAGAGTTTATAATAGTTTAACTTGTTTTCTGTTTACAAATCCTTCTACAGATAAAGATAAAAACGAATATTGTTTTTTCCTTTTTAACAGTTTGTCATAAAGAATTTTTGCTCAAGTTTTACTTGATGTGTAACATTTGAATTGCGCAGGCACACTTAAACCAACCTCTCTAAACCTTTTACCATTTAAGATTGCGTGTACGTGATTATCTTCAATTCTAATAAAAAATGATACAAGCTTCGACAGTTCTATTGGTACATGTCCAACTAAGACTTCCCTGTCTGTCATCATTTTGTACGTTTTGTTTTTCTATTTTTGATATTTTACTTAAGAAAAAGAACATTCTTTAAATGTGTTTTTTTGTATCTCTAAGTTTTACCTTTTGTAATAAACTCTAATAAACGCCGCACCCACAATCTTCGTTTTGCAATAAACGCTGTGGCGTTTATTAGAGGAAATACGGTAGTTCACATTTTTGTCAAAACTTACTTTGACACTAGTAAGAACAAGCCCAGGCTCTTAGGTTATATGGCGAGATCCAAATTTTTTAAACCTTACTTAGTTTTTACTGATGTCAGTACTTCCAATGTTTACAAGTTTACGGAATTTTCCAGCCGGAACTGGAAAACGGTTGTAGCTATTTATTATAGGGAAAAGGCTGTTTAGAGAACTTATAGGGATAAGTTCTTTGTTGACATCAAGATAATAGATGTCCTCTCTGTTCCAACTATGTAAAACTGAAAACACACATGTTGTTTGTTGGTTATGAATTATGAGCTTTCTCAGTATGTGGCTACAGAAGCTTTTTCACGACTTACCTATGATTTTTTTTAAAAAAAACCCACTGAACAAAGTAAAAATATTGGGTTAAAATTGATTAATATTAGGTTAACCCTATTATACCTGAGCTTTTTTGGCGCTTGTAACCCTGGGGGGGGGGGAGTGCCCGCGGGCCATAAATCCTGAACCACTTGTGCTTAAGTGATGAAACTTGCCTCAGTTGGAAAATGTCTTAGTACAAACTCAATACAATTTGATGACGTCATATGGATTAAAAAAGACGTCACATATGAAAATGGTCATTTTCCCAATTTTGTACGTTTCCCAGTACGTTTTAATTTCTCGCATGTTACTAATAATACGGCCTTGATTCTTGGTAGATTTGTGGAATGAATACCAAAATATGTGTTTCACATAAGAAAAGTAATTTTAATGACGTAATTGGGATAAAAAATAATTTATTTGAAAATTCACAGATAGTTTAATATTTTTGATATGAGAAAGCAAAAATACTACAAATTTTGAAGGAAATTCCAAAAGATATAACTTTAAATCTAGCAAAAATATACCTACATGATTTGTTTCAATATTATCTGTAAAAAGGTACTTTTTAGCAATGTCAGCCCGGTTCCAAGACATTGCTAATTCCAATTGTGAAATGATGGAAAGCACATTTTTATCTAAAAAACAAAAAAGATTTCCAGCAGGTAACCCATGTATGAAATCAACAGATCAACCGATGTCTGTTCTTCTCTCGAATAACTTCTATAACATCTATCTTTTTAATGGGTTACAAACTAGTATTAGTGAAGATGCATAAATACTCTGTGGTAGCTGCCATAGGACCTTCCCTTAGATTAAAATGCCTTTGTTAGTCATGTACGAACCTGTCTAAAGATTTTTACAGAATCTGTTTGAAAGGTACAACAATTATAAGAATCATGCATGACATGCCCTAAACTACTCTAAACACGCAGTGGTTGAAATTAGCAGTTTCTGTGCTTGCACAGTTTCCCTGACTCCATAGAATATTAAACACACTAGCACTGCCTATTGGTAACAGTACCATCTGAAATTGAGAAGGTTATCATGAGTCAATAAGTAAATAAATCATTGTCAGGAGATCATCATTTTTTAGTTCCCATAAAATTTTGTTAAGATATGAGTACATAAATTATCATTTTTTGTTTGCACCCAGCTTTAAGTTCTTTATTCTAACTGAATTATGTGTTATTTGTTGTCAAATGTGATTTGCACCTTGAATTGATGGGAGAGGCTACGTTGTAAACATATTTGGATATTTAAAAATTAAAATCAGTGTTTTTTGGAGCTTTACCTCAATATGTTTCACAAAGTGCTCAAAAATCCACAAAAGTCCCTGGGCATACTGTCAGAGTTGGTTGTCAACATAACGTATTATTTTTTTTATTTTTTTTAAGGATGGGGAAGAATAAACTGATGGTAAAAAACTATCCCTATAATTCTCCATGAAAACTACATTTCCATTGAATTGACACATATGAAAAACTGAAAGGGGGAACTATCAGGCTGGCATAATTAATAAGTAAGTCAAAAGCAGCTACAGAAACCTATAGCTTCCCAGTAACAACCGATAAGAATCATTTATCTGGAAAACGTTCACAATCAATAAATCGATAGAAAAACAATTTACTCAATTCAAATGAATTAGCAATAAGTAGCATTAATACAAATACAAATGCCAAATACAAAGTTTTGGAAACTAAATCGTGAATTTACAAGATATGAAAAGATTAGAACAGTGTAGGGAGAACAGTATATTGAGTTTTTATTGTGGGATTTTAACCTAAAGAGCTAATAAATTCCGTCCTGAATTGTTCCTGCAAAAGAGAAAAAGTGTTTTGACTAAGGACAATTTTTCTGTGTTCAAGTAAAGTAGCAAGGAGGTAGTGCTAGCTACACAATGGGCACAATGCAACATATCAAGTAACGCAGTAAAAATATACCGATATAAAACTGGGCTAAATAAACGGTATTTTTGGTCTTTGAGTGAAGAGTCTGTACTAAGACTACTTCAAAATAATGTCATCACATTAAGAAATGTTTTTTTTTGCCATATAAATGCTTATAAACACATAAAAAGATACAACATAAAAATTATAAAAAAATCTGTTACCTTCATCGTGGCTATTGACTCTCATCAATGCCAACAAAACAGCTTCGTCAAAATCACCGTCTTTACTAGGATCATATATTGTTATCTAAAAGTAACACATAGATTTTTTTGACAATACTACAGCCCTTAAAATTAGAATTTTTTTACGCCGGCAATAAAACTGCCAACGTGAGATAAATTTCAACTGATTTGCGTCGGCATTGTGTCGGCAATATTTTTTTGTAGTGAAATTTTTCAGCTGGCATAAACTTTCGTCATTCACCTTTTATTAGGGCTAGACCTCTCATAAATTTGATGCATTGATCTCCTAAGACAATGACAAATGGGAATGGAGTACAAGTCTTATTGACATACTTTCCGGATGGTGAGCTTCATTAGGTTAATAGTTCACTGCCAACTGGCTTTTTATGTTTCGAGATGAACTCATTAGGTTAGGGCATCATCATCATCATCATCATTCTCGGCTTAACGTCCGTTTTCCATGCTAGCATGGGTTGGACGGGGTATATTAATGACCCTCTTCCAATCTGATCTAGACTGTGTTAGATCTAAACTCAACTTCCTCTGTATCAAGTCTGTCCTTATAACCTCCTGCCAAGTCTTTCTCGGTCTGCCTCTGGGCTTTGCCCCAGGAACTATCAAGTCTCTACACTTTCTTACCCAATTATCCTCCTCCATTCTTTCCAAGTGCCCCAGCCAATTCAATCTTCTTATCTGGATAACATCCAGATATGTTACCCTAACATCATTAGGTTGTATATCGCAGAGGTCGCTGGTGACATGCTTTGAAAATGCTTGTCACCGGTACAGTTTAACATGAAGCAAAACTGTACAGGAGACTCAATTGTTAGAGTCTTCCAGGAACATCTCTCCTCACAAAACCGAGGGCAGGGCCGACTTATTTCCTGCTGTGTTGTGTGGGAGAAAGAACTTCTGGACTTCTTTTTAATACGATATACAATTTTTTAGATTATTATTACGAAACGAATGGCACAACAGTATTTCTGTAGCCTGAATGATTTTAGTTAGTGATAATGGCCTAACTTATTGAAAATCGAATGTAATTATTTTGTAGTCGCAATGAGTGGGAGTAGCTCAAACAAAACCAAAATTTGTTAATAATTTATATTTTATATTTTATTTGCAAAAGCGTATTGGTTAAAAAACCATTTTTAGTGCTAAAAAGATGTTATAAAAAGATAAAGTAGTGAAGTCAGTATAAATGTACATTTTAAAACACTCTATTCCTGAGTAGCTGCAACTGTAGAGAAGAAGCAGTAGGTAAAATAATTGATTGATACACCAGTTTTGCTGTTTTGTTAGTCATAAAATATTTCATTTTTGTTAAGAGGTTTACCCTCTATGTCACTTTCTTTATAGAACTTTGATTCTTTGATTCTGTTCCATCATGTTCAGTATACTGTTTAACAATAAACCTAGATACTTGTAGGTCTTGATATTGTTAAAACTGATTGATTGGATTATCGTCTAATTTACAAAGTCTTTTGGCAGTACCAAATACCATAATAATAAATTTATTCTCGCCAGTTTGTGAAAGCTTCAAAGTTGTGAGCTAATTGATTCTGTATGACGTTGATGTTCTTGAGGGAGCAGTAATTAACTGTATCATCAGCGTACTCTACCATTTTACATGTTGCAAGAACATTGACGTAATTGTTGAAATGCTGGAAAAAAGTAGTGGTCTTCGGATTGATTTTTGTCAAATACTACAGTAGATAGAATTTTCTGATGATAAGATAACCTTATAACGCATTTGTTGTTTTGGGCGAATAAATAACTACAAATCCATTACTGCGCGATGTCGGTGATTCCATAGTGTGGTAGTTTGTCAACAATGGTCACATGACTGATGGTGTCAAACATCTTGCTAGGTCTACATACGGTATCTGTTAGCTGACCTGTATTCATAGCCTTTCTGATGTGATCCATGAAGTATGCTGTTCTAAGCTCAGTCAATTGTTTTTTCCAAAACCTGAATTGATAGCTGGATATTAAATTATTGGACTTAAGATGATGAGCCATAATTTGAGTATGTACACATTTCTTGATGACTTTAAATATTACCTGTAAAATTGGTCGATAGTTATCAAAAGAATTTCTAGCACTGTTCCTTTCTTTAAGCGATATGTTTATGACGTGCGTTAATAGTTTTGCCATGACATATGTAACATTTTCAAGGAAGCATGGGGGTATGTTGCAGCACATTTTACGTTTGAGTTCTTTGGATGACTTAGGATCTTGGTCTCAGTGATTGTTGGAGTAAGCTGTCAGTGTTTGTCTGTATCGCCATGTAAAGTTTGTTAATGGGAACACTTTATGCTTTAAGTAACTCACAATGTTTGTAACATATTTACAGAAATCTTCAAATATGGTCTTTTCATGACTGAAAGGTTTACCGTCAATAATCAACATAGTTGGCTGATTCCTAGTTCTAGGGTTCATCAGCAAAACCTCCTTCACTGTTTTCCAGAACTGGTTGGGGCTATATTTTTTATATTTTTGGGGATATATTTTTTTTAATAATAAACAAATCCCTTCACAAATCAAATCAGTTCACCATACTTTCCCTATAATCCATGAATATTTTGAAACATTGTTTTGATGTTCTCAAATCAGAATTTTTCAAACAATTTTTGTATAGTTATGACAAACAATAACTTTTCACAGTATAAAGATCTTGGGAGTCAAGGCTAATACTAATTCCATCACGTTCCATCAATAAAGTTGATTTAACCATGAAATTGCAATAAGTAATAACAAAGATAGCACTCCGCTATCTGAAATATAAATGTACAATGGGCAATCCCCTGTGGAATTTTCCACAACAACTAGTGCTAATATTAACTTATAATCTTATAACATCCTTTAAGCACTGAAGATGGTTTCTAAAAGCTGTATTTTTAAAAATATTTTAAACAAATAAGTATAATCTTTTAAATTGAAATATGGCATTTTATATACCAACTTAATGCATACATATTCTGTCTCTTCATCAAAGTAGCATTGGTAATCTTAAGTATATAATTTTTTTTAAATCTGCTTATAATAGCCTTTTAATTTTTATTTAGTAAAGTTACAAAAAACAGTACATACGTATTCCTTTTTATCCATACAAAGTTTGACATTATGAAATATGCTGAGCTGTTGAGCAACAGTCATGCCTGGCATACGAAGCATAATATTTTTTCTTAAACGCAATTCGTCTTTAGCTCCAGCATCTGTATGGGCATTTCCTTCACTCAAGTCCAGTGTGTATGCGTACGCCAAGATATCTGCTGCACGACCACTACCCTTTACGACAACAACTGGCATGATTAAGTTATCCGAATTATCTTTTACTGGATTATCTGAACATGATTTTAAACTTGATAGGACTTGTTTAATTGTATTCAGACCACCTTCAATGACAATTTGAATAGCAGGGGCAACTAAAAATAAAAAGAAAGTTGCAGATGCGAAGTGAGTGTATGTGTTAAAGGCCAATAATGTGCAATTACTCACACACACATTATTAAATAAGTTATAAATGTTTTCTAGTTCAGAAGTAGAATAGCCTCTTGTTGCATATAAGCTTCAGGAGTTGATCTATTTCAACATTTCAGTTTTACAATTGAGTATACTAAACTTAATGATTACAGACTAATGTCACAGAAAGTAAAAAATATTAGTTAAAGAAGGTATTTTAAATCCTATTTATTACAAAAAAATTAATATTGTCAGACAAATAAGTTCTGTTTGGGCACCACAGTTATTTTGATTAATTTTATTTCATAAAATCTCCAAAACCATTTTAAAAAGACAAATGTGACGATTCCAGGGAATTTGATAACAAGCTATTTAGCGATAATTTTTCATTATCGATCACTTATAGCGCCTGATCGCTAAGCAAAAAGTTTTATCGATAATTTAGATTAAAAATATAAAATTATCGATAAATATCGCTAAGGGATTTTCTTTTTTTATTTATCGCTATTTATCGCTATTTTGCTAGGGCTAAATTAGCATAAATTAAAATAATAATGACAGATAAATGCTAGCAAGCTAAGGAAGCCGAGTTTTGATCCCTTGCTGCGAAAAGTTTCAAGCGCACGGAAAAAACACCGTGTCTGAAAGCTAAATAATTCTTTATTTTTTATTTATAATATAATTGCTCCCAACCCTTACTGACATTAGTAGAAATGGAAATAAAGATACTAAAAATTTCAGAATAAAACTATGTAGCGAATCAGGGACTTTGGGGATATTTGATCTGTGTTATTTTCTTCTTTTTAGATAACTATCTTCTAGATAAGGAAAGCAATCAGAAGATTCAAAATTGACCAAGAAAGTTTAGCTAGTTACCTTGATTTTTAGTCAGGATAAATTTTCTTTTTTATAGGATCATAATCTAGAGAATAAAGCAAGAGGATAGCCGTCGAACATGTGGATACTTATGTGTTTTGTTTACTTCAACAGCGCCTTTTCTTGTAGTTCTTGCTCTAGGAAACTGTATCACTTTTTCTTTTCAAAACAAAGTTTGTAACAAAATCAGTAAACCAAGGAATTTAATAGGGCGCGCGTTTCATGTACTCTTTGTTACAAATAAATAAAATGTGTCACTTTCTATCCCAGACAAATTTTGCAACAAGGCTGGGGAAGGGGTCATTGGCTATTTTTCTTTCATAATGCATAGAGTCATCCTTAAAAGGACGTCCAAATTTTGGGGGGAAGAGGGTCTTTGTATTTTTATTGATTTCGTTGTCTTTTGAGGGAAAATAGAGGAATATACACACAAGTCGTTTTGTTCTCAATTTACATGAGAAGCATTTTAAATGGAAATCTTAGTGTGTTTTTTATCCAGGGAATTTTTCTGCTTAACTTCAAGAATGGAAGACCAAATCAAGAAGGACATGGGGAGGGGATGTTACCTATGAAGCCAATTGCAACACAGTTGTTTTTCTAATTTAAGAAATAATTTGGTAACACAAGGTAAAACTAAAATGAATACATAAACATTTCCATTTCATATTATTTTGTAACGTAAAATGCAAAAACTACGGATGTAAATACTTTCCTCATGATATATTATAATTTATAGTTAACAACAGTTTAACATTTAAAAAAAAAAAATATATATATATATATAAACAAAGAAATTTTCTAAAATTTAAATTGTGCTACTTACTAATAATGTAAACCATATCAAAATTATTTCTGTACAGTGAAACAACTTTACATCTTAATGCTGCGATTATCAAACATGAGAATAAATAATGAAATTTTTAGACAAACATGAAAACCTTATTTACGGTTAATTTTGGGTGGTAGCATTAAATCAACTGAAATTGGTAAATAATCTTGTTCTCAGGTTATATTTTATCAATTTTAGGAAAATGTGAAAATTTTTTGACGTGTGACCAAAAATAATAGGCTAAATTTATTTTTTGGTTAAAATATATTACTATAAATATATAACTCAGGAGTGGACCATGGGAACCATCAAGATTTCTGAAGCACACAAAACTCTTCTCCAACTTGTAACACCATAATTCTAAATATAAAGGAATATGCAATGCAAATTTTCGCCCAAAAATTGGGTATCAAAATATCAAATTTCTGACGACACCATGTCCCATAAATGAAATGTCCGACACAGGATTTTACTGGTACTCCAAAAAAAATTATAACAAAAAGTTACGTAATTCAACAGGTGTGGGAAAAATTAGTTACAGAATGACCACGCACTAGCTTTATTGTGTCAGTGTCTAAAATGATATTTTTGGTACTGCAATTTTGTGTAATATAAAGAAATCTCCTGGCATGCAAGCAGTGAAAAAAATCTAACATGGTTAAAAACAGGACTTTCCAGTAGTGTTGTGTATGTTGTGTGGTTTGTGTAAACAGGGCTTTAAGTGGCACAAACAAAAACACCCCCTAATTTGGCTGTATCAATTTGCATTTAAGCAGATTTTCTTTTTTTATTTGCCGATATAATATAATTTTTCAGACTGAAAGTTTGGCAAATTAAACGATCACAACTAAAATTATTCCAAAGCAACAGCTGAGGCTAGCTAGCTAGCTCCCTTGATCCAGACTTGCTTTAGTTTTAAGAAAGCTATAAATTCACTGGTGTGGACTTTTATACAAAAAGAAGCTTGTTTCTTACTTGTCATAAAGTAGCTAGCTAATTCAATAAGGTTTTGTTCCTGCTTTTTGTTGAAAGTTTGGCAAATTATAAACGATCACAATTAAAATTATTCCAATGCAACTGTTAGAGGCTAGCTAGCTCCCGTAACTCAGACTTGTTTTAGTTTTAAAAAAGCTGTAAATTTATTGGCGTAGACTTTTATACAAAAAGAAACTTGTTTCTTACTTGTTATAAAGTAGTAAGTTAATTTAATAACGTTTTGTTCCAGCGCAGCCATTGCGTCCAAAAGAAGAATCTAAAATAAAAGGGGTCTGGACAGCGCCGCATGTTTACAGCGTACGATATTTTGCAGAACGAAAAAAATTAAAAGAGACTAACTAAATTATTTTTTTATTCTTTACAGCGATCAAACAAATTATATTTACGATTCTAAAAAGAATATTAATACACTTTATGAAAACATCAAGCAAACCGTTTTTGCTGTTTTGCAAGTTATTTAATCGACAAACATTAAAAGAATGTTGTCTAGCTTGCTTTTCGCATAATAAGCTAAAAAATTTATGCGTCGGCCATATTGCACTATTATCGATAATCTGCTGACAAAGCAAATCAAATTAGCGATAATTATAGCTCAGCATTGTTTATCGCTAATGACCTGATCGCTAATCCATTTTATTTATCGATAATTCTGTTCTTTTTTTCATGAATTATCGCTAAATAGTGATCGATAATTATAGGTTGTTATCAAATTCCCTGGAATCGTCACAAATATCCCTGAGAAGGACATTGAGGAAGGATTGACTTCCAAAAACCCAATACCTACAAAGAGCAATTTCAAATTAATGCACCTTATGCATTGACATTTCTATGGGAAAATGTCAGCAAAAAATACTGCAGGTTATTGGCCCTCTTTCCATATTGTGGAAATTGTGAAAAGCGGTTGAGCGTTCCGATCAATCAACCATTTTGCTGTGCCAGGCACTCAGGATGCCTTAATGTTTTTAAACTCTTACTGAAGGACCCAAAATGACAAATTGTGGAGACTGAGAAGTTAAAGAAGAGAAATTTGAAGGCGTTCAAGGATCACAACAACAATAAGAGCTCTTTTGCTAGGACCCTCTATCTAATAGACCATAGGATAAGGCCAGTTTTATTACATCAAAAGAGGCATCAAGGCAACCAATACCAAAACAACGGAGGTGGTGATATAGACCAGGAACATTGTTAAAGTTTAACAAATGAAAATGGTAAACACCTCCTGATCTATTGCAACGGAGATTTCAGAAAAAAGTATTTCACAAAGTCTTGGAAAAAACTAAGCCAAGACAAATAAACCTATTGTCCAAATTCCATATTGAACCTCTATGTCTCAATATCAGAAGTTATTAGTGGATCAAGAATAACAGATGTTAAAGAAGGGAGCTATCCAGAAAGTGAATCATCAATGGGGAATTCCTAAACAATCTGTTTTTAGTTCCAATAAAGAATGTGGGAAACTTACCTGTGATAAATCTGAAAAAGATAAACAAATTAAAACAGCCATTTTAAGATGGGAATTTAGATTCTTTGAAATTCCTTCTAGGACAATGTGATTATGTCTGAGAAATAGACCTCAAAGATACATACTTCACGGTTGCACTTTCAAAAGAATCTGGGAAATAAGCCAGATTTCTATGGTCAGTAAACTTGCACAAGTTCCTGTGCCTGCTTTTTTTGGTTGGAACCTGCCTTGAAAATATTAACAAAACTGTTCAAGGTTCCAATAGCCTTATTAAGGCCTATGAACATTTGGATCATCATTTACTTGGATGATATGCTTTTAATGAGAAACAAAGTAGAGGAAATATTGACTGCTCAAGACTAATAATTTAAATCTCAAAAAATCAGTGTTAGAACCAGTTATTACTGTCGCACACACACAAGTCGACACTATTTGTAGGGTTCAAACGGATACGAATTTAATGCCACAAACGATAGGTTTTAATCCATAAACGCTAAATAAAATACAAAACTTTACTTAAAAAAATACAAAAAGAGCAAATAATAAAAGAAAGCAAACAAGAACGCACGAACAAAATAGATATAGAAACATAAAAACAAAACAAAATATCTTACTAAACCACTTTCACTAAACCACCACCAAACAACATCACACGCAAGCAATACACACATACTAAGTAAAAACACACACATGAACCCACTACATGCTAAAAATGTAAAACGCAACAAACTAATAATACAAAAAACAAAAGAACTTTACAAGTAACACAATGGGCCGTTAACAGACATAAGAACAAAACAAGACAGCAATAACATACATTAAAATACTAACATGTAACATAAAGTTAATGACGTGAAACATTTAACATAAAACTTAAGGCTATGAACACACAACAGAAATAAAACTATACACACACACTGCAATATGAACACGATCTTAAGGGATGCCTAGACGCTGGCATTGCTGTGCCTCAGCAGCAGCAACACCAGTAAAAAGGGTAGAATTCGCGGGGTTGAATATAGACACAATCAAAATGACGCTATCACTTACACAGGAAAAGTGAAAAAAGTACACAACAGTGCAAAGAACAATTATGTCAGCAAAGAGATACTAATTCTGACTCTATACAAACTGATAGGCATTTTGTTATGCTTACAATTTTAATATCCTCAATAGGAGCAAATTTTAAATTTCAGCAGACCTGGGACTTATGAGGGTATCACGAATTTACCAAATTGTGTGAAGGAGGAACTCGCTTGGTGGATAAAAAACTCAACGTTATACAAGGAGAAATTTTTCAAACACAAACCACGTAGTTAATCATACAGAGCGATGCCTATTTCCAATTTTGAAGAGCACACTCTAGGGAACAGATACAGGGGGAAGATGATCCCATCTGTTAAACATGGGGGGGGGGGGGTAAAACAATTCTAACTAGTTATTCTGGCATGGCAAACACAACTGTGGTATGCCCAATTGTTAAATATGTCAATAGAAAAGCCCCTGCTTTTGTCACCTGTACCCAATCTGTTACAAGATTCTCAGGGAAAGTTCCTATCAGCCTTAAACTGGAATGCTGCAAATCTCATCTCAAAGGGCAGAAGGCAGGGTTCAATATCTTGTTACTTATCAGCCTGGAATAAGTGGGTTAGTTAAAGGTACATAAAATAAATAAAATAAAATTTGGAAAGGAAGAAAGGCTCCTCCTACTCTAACTAATCAGGATTATACACTGGATGAAACGTTATGCATAGTTAAGGCTTTGGATGAATAGATACAACGTACAAAGAATTGGAGAAATCTAAATGGATCCACCTAATTGCTACTAAGTACTTTTAACCCACATAGTTCAGTAGTTTCTTCTACTGTTTCCAGCTGGCTCAAGAAATTACATGGCTAAGCAGATACATCAGTTTTCGAGGAACACTCAACTAGACCAGCATAAAGTTTTAAGGCAAGTGTTAGTGGTGTGCCAAGCACAGAAATACTGAAAAAAGATTCTTGGTCTAGCAAAAGTACCTGGCAAAGATTTTATAACAAGAATATTATTACGGAGGGCCAAATTTTTCAAGAAATGGTCTATAAATAAACCTAGGGTGCTTTAAACAGAGGAACAGAGGACTGGCCCCCAATCAGTTAAGCAAGACAGGGTTGAGAATCATCATCAACAATCTCTTCAAAAAAATAAGTTGGTTATTTCTGATGATAATTTAAACATTTCCTCGTTTAATTTTACAACAAACACAAGCCATCCAACAACTGCAATGTTTTCATTGTGTTCGAAAAGAATTTTTTTCCTTCAGTTGATCGAACATTTGCTATTGTCAGAAGTTTCTACATAGACATGTATTTTATTTTTATCCAAATTCCAATGTTTTTGTGACTTAAAAGACTTAGATCTATTTTGGCTATAGGCTACTTTCAATTTCTATGTTTTTATCCGGCTAACAGGTATTAAATGGCTTATAAACCATTTATTCGAGTTCTATGTGGGAAAACAGCAACCTTGGTTTTTTGCATGGACCTCACTATGTTCAGTCTATGACATCACAACCTTGATCACTATTTTCCCATTATAACCAATTAATACTGCCCTCCCACCCACTACCTATTTTCCAAAGAAAGCTACTAATTAGGCACAGTTTTTTAGCTCAGGTTCCTTCTACAATAGAAGATGATGATGATGTATATATTATTATTGTTGTACATATTTTTTTGTTCACTTTGGTAGAAGATAAACAGCATTCTCAAACAGCTTATGTACTTATTTGAATGTCTATGATAATAAAAAAATGCAAGAATTGATGGAATTCCCGACGCTCCATTCGGTCTGAGCTCTACGTTTAATTGGCCAGACAAGATTGAGAACGCAGTATTAGATCTTACTTTGGATTTATTTATAAAATTGGAATAAAATTGCAAGAGCTTTGCGCCCTTTTGAAACTCAGGAATTTCAGAACACTTCAAACTTTGTACTCACAGTGTTTATCATTCTTTCTTGTATCAACTTCAGCATCTGGAACAGGAATCTTTTTAAGAGCTGAAAAAAACAAAATATATTCTCATTATTATTCATCTATGACCCAAAACACAAAAAAATTCAGATACTGAATGATAATTCAATAGCATCAAATAAGCTTGTATAGGCCCTATATTTTTATTCACAAAATTTGATTGCAAACCAACGTGCAGATACCAAGTTATGGGGTCGTCAGCAAAAAAATGAGAGGCCTGGAACGAGCAAAAAAGTGTCATTTTGGTAAAAAAAATTATGTTAATCAATTCACCTTTTTAATATCTATGCATTAATAAAGTTTGAAAGCACATCCCCGAACAGGTTTTAAATTACTGATGACAGAAAATGTCAAAATTTGCTATTACTTAAATATGACGTGATAATTTATGCAGCATAATTAAATCTGAAATTCTTAAATGCTAATATCTTGAGAACAAAAAGAGCTTTTTAAAAAATTTAAAAAGACTTGTTAACCAACTTTTTAAGCTCTATAATATAAGTCCAACATCATTTTATACCTTGGGTTCCCTTTAAAGAACCTAAATTTTATAGACGTTTAAAAAAGTTTACAGCATTTTATTTTGGTATATAAAAAGTTAACATCATTAGTTTATCTTGTTTTTTTTTATTTTGAAGTTGTTTGTTATGTTTGTATCTTTTGGTGGGTTCAATAGTAAATATTATCAGTGTTTATTTGTTGATCTTTTCAAAAGAGTGGAACCAGGCAAATCGGCTATTGACAGAATTTATAGTAATATAGAAACACAGGATCCAAAGAGAACTTGAATTAATTTTCCTCAATTGCACTTTTTTTAAGTGAAAGAACTTGGAAAGAATGGAGGAGGATAATTGGGTAAGAAAGTGTAGAGACTTGATAGTTCCTGGGGCAAAGCCCAGAGGCAGACCGAGAAAGACTTGGCAGGAGGTTATAAGGACAGACTTGATACAGAGGAAGTTGAGTTTAGATCTAACACAGTCTAGATCAGATTGGAAGAGGGTCATTAATATACCCCGTCCAACCCATGCTAGCATGGAAAACGGACGTTAAGCCGAGAATGATGATGAAACTAGGATATGGTATGTTTTGTACCATCAACAAATAACATTAGCTGAAATAAAACGTATTGTTAATAAAACGTTTTACCAGAGTCAATTTGCCATTTCATTATTTCTTGCTCCAACTCTGCACGCAATTTTATTTCTTGCCCAAATTCTCGAACCTTTCCGCCATCAACAAGTATAAAATGAGTGTGATTTTTATCCAACAATGTGTCTCCTGTTATAAGTTTGTGACCATCTGGAGGATACTGAACCAGATCGCCACGATCAACTAAGACTTCCCTACCACTAATTACACCCCAAGTGGCCACACCTAACAGCTTAACTTTTCCATAAGGTTCATTTTCCAGTGCCTTGCCAACAAATTTCATGACCCCTGTATCTGTGCCGCCAGTTATAATCCACGAATGCGTTTTCGTAGCAATCTATGAAGGAAACATTTACCAGTAAAGTTATCCCTTTAAAATAACCAAATGATTAAGCTACATGAAACGTTTTACATTATTATGGAAACATGTATTAGCTAATGCCTTACATGGTAAGTTTGTGCTTTGGGTTAATTTTCTATTTTATACACAACTATTTCCATCCTTATTAATTCTTGTAATTCTGTAGTGTTAATATTGATCTATTGTTACTTTGAAGAGAGCATGTGAAGACATGCCACATTTTCCTGTGTACTGTACTTCCTTTATATTACTATATCAAAAGAAAAAGAAAAATCATAACTCAAAAAATCAAGTATCCAAAGTTTTTTGCAAGTTAATTTTTCTGTTAAACCTTTTCTAATGACAATTCAGTGCAATGAATTTATATTACCTTGTTCTCTGTAAGAACATATCAGTAAAAATATATTTATTTACCAGAATGGTGGTGGAAAAGATTTGCAGTACCATATCAACAAAAAAGACATCACATCTCCAAGCATTTTTTAACCAGTTTATGCAGGTAGAAGTTAAATAAATAGAAAAAAACGCAGTATCATTTCTGCAATAAAAGAAAACTGAGGCACTGCTTTTTAAAATGTTGTGTATGTCACATGTTGATGCAACATGGTTTGGTGCAAATGTATAAATTGGTTAAATGCGTGCAATAAGTAACATTAAATTATTAGAAGTACCTTCCTCAATCCCCGCTTTAGTTCATCATGCAAATTTTTGTTTATTTTAAAATCAGTTGCACCACCAGTTATCGATACAACTAAATTCGGAACTTGTTGTAATCCCCAATCTTTCTTCATCATATTCAGTATGATTAAGGGGTCTGTAAAGTCTCCAACCCGAACATACTATAAAAAAATACAAAATGATAATTTTAGGACGTGACAAAGAGAAGTTGCAATCAGGTATCCTTCAATAGCTTCAACAAGAATCATGTTTAAAATACTTTAGCCATTCATTTATTCTTGGAACACGTTGATAACAGAAGCATGTGAGGTTATTTTTTTTATTTTTTATAATTTTTGGGGCAGTAGATAACATAAATCAGGAAACCGTTAGATTTTTGTTGACACCTAATTTATGTTTCTTGTTTCTTCAAATTAAAACATCAATTAAATTTATGAAATATAGGCACCAAGGCAACCTTCAGGCCCATTTGTGATTGGTTGACTTATAAATGTATATGATGATTGACAACTCATACAAAAATCGATATCTATCTTTGCCTGCATAGTTAACCAAGCGCCTTCAATGCAGGACTATAACTGAAATGTGTGTTTCCTGAGACTTTGCTTGATGATGTGTTTGAACAATCACATAATGATCAAGGCAAAGAAATGAATAATTTCAAAAAAAATTTTTGTGGATTATATCCGATTATAAAAAAAAATTAAAAACCATATATTTCTTTAATTGTTTGTTAAAAGGATATGATCCTATACATTATTTTGATTAGTGTTTTAGGCTCCATACAGTAAATGCAACAGGTTAACAATTTCTGAAAAAAACTTTTTGTATATGAACTGCTGACATCATCAAAATTCCTAAACCTCAAAATATTTCCGTTGTTCTTCTGCCTACATGAAAATTACCATGAGTTTACCAACTAGTCCTTATAAAAATGCAGTTCCCTGTGAAAAAGGCATACTGGATGTATCTTCATTTTTCTTTGATGTTACTAAATCAGTCGTGTCTAATTTGTTGATTTTTTAGGTAAGACCAATACATTGACAGGCACCAAAAGTTTTTCCAACTAGTAAGTTAAATAAAAATAATAGGTCAATGTCATTATCACAAGTGCAGTGACAACAAAAACAGAAGCATTGCCATAGTTTTTTATAATGGTTTTGTATACAGAACATTTCCTTCAACTCACCTTTGCCCTTACTTGTGTGTTGTTACCTTGAAGTTTTAAATTACCAAATGCATTAGTCGGAATATGTTCCCTTGAAGAATTTTGTGATACATGTTCATTTTCCACCCAGTTACAGTTTCCACAGAGCCTAAAAAACAACCCTTGTTTACTCCTCAATGTACTTATTAAGCTGATAATACGCAAGTTAATTAGTTGCTTTAAGTAAGTACTACATTTAAAAGTTTCTTTTTAAATAAGTGGTACACAAAGCAACATTTTCTTTTAATACAATGTCTTGAAAAGGTGAGAATGAAGTAATATCAACTGCAGTTATTATTTTAAACAAAAAAAAAAACTTAAAGTTGATGAGACACTTTAGTGGGAGTGTGACTAGAAAGCAGAACAGGCCACTTAAATTATTTGAACCATTTTTAGACCATTTGTTTATAACCATTTCTGTAAAATCTTGTTTCTTTGCCATATTTGTTTTCTTTTCTTCACACATTTTACAATTCACACAATTTACGTCATTTAATTTTGCTGTACAAAACTGAAGCATTCCTATTTGCAAGAAAACAGTTGCTTTTTGTTAAAAGCAGGTAAAAAATTAATCGACTCGTGTATCATTAGCCCTATACATTATTTATTTCCTTTAAATTTTGATCTTATTGCAATCTTGATATTATTATCAAGTATTTTAAATTAGGCAGATGCAACTGAAGTACAATGACTTACCTTTTGTGGCCGCCTTTATATTCTGTACAAGTCACAGGTAATTTCTATAAAAGAATATTCACATCTTTATAAACAGTGTGTAGGTAAATATCCTAAAAATATACTCCATGCCAATACACTCACTCTAATCTGCAATTATTTTAACAAACTACAACAATTAGGCTGAAGAGCATAAGATCACTGGAGCGTTAGTGCAGTCAAACTTCGAACAAATTGCCAGAAAATTTATGGTAAAGCCTGTTTTGTGACCATAATGCAGCCTTTCTTTACATTAGCAAGTGTAAATGCAAATGTGTTAACAAACCTGTTAGGAGGATGGCCTTTCATACAGCAATTTTTTGGCAGAAAAAAATATGGAAACGCAATATGGTTTGAAATAGACATGCAAGACTGATACACCAGCATTGAGTAAATCGCATTAATCGCTGGCGTAATACCGTAATCAATGCAATAAAAACAGCATTGTTGGCGGAATGTTGGGAATCGAGGGATGCGAGCATGTATTGAATGATGAGATAAAGTCTGCTTAGACGATAGCTCAAGTTAACTATCAACAAGGACAGCTGAAACCTATGGCTTACAACAAACTGTCAACCAAGACAGCTTAAAACAAACTGTCAACAAAGACAGCTTAGAACACAAACTGTCAACAAAGACAGCTTAAAAACACAAACTGTCAACAAGGACAGCTTAAAAACACAAACTGTCAACAAGGACAGCTTCAAAATTGTATGAGGAAAACTAAGGACTAAATATAAACCTTATGTTGCTACACGCAGCACACCCCCTACGATCCGAAATCTTTCGTTAAAATGACGTCATAGTATACATTTAACTTTCCACAAATGTATATATTACAAGTCAATACAAAAGTAAAACCCTCGTATGGAGGAGCAATAATAAAACATAAATATGAACCTATATTAACACTCGTAAATATTAACCTCTAAAATATGCTATCCGTAAATATGCTGCTCTAAATATAATCTTGTAGGTTTAAACCTCCTACAAACAACATATGCACAAGATAAAAACACTGAAGCAGCGGAATCACTAAAGGACACTAAGCAACTTCAAAACGAAAATAAAACAAAAGCAAACACCCAAATAAGGGCGGGTGGGTGGGAATTTCCAGCACCACTAGCATCAAAACAAACAAGACGGCATGTTGCGATTTAGGTAAATGACTAAAAGTGCTAAGAAGCAAAACCGACAACAAAGCAACACGAAATCAAAATGGCAACCCCAGCTGTGTAACGCTCACGGAAGGGACGCTAAACGGTATGCTTGCGATTAACTTGAGTTAAGTGGCTGGCGTAATACCGTAATCAACGCAATAAAAACAGCATTGTTGGCGGAATGTTGGGAATCGAGTGATGCGTGCGTGTATTGAATGATGAGATAAAGTCTGCTTAGACGATAGCTCAAGTTAACTATCAACAAGGACAGCTGAAACCTATGGCTTACAACAAACTGTCAACCAAGACAGCTTAAAACAAACTGTCAACAAAGACAGCTTAGAACACAAACTGTCAACAAAGACAGCTTAAAAACACAAACTGTCAACAAGGACAGCTTAAAAACACAAACTGTCAACAAGGACAGCTTCAAAATTGTATGAGGAAAACTAAGGACTAAATATAAACCTTATGTTGCTACACGCAACACACCCCCAAATTCCCCCAAACCGCATACAGTGAAATTTATGAAACCTGAAATGACGACGAGGTGGATTGATCCCAGTCTCGAGTTAGAGTCTGAGTCATACAAAGCCTTCGGGAGAGTAGTGTGACAGTCGTCCTATCCAAATGAAGGTAACGGCGATAGGCATCGCTTGACCACCTACCGAATCTGTATAGTGCTGTCCGGAACACCAGCTGACGCTGCCGCTGAAGCGCCACCGATACGAAACGAGTGGGTATTAATGTTCGGCAACCTAGGTAAGCAAGACCGAAGCAGCTGAACTATGTCCATCCAAGTTAAAAGTGTTAAATTTAGAAATGTGAACAAGGGCCAACCAGGACCTGGATGAATGGTTAAGAATTGCAGCATTGCCCGCAACGGACAAGCGTAGGTGTTAGTGGCACCAATCCGAACCTGTCTTAGATGAACGCAGAGTGACTGTCATAATGGTACGATCGAAAAAGATTGTGATGACGTGCACCATCACGTCAGTGGATGCATCAAACTGGTAACGAGATGAACATGTATACTCAGAGCAGCGTAGTAAACAGAAATAAGCCAAAACGGTTGCTGCCCTGAACAAAAGGCGATCGTTGGGTGAAAACTGCAAAAATTCGATTCTGAAATGGATTAAACACAGGTGATTATAATTGAGAGGCAAGCGGCGTGGTCGGGAGAATGAAGCACCTTGCACTCGTTTAATACCCCGTAACGTGTAAAACAGTCGACTCGTGACCGTAATGTGTTCACTGAAACCATGCATAAGTGAATGGAACTGTAGGCCAGCTAAATACGCTCGAATAGTGGTGTGAGATACCGTCTGGGCTAACTCTGACACGTACCGGATGAGAACATCTTCTGACAGAGGCCACAAAGCATGCGACCAGTGGTAGCAAAACCGTTCATAGGAACGAAGACCAACACTATAGACGACCTAGTAGCTGGAGCCAAGGCTTGTAATTGAAAATACGTAGCCACTAGGGAAATATTGTCCAAACCCCTTGATTGATTTAGGTGTGTGAAGGATCTGCCAACGGGAACAGTTGTTTGAAGCGTTGAACCTGTAATCGAGAAAGGAGATCGGCGGCTATATTAATGTGACCAGGAATGTGTTGCAGCAAGATATTAACATTTTGTTGAGCAGTGAAAAAGAACATATATCTAATCAGGGTCATTATGTCCCTGGCCCTACAAGTACCAGTTTTCCACACTTGGACTATAGATGCATTGTCGGTACAGAATGTTACTTGTTGGTTACGCCATTCAGAACCCCAGGTCGTGACAGCTGCTACAATGGCAAAAAGTTCCTGAACGTTTATGTGAAAATGACAAAGTGACTTCGGCCAGGGTGAAGAGAACCAGCGGTGCTTAAACACTGAAACTTGCAATTTAGAAAAATATAATTCTCTGCACATAGAAAAGGTAGAAAGTTTAAAAACCATCAAAACGGAATTGTGGAAGGCGAAAACGTTGCCATAGATTGAAAAAAAAAAACCCAACAAAATGGGATCGTATAAAGTGATAACATTGCCATAGATCGTTTAAAAAATCAAAACAGGATTAAAGAAAGCAAAAAAATCACTGGGGATCGTTTTGATACTTGGAAAAGCATCTTCATAGTTCGTTTCAGAACCATCAATATAGGATCAAAAAAATGTCACTGGTGTCTCAAACAGTTGGTTTGAATCTACAAATACACAGATTTTACCAGTCAAATCAAAAAAATTAACCTTGTGTTAATTTTTGTGACATCTGTTGAAATGAGAAAAGAATGTTTAAAAATAGTTTGATGTAATAAATTTATTGCATTTTTAATTTTTTTTATTGCTTTGGGAAAATATTTCGTTTCAGAATTCTTTTTGGACTTTGTTTCAATTTTGTTTCTGGATTTGTTTTAAAATACTTTCCAAATTGTATCCCATTCGTTTCCCAGTCACTGCCACTTCAGATCACATTTGAGCTTAAAAAATAAAATAAATTACAATTGTTACCAAATCGTTTCAAATCGCTTCACGTTCTTTATATGAAACAATATGTAAATGATTTAAAAAAATGATTGTGAAAAGGCGGTTGACGTAAGCCCATAAAAATTATTTTCAAGGAGCTTTACTTGTTTCTCAACTTTCAAAGATTTTTTCAAGATAACAATTT
Source organism: Hydractinia echinata (assembly GCA_030067915.1). Taxonomy (NCBI): domain Eukaryota; kingdom Metazoa; phylum Cnidaria; class Hydrozoa; order Anthoathecata; family Hydractiniidae; genus Hydractinia; species Hydractinia echinata. The sequence continues at coordinate 1,418,554 of JASGCC010000002.1, forward strand.
CCAATACTTTTATTTTCGTCAATATTCAACTCAACAGCTGAGCAGCAGTTTATTGAACTTGTACAACATTTTGTCTACATTATTCTACCGCATATACAATCACTCCTTTACTTTAAAATACCTGATAGTAACTAATAAACAATAAAGACATGTCAAACTAAATAGTTGCACAATCTAAGTGTGCAATTATTTATCTCAAATTTGACCTTTTCCAGTGCAATCAAGTAACAATTTTTACTTTAAGTATTTCCCAGTACTTCCAGTATGGGTGGCTGCCCTGTTTAATAGCTCAACTACCTGCATCTAAAAAATGTTATTAGACAAGGCAAACGTTTAGTCAATTGCACAATCATGTAACTTTTTTTGTTAGTTCTCCTTTAATATTTAAACATATAGAGCGATCACTCCGTCTGCTGACATTTTCACAACTTCGCACCCTGCAAAAACTAACCCAGCGAAAGCATATTTGACAGATCAAATTTTCACATGACAAAAACCCAGCAATGTATTCTTTGCATAAGAATTTTTTTTTAAAAGAAGGAACTAAATTTAAAAGAACAAAATTTGCAAGGATAAATAGTTAGACATATTTTTTATATTAATTTTTTCAGCATTTTCTAGCTTAATTTTTTGAGCTTATAGATAATCCCTTTTTAAGTTAAACTTACCTGAAAGATTTGCATAAGAAATTCTCAATGACATATTGCTTAAATATTTATTTTTCTTGCCGCTTTACTGCAGCTTATGGCTTTTTTTGTGGCATGTTTCGTAAGACTTACGGCTCTGTTTAAATAAATTTCATTCACTAGAATTAATGACTTTCATAGCCAAAAACAATTAATATGCCTTTGCAACAATGTTAAAAAAGTTCTACGAACTCCAAACATCGATCTCTGTTTGAATGATTTTCGTTTTGAAAAATTAACTCAACATGATATACTCACATATAGCTGAGCAATTAAACAAAAAACAGGTGTTTTTTTGTATTGAATTAAAAAAGATTTATGGAAGAAACAGGTTGTGAAATCTGCTGATCTATAACCTGCCATACTGAGCTGGATATGATTACTCAAATAAGTATGATAGAATAAGTCTGTATCCTCATCAACCTCGTTCCCAGGGGTTGTTATATATATAAACCTAGCAATCCTGGAAGACAAGGTCTCCTAAGATACCTAATGATAAAAAAGTAGCCGATATACATATATACGGATTAAAATCAATAGAAAAGAACTGTTGAAGCAAATTTGAGCATTTTGAAGAACACTGCTTTAATGCATCGCACGATACAGTCAGAGACAGAAAATACTGCCCGATCAAAGTTTCTTTTCTTATGATATTTTTCCAATATGTAGTGCAAACATTAATGGCACATGTTTCAAATGTTAAGATACAAAAATGCCAGGTGACCTTGTTTCCTTTTATGTACTTCTCAACTGTGCTGCACTTCTATGACAAGAGCATTCAAAAGCATGCATATAACGTTCCGTGCATGCATGCATTCAACTGCCCTTAATGTTGCTACTCTTATGCTCCACTGGTGTAATACACTGATACTCAAACAAAAGACAGAAGATAATGTATAGGTTTACTTATACCAATATATCTCACATATGCACCTTTATTCCTATAACAAAAAAAAAGGTCTCGAATGCCATAACTCACCTGAACTCGGCTAAAATTAACTGATGATAAAAATAGAACTTCACAATATTTGATACATCCTTGCCAACATATTAACAGACAGGCAAATAAGTTATCATGCGACAAAAAAATTAGACTGTTATATAAAATTATTTCTAACTTAATCCTAAATTAAAAAATTATTTGCACTAACCTTTTGCTGTTGGCCCTTGGGGTTTTTATTATATTCTTTTATGGTGTCCTCTGTTGCTGGATGCAATTCTTCGACAACATTACACTCCCTACAAAGGCTAGAAAAACAAAAAACTTGTGTCAAGCTTTATTAACACAAGTTGATTGGCCTGTGGAAATATTCACTTGATAATGTAGGCAATCATTGACAAATGCAGTCATTTGTGATGCTGAAGACACTATATCTTGTTATCCTCTTTAAATGCTACCTTTGTGAGAAATTTTATCTGGAGAAAAAATATTTCTGCATATATACATCATAATAGCTGTTTGATTTACCAAACATGTCTGAAAATTTTAAAGAAAAACAAAAACGCTATTGGCAGTTGGGGCTTGGGCAGTGCAGTACTATAAAGATCATAAAATTTTAAGTTATGCACAATTTTTGGTGTTTTAGCGTTTCTCTTTAATAACGACAACATCATTTGTGCATAAATTTACATGGGCGTGAAACTATCTTGGCAGAATTAACCCTTCCCGCCCCAGGCATTTTTTAACACATTATGTCCCTGATCCCAGGCGTTTTTAGCAAAAAAACACATTTTTCGTAACTTTTATAATATCAGTTTAAAATAAACCTTACCAACTAATTTAAGCATATACTATGTTTAAAATGCATGTAAGGTATTTCTCTCTTTTTAAAAATGGTCTTAAAGCATTATCTAAGTCCCGGTTTGACTCCGGTAATAGACAATTCAGTAAGAATTGTAAGTATATAAAAGGAAAGTTGGCAATCCGTCTATTAGCCATGCTTAGATTGTGCTTATTGGACCAGAACCTATGCTTAGTTAGTGCTTTAGACCAGCAAATAATAGGAATGTAAGAGGAACTTCTTATCAAATATATAAAACATAATTTTGAGATATACAAATCATAAAGTTCGTCGGCATCTTCAGGAATATCGACATTTATTCCAGGATTTGCAGCAAAATGGGGCAACTCTTGTAACTTCTTGTCACCAGATTTCCATTGCCCCATGTTCCAACCAGGAGGGCTTGGTTCCTTTCTAGCTTACTTCGAAATAGGTTCTGCCACTTCATCATTATCAGTTGAACTTTCATCAACACATTCTTCCCCACCATCAGAAAATCCCAAAAAATCTTCGTCTTCACTATCACTCTGGCCAAATAATCTGTTAATTGGATCATCACTTGCTACTACATCCTCATCACTATCCTCTTCAAGGTTTAGTTCATTAATAGAGAGGCCAAATGATGCATTACTGCTGCTAAAAGGCGAAGATCCAGTCGCCATCTTTGTTTTAATTTTGAAAAGTAAATCTGCATAATTTACGGTAGCCGAATTTAAAAATCGTCAGATCGGGCGCAAATGAGAGATAAATTATTCTAGTGTTAAAAAAAATCGATTTTGTTAGTTTTAAAGATACCGGGCCGCCGTGAGGGCCGTTCAAAGTGGTCCTAGTAAAATCCTGGACCTGTCCGGGATCGGGATTATTTTAGCGTAGCAATATCCCGGACTAGTCCGGGAACGGGACGGGAAGGGTTAATTAATTATTTACAACGTTATACTTTTAAGAGGAAATCCTAAATGTTTTGGTGCATGATAATAGTATTATAGCTATAAAATAGTGACAAGAGTTTTCTAATAGAAAAATGAAGATGAACCTGATTTTATTTGCCACCTTAGAACTATAAGTATTTTAGATTTGTTTATGTATTAAACCAAATCAGATTAATTTGTACCTTGATCCAACCGGATTATAATTTTGGCAGTCTTTATAAATTTCCAGTCCCCATTGAAAGAATGAAACTGATTTTTTCTAAAAAAACAAAAAAAAGTCAAAATAAGAACTAGTACAATAGATTTAAAGCTTGCTTTCTGCAAAAAACAAGTTAATTTTATATGAAACAGCTTGAAAAGTTGTCTAGGAATTTGTGTATAACTTTGGAAATTCTTGATTTTTTCATAAGATTTCAAACTTAAGTTCCACTAATTATTGAGTGAGGTGTTATATTTAACAGTTTTGGCAAAACATGAAAGGTTAAAATATTTTTTGACAATTCAGTTTGGGCTTTTAAACATTTTAAATAAATTATTATTCAGTTTCATTTACATAAAATCTTAAACACTAAGGATGAAAAAGATATATAAAACAGGCCTTCCCTTTTTTAGCAATTTTAATTTTGGGATTTTAGGGAGTTTTTAAGGCTAAAATTCAGAAAGATATTAGAATATTCATATTAAATTTTAGGACTTTTAAAGTTAAAAATTAATTAATTCAAAGTACCAGTGCAATGTTGTTTTTTAAACTTTCAGAGTTTCCTTCCTCATGTGGTTACTTTCGTTCTCCATGCACACGAAAAAGAGGCTTGTCAATATGCTTCCACCTACATCAAGCGAGGCTCAAAATGAAGACCAGGAAAAAACACATTTTTGGGTGCCCTGGACGTTAAGCCAGGCAAAACAATGAAAATCATAATGGTGGAAACGGAGTTTTAATGCAAAAAAAGTACAGTCTGATCGCAAAGTATGATGTACTTAGCACTGCGATCAAGCGGCACAATAGCTACTGGAAACAGAAATACGCGCTTAACCACAAAATAGCATTGATTCAAGCAAACTCAGTGGTCGAAGATATAGAATTAAGTTATTATAAACTGTAGTGCTTTTAGCACTCATAAAAATTTAAAATTGATTTTCACTTTTGAAACAAACAGTGTGGGCAAAGCGCTGGTAAATATTGCGTAGTGTTGAGCACTTATTAGCATATAAATTTACCCTGGTCATTTATTCGAGAATTTTAGAGGGAGGGGAGATTAAATGTGTTTGAGGACAAACCATGATTTTCCTCGAGGAAAAAAACTGAAATTTAGTTTTCTTTAGATTTCCGGAGAACGCATTGAAACTCAATAAAATTGTCTAAAAATCACTATATTTTTTTCAAGAATCTACCAACGACGCAATTCGTTAATATCAAAAAGATTTCTTGCGAAGTCTAAGCATCTACATGTCTTTTTATAAGAAAAATGTCATAAAAACACGAGCCTCATAATTTGCCAAAAAATAAGAACAAAATAGGAACAGGCTTGACTCAAATCATTTCGGTTTTCAAAACTAAGAACAACTCAAATTGAGTTTTATTAACCTAGAGATAATTGCTTGTTGTTTGTAATGATTTTTTTCTCAATTAAAATGCGTTAAATACTCTAAGAAACGCCCAGTCTCTAGTAAACGCCTGTATCCAATAAACTTTCTCCAATAAATGCTTTCTGTCAAAAAGAGGGGTTTTTTGTTCGTAAGCAATTTTGATGTGTTGAATTTCTAATGGAAATATAGGTACTGTATTTATTTCCGCCTCTCTAGTAAACCCGCTTTCTTAATACGGGTTGAAAAAAATTATCATGCAACTGCGATAGCATGTGGGATTGCCGTAATTCTTATTGAGTTTGTCTTTCTTCATTTCTACGGCTGAAATGCTGATCTTCCAGCGGAAAAAAAAGGATAAATATGGTACGTCAAAAAGTAAATATTCAAATGTCATAGTTTTTTTAATAAACAGCTAGTATTAAACAGCCCTCGAAATAGCGGTCGGACATCGGACATTGTCCGACCCAGACGTAAATATGTCCGACGAAAATCAGTTCTGGCCTGTCATTTTGTCCGGCACGTTTCTGTAGCTATACATCTCCCCTATTATAACTTCAAAAATTAAAAATTAAAACATGCAAAAATAATGAGATAATTCAAATATAATCTTGTATCTGTTAATCAATCTTCGTTCCGCATCTCTTTCGTTTTGTTTTCATCTGCCATGTGCCATCATGGAAGTTTCTTAATCATGATCACACATACCATAAATAATAAATGTGTTGGTCGGCGCCATTAAAAAACAAAGTAAGGCTGTGCATTTTAATAAGCCAATTAAATCGCAAAAAAATGCCGTCGCTAAAGAAAACTTAAAACATATAAAATAAAATAAGTTTTTAAGTTTGTAATATTATTATTATTATTATTTGTAAACTCATCACAAGCGAATGGGAAAAAATATGCTTCGTTTTCAAATTAAAAAAAATCTTTATCCACGTGGCTCAAATAAAACTTCAAAATTCATTCAGAAAGTTCAGCTACATTTTAACAAAATTTATACAGAAAAAAAATTATACCGCACGTGGGTTTCGTTTTTAAAATTGTTTGAATGAAAATAACACGGCATAAAGAAAAAAATCAATTACATGGGACCTGCTATGGTTTCCAATTGTTTTGTCAAATGAAGAAATTATCTACAATTAAATCCATGATATAATAATGTCTGTTCGGCCTGTAGGTGCAGTTTTGCAGACTTGCTTCATCCGTGCTCCGTCGACGTTTACCTCCGCATTAGTTAAGAACCGCATGGCTGGATTTCTTGTGTAAGACCTGGTTACCAACGACGAAGGGGCCAGGCAATAGAGATTCATGTCTACGTAGTTCTTTTAACTAAGTCAGGAGTCGGTGAATTAGCTAGGATGGTCAGGTTGGCTATGAATAGGCTTACTCCTGGATTAAAAGGACCTGAGATCTAAGCAAATGGGAGTGTCCGACCAAGATGGAAATCTATCGGAAGTTTTGTCCGATGAAAGTTGATTCATACGCATTTCTTTCAAATTTTCGCCTTTTGTTTTAGTGCACGCCAAGTATTTAAGGCATGTACTACGCACGCCTAACTTCACTTTATGGCGTGTGGTCTGTTGATAAAAAAGGTATGCAGTTTCTATATTTGTGTAATTACTTAATTTAAAAGTTTTTGTTTTGTAGGAGACACTACTTTCAAACTTAAAAGTGCTATGTAATGGCTTCACTAATCTTATTTAATTAATTGAGGTCTGTCTAAATTCATCGACCATAACATCTAGGCAGTTAACAAATAAGAATGGGCAATCAATGTAAGTTAGCCTAATACTATTTTCTAGGCCCCTTTTGACTTAGGTAAAAAAAAAAGAATTTACAAAATTAATCTCAACAGATCCAACAAAATGAAGCCGTACATTTCTGATAACAAAAGTCAGTTTGCACTTTGGCATAGGGTTTATGGTACTATTCATGTTGTAGTTATTTAAATTATAGTATTGTTGTTGTTGTAGGATCATCATTCTTAAATGAAGTTGCGCCATTTCTTTTTCATGTTGTCTATTTTTTTCAGCCTCCTCAAATTGAAAGTCAAGCATTGATTTTCGATCTCTTTCTTCCACTTTCAGGCGCTTTGCGTTTACTTCTGCCAGCTTGTTCACCCCCAAAGTTTTTCTTTTTTCATGAGGTTTGGCAACGATCCTTTTACAAATTACTGGTCCTGCTTCCACTTAAGACCCCTCAGAAAAGTTCTCCTGATCTACGTCAGATTTATTATTTTCACTTGCAGCATCAGGAGAAAACATTTTGTTGCAAGAAGTGCCGCCAGGCTTAGAGCATATTGCATCAAAACCCTGATTTGTGTTAGCTAAGACAGTGTTGACGATTTTGAACCACTCTGGGTCGTCACAAGCTCCTTGTCCAGATCCATTCTTTTTTCTATCTTTTAGTTTGCGCCACTGTTGTTTTATATTATTATATTTTACCTGAAGTTTTTTTACGTTTAACTTCAACTTTTCTTTCGTCTCTGGAATTTTAGATAACTTGAATGACTGTTCTTCAAATGCCTTCTCTATTTTTGCCTTATATTTTTGCTTTTTGCTCTAAAGTGACCATGAAATTCATTGCAGGGTCTACGAGAATCGAACAAAACAGATTCCTTTCTTCTAAGTTCCAGTTTATATTGTTTTTCTTCTCCATCTTTATCTCCAGATGCTGTTTACGTTGAAATAAATCGATTCTCAGAGTGTGTTAACCTATGTTATGGTGGCCATGTGCAAATTCAATAGAAAATTTAGATTAATTACTTCATGTAACTAGTTAATAAAGCCCGTGGAAAAATCCACTTTGGCAAAAGGACAATGGAAAAGTAGGTTGTTTTAGACGTTTCGCAGATACACAAAAAATATTTTTTTGGAAATTTATTTATCTGTTGCCTCTATTGTGTAGAGCTCGAAACCCTGATCAAAATAATGTATAGAATCAAGTGCTTTTGATGAACGGCTAAGGAGATATAAAGGTTTAGACGTCAGCAAAGACCTGCCAAAATACGGAAATTATTTTTTTGAATTTGTATACCCGTTGCCTTTATCGAATAGATCTTAAAACTCTGATCAAGAAAATGCATATGATGATGTACTTTTGACAAACGGTTGCAGAGATATGGAGATTTAAAGGGTTTTAGAATGCGTCATTAAACGGGCTACAAACCGGTTAAAATGCTCACATTCCGTATATCCCGCACACATTAAAAATCCGGCAAACGCGTTTTGCGCAATGAACAGACCAGCGCACTTTGCTCGCTGGTTCAATATTTTTTCGAAAAGTATATTACAAAGAAATATTTCAGCGTGACTCTTTCTGGATGAAAACATGACCAAGGCTGGAGAAGATAAAAATTCTAGATATATCTATATGTTCGAGTCTGTAAATTACATACATGCCGGAAAAATAGCCAGTTTGTTTTTCGCCACCATCAGCTCGACTTTCGTGTAAGTCATTAAAGTCGAAAACAAACAGCCGTTCCGTAGCCCCTTTAACCCATCGGTTACAAATTGGATTCGGGGACCCAGGTTTGGGAAACTTACCCAAATTGGTCCCAGGTGGTCCCTAGTTACCCACAAAATGACTGACGTCACCACCTCGTTTCCAAGTTATTTGGCCTCAAAGTTTTAAGTGCACTGTAATGGCTTCATTAATTTAATACAAGATATTGACGTTAAAGTAGCGTTTTTAACGTCGCGCTGTGACGTCAGAATATTTAACATTTGAGACATAATTTTTCGCCAACATCAAAGGAAAATAAACACATCCACTTTGCCTGTTACAGACACATGGAAGCTCCATATTATTATAAGAGATGAATCTTTTTTATTCATTACATGGATTCACCAGATAAAAGATTAATTATTTGAAAAACTCCTGTGATCACACTACAGATTAATTAATTTCCCGTGATCCCACTACAGATTAATTAATTTAACACATTAATTAATTTAACTAGATTAAATAATTAATTCTGTGCACTTAGGCTAATATTCTATTTAATTTTTTTATCAGACAATATAACCTTTAATTAACAGCAAAATCATTGTGACTATTTTTTGAAAAATAAAGTGATCACAAAAGTTATTTTGTGATCACACCTTCTTGCTTATGCAAGCTTGTGTAGTTTTACAAATAAAATATGATGCTAAAACAACAGTATATATTTTTCTTCTTAAAAAATTAATTCCCCCGTTAGTTACATCACTTACCCCATGATCTTCTAAGTCAACGTCATCATGGCTGGCTATGGGTAATCTTTCTTCGTATTTTGAATGCATTTGAAGTGAAGAAAGATTTGATCAACACATTAATAGTCACCTAAAGCTTTGTTAACATAATATATAATATATTTTGCATCTATATAGCTATAGTTATAGCTAAAATAATAAAAAAATAAATATAAAAGTAAAGAATGACAAAAATGAGCTAGCTATTATAGCTAGCAACTCAAATGAAAAAAGAGCAACAGACAATGACAATGACAAAAACAATAATATAATGATTATTTGACTGCTTCGTCTATAATCTATAATATTATGATTATTTGACTGCTTCGTCTATGCTCTTTTTGCTCATGTTCATTTTCATTACTGATTGAATTTATATTTACGTTTGCACATAGCTACATTTAGTATTTACACATTTCAGCATTAAGAACCATTGTAATTTATGGATGCTTGAAATATATGTCGATTAATAATAATAATAATAATAATAATAATAATAATAATAATAATAATAATAATAATAATAATAATAATAATAACAACAAACAAATTAATACTAATTGCACAAATAAATAATGTTAAAATTATCTTCAGAGGACAACAGAGAACATGAAAAAATGTTCCGCTACTACACGCGACATGATATGTGCATGTGAGAAAAGCATGTAGCTAACGACATCAAAATTCCAGGCTATAAGGCCGATCGCCGACTAAAGTAAATATTAGAATAAAGGAAGGAGAGTGTGCAGATTGTTTACGTATTTTTTGATGTTTCAGATTTCTGTTTCGACTTAAAATTTTAATTAACCCATTTAAATGATATATGAATGTCAACGCCTAATAATTATAACGCTTTGTCACTTTCTATTTTATTGATCGTTCATCCGGTGTCCGGAGGTTTATTACCTGCGAGCTAAAACAACATGGCGGACACAGAGAGTGATAGAGAAGTCTCCCTTAATGAAACAGAAAGGGAGGTATGTTTTAGATTCATACAGCACGATTTATCTATGTTATCGATTAATGAAAAAACCCCTTTCTTTCTCCAATTTTTATTGTAACAAAAAAAGAGTTTTGTAAATAATAAGTGGCTAGAGCTAGCCCAGAAAAAAGAAACAAAAAATGATAAACCTTAGACTGCCTCAGCTCAATCAACCATAGTAACATATTTTATAATCTGTGAAAAATTGAAAAGAAAAAGAATTAAAAACAAAAATTAAAAAGTGATCTCCATTAGAATTTGCCAAATACATTAGAGATGGAAGTCTTAAACGAAAGCAGACTTCCATTTTAGCTACAGGTCACTCGGTCTGGAAGATTATTCCACACTTTTGCAGCTCTAAACGGGAAGGCTTTTTTGCTCATCCTGTTTTGCTCATCCTGTTTTAACAACGTTAAAATCTTCGTCCGCCATATTTATTTTTTCCCCTGTGGCGTGGATGGCTGAAATCCATTATTTAAAACAACAAATAGTGCCACACAAGGTTTGGGCCATAAGTTGCCAATGTGCGATGCAATAAGATAATACACCTTTACGATAATTCGGGAAAACTAACACTCCATCGCAGCTTATTTTGCGATCGGAGGAGGTAAACATCACACTTTTATAAGAGTTTATTAAGGAGAAAACACGTTTTTTTGTGATAACTTTTCTTGCCGCGTTTTTTTTTTAATGAAAAGTACACATAAGTTGTATCTTATTATTATTAACGTTTCCCGAAAATTTGAAAGAAATTGATACGACGGAAGTTAAAAAACTGGAGAAAACACGCTTTCGTCTCTAACAAACTGTCATAAAAATACGATTTTTACCTCCTTTTTTCCGATATTGTAAAACGATGGAGAGCCGTAGGAACGCATGTACAATTGAATTATCGTAAAGGTGTATTGGTCAAAATTGTCTGCAAAGTGGACAGATTTGATTCACATAAAAATTTTTGTGCAAAACACAATGATTTCAACGTATTTACAACAGTAAGTTTTCGTTCGCCTAGTTAGACTACATTAAACTACATCACATCGCCTAACTAAACGACTCGCCTAATTAGGTCATGACACCTAATTAGGTGTTTACTCTGACTGGTTGACCAAGGGAAGTGTGAACCTGTTTTTTGAAGCTCCTCTTGTTTGATGATTGTGGCAGTTTTTTGCCAAAAGGAATTTGGAACGCATGTAATCAGGAGCAATGTAATTCATGGCTTTGAAAACTAATGTGGCATCGTTTTTGATGAGTAAATTATTCAGTGAATATTCCCTCTCTTTCCCAAGAGACTACTGTGACTAACCTGTGATTGGTTTAAAAGTACATATCACATGACATTTGCCAACTAGGAAATTTTCAAGCAACTTGTGTTGCCTTTGGGATAAAATAAATAGGTTTTTAGCTTCAGGTTTTAAAAAAGGTTTTTATACAGCGTACATACTAAAAAGGGTAACACCCTAAAACAAGCTAGAACAACCTATAAGAACAACCGTGTTGCGTGTTTTGTTAGCGATTGAGGTTATAAGCGTGTACAAGTCGAGGTAGACATTCCAGCTTCAATGATGTGCAACAGTGGCTCGTTAGAGATAGTTGAGAACTTCTGTTACTTAGGTGATATGTTGGGCAGTGAAGGGGGTGTTGGAAGAAGTGTTACAGTACTGTGAAAAGGTTTGTTAACATCGTGGTTCGTGTTTATTTCATGTTACGCACGAACCACGATAGCCCACGATGCGTATTTTTTTAACAATCGTGAACCTCACGATCATGTTTCGTGGACTACACGAACAAAAATTAAACATTACACCGTGGTGTCCACGATAGATAACTTCTATTGTAAAAAAACAAAGACCGTATTAGTTTATCAATTAAATCAAAAAACTGACGGCAAGAAAATAAAATAACACTTGTTGTTTTATTTCGTTGTCATAAAGCTAGCTATTTAATAGATTTTAAAACAGCATTTCTATCGCCGCTTTTCGTTTATCAACTTTTAAAATGCGATCTAAAAAAACATTTCTATCGCCGCTTTTCGTTTATAAACTTTTAAAATGCGATCTTAAAAAACATTTCTATCGCCGCAGACAAATTTTTTAACTTGATAAAACCTGAAACAAACAAATTAACTTTAACAAAGACTTTTTTGAAAAGAAAAAAAATTAAATTATACTGGCTATAAAAATCGTGGAGCTCGCGAAAATAATCGCGGGACACACGATCCTTCGTGGAGATAATAATATTAGCGTGGTGGCCACGATAGAATATTTGAATGTTTGTTATACATAAAGACCACGGATTTTATCGTGGTTCGTGTGCACCACGCTCGTTACACGAACACGATGTTAACAAACCTTTTCACAGTACTGTACTTGCAGGATAGGTTCTGCTGGGAAAAAGTTCAGAGAGTTACTTCCTTTGTTGACTAGCAGAGTCTTGTCAATTGAGGTAAAAGGTAGGTTGTATGAGGCCTGTGTAAGAAGTGTTATGTTGTACGGTAGTGAGACATGGGCAGTGAAGCAGGAAGATCTTGACCGTTTAGAAAGGAATGATATGAGAATGGTTAGGTGGATGTGTAACGCCAGTCTGAGAGACAGAAAGAGTTCAGATGAGCTAAGAAGCAGGCTAAGTATCCGTAGAATTAAAGATGTTATCCAGATAAGAAGATTGAATTGGCTGGGGCACTTGAAAAGAATGGAGGGGGATAATTGGGTAAGAAAGTGTAGAGACTTGATAGTTCCTGGGGCAAAGCCCAGAGGCAGACCGAGAAAGACTTGGCAGGAGGTTATAAGGACAGACTTGATACAGAGGAAGTTGAGTTTAGATCTAACACAGTCTAGATCAGATTGGAAGAGGGTCATTAATATACCCCGTCCAACCCATGCTAACATGGAAAACGGACGTTAAGCCGAGAATGAATGAATGAACCCCATAACTCGGCATTTGCAACTAACGCTACTATAGTATTGGAATTTTTTAGCATAATTTATTTTATTACATATAGGCTGTTCGATCATTCATATACCAACTAAGTTTGGAAAATGCCTTTGGTGATGGAATCCTGGTGTCAGAGAAAGAAGCAATACAATTTTTAATGGCAAGAAAATTTGATGTTGGCAGAGCCATCAGTTTGTTTCATACAAATAGGGTAATAAAAATGAATTTGTTTGGGTATTTATTCTTTGGTTTAAAATATATTTGTTTTGATTCTCAAAGAAAATAGCTACCGGTTTATTTAACTGTTGAAAATTTCCATCCATTCCATTTTGCCATCAAAAATTTCTTGATTGTTGTTACATATTAAGTGGATCTGTTTTTTTTTAGATGCTTCGTGGAAGATTTGAACTAGAAGATCTAAATCCAAACGTTGAGCCATTGTCCAGTGAACTACGTTCTGGGAAGTTTACAATCTTGGTACGTATTTTTGTCTGTTTGTATGTTTGTAAGTTCTCCGTTTATGTGATGTTGCAGTCGAGTGAAATTTAAGATTTTCACTTATTGTACTGTGGGGTAATGTGCAAGAAGGTAATTTCATAATTTATAATTATGCCAATTTAGCACTGAGATTTTTTGTATTCTCTTGCAGAGTGGTAAAGGTGAAAATGGTGCAACTGTATGTTTGTTTTACGCTAAGAAGCATTTTCCAAGACTTGTTGATCATATTACTGTCATGAAATCACTTGTGTATCAACTTGATTATGTTATGAAATGGTTTGTTGATATTATTTTTTTTTCTTTATTTAGTTTTCATAAAAGTTTGTGAAGATAATTTTCCTATGTGTTTTGCTTCCTTTTTGCCTGTGTGTTTAATTGACATTTAAAAAGGCTTTGCATGACGCCATTGTAGGGAAAAGTTGAAAATAAGCTTGACAAGAAAAAGTCTTTATTGTATTATGTTTTTCCTCGTATGCTAAACACGTAATTTTTCCTTCAGGAAAATGTCTGATTTTTTACAATCTTATACACAAAGAAGATAAACCGGATTCTGACACCTTCTCAAAACTCCTCAATTATTCACAATTTTGAAACTAAAACTCCTGAATCTCTGACCTGTTGAATTTTTTATTTTCAAGATGCATAGAAGTGCAACGGCAATAATTTTTTCTTTATTAGCGACATCATCTTAAAATTTCCTTAGATCTTCCCAAACTTTTTGGAATAATCTGAAAACTTTATAAATCTTCACAAATCTTTAATAAAAATACTATTGACTTTTCAAAAAAGGTTGAAAATTTTCATCAAAAGTCCTCAAATCTTGTCAAAGGGAATTATTAGCTAAACTGTTTTTCTTAAACAAAAAGTTAATATGGAGTGTCATGATGATCTTTTACATTAAAGTGTATTTACACTTTTACTCCTTTTACTTACGTTTATAAAATTAAGTAGCATGGAAGTAATAATCGTAATAAGTAATAATCGTGCCGCCGTAGATTAGTGGTTATAGCTCTCGTACTCTGTGCGGGAGACCGGGGTTCGATTCCTCTTGATGGCGATTCAACATGGGCGAGTGAATGTTACCATAGCCCCGGGTTAACCCACGCCACGTGAGGGAAATTGGGGAGATGGCACACTGTGTGGGCCGTTGGATGTTGCCGGGAGTTGTCTAGTAGAGCGCGGGCCCTAATTGGGTCTGCGTAGCTCAAAATGAGCATTAAATACTCTAGGACTCTCCATCTAAGCCATTGCCCCTCCTGGAAATAATAGACAGGGTATATCCCTCAATATTTGTGAGGCTAGCCATGTAAAATATGCACATCTATCTATCTATAAAATAACATGAGAAAGATTATGGTTGGATAAATTGGTAAGAATGTATACAGAGTTTGTAGTTCCTGGAGGCAAAGTGCAGAGGTAGACTGTGAAAGGCTTGGCAGGACAAAATAAGGACAGACTTAATGCAAAATAATTTGACTAATGCTAAATTCACACTGAAAAAAAAGTTATGCATTGTGGTGCGTTTTAACCATTAGTAGCCGCTAAATGACGTATACTCACTTTCAGTTTCCCGAATGACGCTGTGGCAGCAGCGTTTTGCGTTGCCGCATGCTGAAATGAGCATTTTTCATTGTTATTCTAGAATCACCTGTTTTTTCTATTGTATACAAAAATAAAAAGAAGTATTTTAATGTGAACAAAAAAATGCAAAAGTCATGCGGCGCCGCAAGGAACTGCGTTTTCAGTGTGAATTTAGCTTAACGTCTATGTCACATTAAAAGAAGGTCCTTGGTATACCCTGTCAAGCCCATGCTAACTTGGAAAACGGATGTTAATTTAAGAATAATGTTCATGTTGAGGATGGATCAATTTTTTTGTTTGAAATAAAACTCATATAAATTATTCCTTCCATGCTTTTAACACGTGTGAGAAACTGGAATAGCTGGCTTTAGTGCTGAAATTTTTAATACTTTTCACAACATGTTCTTATTCTGATATGAAAATAAGTTTAGAATATGTATACAGAGCAATAGCCTAATTTTTATGTGGACTTTTCTTGTGACTTTGCTTGACGTACGCTATAAAAACCTTTTTTTAAGAAATAAAATTTTAGTTATTGCTTTCTTTCATGGTCTTTCAAGCCCTTTGTTTGTAGACTCAAAGTTGTGGCATATTTTTTGTGTTTTCTATACACACAAAATTTTTATAATTTTTTTTCTTCTAGTACCGATGCACAACGACAAGGTTTATCTTTGATATATGACATGGCATTTTCTGGGTATCAAAACTTTGATTTTGATCTGGCAATGAAAGTTTTACATCTATTAAAGGTATGTGGGATGAATATTATGGAAAGAATATGTAACAATTACATGCATGTGGATATGAATCGAGTGTTTTATGCCATATAAACATATTTGTAGTATTCTGGTGGTTAAAAATGTTTTAAAAATGTGGGCAATATTGGTAAGGGAATTATAGAACAACAATTGTTAAGGGAACTCAACCAATTGAGGACTAAGTTTGGACCTGACGTTTAGGCAAAGTCAAAAGTTGCTGTTAATCGTAATTTGTGTGTGTTTGTATTCAGGGTGGATATCCTGCACGGCTGAAACATGTGTACATTGTTTCTTCACCGTTGTGGTTCCGAGCATCATTAGCTGTTCTGTCAAGTTTTCTCAAAGACAAAATACGAGATCGGGTAAACAAATTTTATGTACTTGTAAAATAAGAATTTCAGATTTAAGTCTGCTACAGAGTCTCAGCTATATGTTAGAAATGTTGAAAACTTGAATATCCATCATTCTCAAATTCTAATAAAATTGAAAACGCATAATTTCCGAAAACATTTTGTACTTTTGTGCAAAACAATATTATTTTTTATCACAGATTTTAATGAGATATTTCATACATACACTACTTTAGTGATGATGGCAGTTTTTTATAGTTTTTTATGGCTTTAAGACTTTTTAAGAGTAAAAATCTTAAAAAAAAAACAAATACTTTTTAACGAAAAATACATTGCTCTGCTTTTTTTTGAAATATTCGAACTTTCTGCACAGGTTGAGGTGGTGAAGAACAATACAGAGTTGCTGAAGTATCTGTCCAAAGAATCCTTACCTGTCGAACTTGGTGGTTTGGTACATCACGATCATGCAGGCTGGATACAGCAATGTATAATTAGCTCTCAGAGGTATAGCTTAACTTCTAAAAAGCTTAAAAAGTTAATATGAAATTACTAGTCACATGGAAAAATCCATGGGTTCGCCTGTCCTCAGATCTCTGCATGTTGTACATATTTTCTGCATTGTGCATTTTGTCAACCTGGTAACTGGACGTATTGAAATTACTTGACAAGGGTTCGAAAATAAAGCTGTAAGGCAGTCTTTAAAACAGTCAAACAAAGAGATACATCCGTTTTATTTTGATATGTGAGAACTGTATCACACTGTATCGAGAGCCACATAGAAGACTTAAAACATTTTTTTGAAAGGTTAATTGTCAGAGTTCATCAATTTTTGTACTTTTTTGTCTCCATGCCCGTGGCAACAGGAGTTGTAAATTGAATTTGCAAAGTTCTGTTATTCTGACAACTTTAAACGTAATTTTATGATTAAATAAGTTAAAAAACTTTTAATATCATAACATATATTTGTTCAATAGAACGCATAAAAGTAATGAAGCAAATCATACTGAAGGTCCACACAACTCTAATAAATACAACAATGAAAGTCCTCACACGACGACACCAGAAGCAGATAACAGAGTTATATTCGAAGATATGAGTAATCATGAGTTACTTCCTAATGGTGACATAAAAAGACCATCTCTTTCATCCTTGGTGGACACTGAATCTAGCGAACCAGTCAAACAAAATACATCACCACTTAAACCACCAAGAAAGCCATTGCCAGCACCACCTGGGGAAATCATAGAAAGCGATGAAATTAAGGTGCCCTCTTTGCCTAATGAATCTAATAATGAAGATGTGGATTTTACTAATGACAACAACATAGAAGAAGAAGTGCAATTAACAGATGATCGCTCTAGGAGTATTGATCAATTGATGCAGTATATGTCTAAAGTGGGACGAAAAGGTGTACATAGAGAATATGAGGAACTGAGGAGTCTTCCTCCGACAGGAACATTTGAATCCACACTGTGCGTGCGTTTTTATAAGTGTCATGTTATTTTTTAACCTATTAATTTACGTATAAGTTTTACTGTAAGCCTTAACAAGCTCACTAATATTGTTATATAAGGCTGTACTCTGACTATATAAGGCTATACTCTGACTATATAAGGCTGTACTCTGACTATATAAGGCTGTACTCTGACAACTTAACCTGTACTACTATGTCTAATGCCCACTCTCTTTTTGAATACATTCAACATTCAAAGATTGTGCTATTCCATTTATTAAAAGTTTATAAATTGTCAGGATCCCCACTCGTAAAAAAATGTCATTTTCTTCCCATTTTTTCGAAGTGATTAACTTTAGTCTTCTAGGTAAAATAAAATTGCTTGTACTATTAAATATAATTTTTGTTGATTTTTGCAGCAACAGTGGACTTTTTAAAATGCTAAGCATCTGCTCTTTTTTTGTTGCAGGTATACTGTGAATCTAAGAAAAAATCGATACAACAATATTTTATCTTTTGAAGAAACTCGTGTGAAATTGCAAACAATCAACAACGATCCTGTAAGCGACTTTATATTTTTCTGTAACATTGCTGTATGTACTATATCTGTATGTACTATATCTGTATGTACTGTATCTGTATGTACTATATCTGTTATGTACTATATCTGCGTGTACTATATCTGTGTGTACTATATCTGCGTGTACTGTATCTGTATGTACTATATCTGTATGTACTATATCTGTATGTACCATATCTTTAAGTACCACATCTGTATGTACTGTATCTGTATGTACTATATCTGTATGTACCATTTCTGTATGTTCTATATCTGTATGTGCTATATCTGTATGTACAATATCTGCATGTACTATATCTGTATGTGCAATATCTGTATGTACAATATCTGTATGTACAATATCTGTATGTACAATATCTGTATGTACAATATCTGTATGTACAATATCTGTATGTACAATATCTGTATGTACACTATCTGTATGTGCTATATCTGTATGTACAATATCTGTATGTACAATATCTGTATGTACTATATCTGTATGTACAATATCTGTATGTACTATATCTGTATGTACAATATCTGTATGTACTATATCTGTATGTACAATATCTGTATGTGCAATATCTGTATGTACAATATCTGTATGTACTATATCTGTATGTACAATATCTGTATGTGCTATATCTGTATGTACAATATCTGTATGTACAATATCTGTATGTACTATATCTGTATGTACTATATCTGTATGTACTATATCTGTATGTACAATATCTGTATGTGCTATATCTGTATGTACTATATCTGTATGTACAATATCTGTATGTACTATATCTGTATGTGCAATATCTGTATGTACAATATCTGTATGTACAATATCTGTGTGTACAATATCTGTATGTACAATATCTGTATGTACACTATCTGTATGTACACTATCTGTATGTACACTATCTGTATGTACAATATCTGTATGTACAATATCTGTATGTACAATATCTGTATGTACTATATCTGTGTGTACAATATCTGTATGTACTATATTTGTATGTCCTATGTAAGTTTATTTACAGTTTTCAGATTATATCAACGCGAATTATGTGAATGGATATGATCAAGAAAAGAAGTTTATTTGCACCCAAGGTAGTAATAGTACACCTGTGAAAATTGAAGTAAACATCCCACTATTCACCCTGTTAATATTACGTTCGTTCGAACCTTAGGTCCCACGCCACAAACCTTTTTTGACTTTTGGAGGATGATCTGGGAACAAAAAGTGGTTGTTGTCGTCATGGTTACTAGGTAAGCAAATAAATAAATAACATCCTTAAAACGAACTGTTTAAAAGTGTGATTTGAATGAGCAAGTTTTGTAGTCTTGTGGCTACGCTTAACGTTTTGCATGTCGTTGTTTAGTTGGCGTATCCGGTAGCACGTGGGCGTGACATGCCATGTGGGCGTAGCCAGTGATACGTGTAGTAGTTTTATAAAAATATCTGCTCTTCTTTTTGTTAATTTCCATTATTTCTGTTTTATGCGCAGATGCCAAGAACGAGGACGTACTAAATGTGGACAATACTGGCCCAAATATGAAGATGAAACAGTGACATATGGTCACTTGACTGTGACAAACATTGCATCAGATGTCCAGCAGCATTTTACGTCCACTTTGTTAGAGTTACATAATAATAGTGTAAGTAACCCCCTGTTTGTTTACGTCATGTGAAGCTCGTGTTCTTATCTTCTACTTGTATTGTGCCTGTATGGTGCAATGTGTACTATTAATACCGAAGTTGTTGTGATGGATTATAGCATAGTAAGAGAATCTGATAACTGATGTAGAGTTTATGTTGTAAAGCTCAAAAAGTTGTGTAAGTCTTTTTTTTAATTTATGGAAAGGTTCTTTACATTTTCAAGATATTCACATTTAAAAATTTTGACATTCAGTTTGCGTAATGTTAGTTCGACAGAAAATGTTGGTATATTCTATAGTCATAATTTCTGACGAGTACGAAAATAGATTCGAATTTTGCCACGTTAAAAAAATTCCTAAAATGACGGTACTTTACTCGAACCAGGCTCCTTATATTTATTTTGACCGTTCTCTAACTTTTGCTAACACCTTAATTTATGATGCAAAAGAAAGACCAAACTATTTACCACCTGTCTAATTTCCCTAGTTGCAAATCACTCGTAGAGTATGTCACATTCAGTTCACCAGTTGGCCCGATTTTGGTGTGCTCCCCTCCGCCGTGCCTATATTAGATGCTATTGATTTAATTGAGCAATACCAACAAGAGGGCATCGTACAAATTCAAAACGAACTACAACACAATGCGCCTAATATGGAGGGCTCTGGTGAATATATGAATCTCACTGATGACGCACAGGATACAGCATATCACGAGAACACTGTGGAGGAGGAATGTATTACTCAAAGTGTTGCGGGTGATAGTGATGTAAATAAAAATATTAACGACGGAGAAGAGCCATCGAGTGTTGCTGCCACGTCATCGCCACCGCCTGTTGTTGTGCATTGCTCTGCAGGGGTTGGTAGAACGGGAACATTTTGTTGTCTAAATAACAGTGTAGACAGACTGAAAGCAATTGGAACTGTGGATATTTTTAACGCGGTCAAGGAAATTCGAGACCAACGCGCGTTCAGCGTTCAAACGCCCGACCAGTATCAGTTTTGTTATACAGGCGTTATCGAAAGCGTTATACGCGATAGACGCGCTGACGGAATGGATACTAGTGACTTGGAACGATGCATTCGGGAGTTTGTTCGAAGCGATCTTTCGAGCGATAGTGATTAAGAATATTTTTATCATAATTTTTTTTATTTTCATTTAATTTAATTTAGATTGTTTACGTTTCGGTAATTTTACACTTTGAGACATTTTAGTAATTTGACACTCTCCCTCGTTGAAACTGTCAGTAATTTTACACTCTCCCTCGCCGAGATTCTTTTTCTTTCTTTGTTTCGTGGATGAAAAGAAAATTCAAGAACTTATTACCGGAGAATAAAATTTATTAAAGAGATTTTTCAGGTTTAATATGATTATTACTAACTTTGTATTTTGCTGTAAATTAGCTATGTACCGGCTACTTTCTGCACATTTGTTTTTATAATTGACGCTATATGACGTTGCGGTGGTTTTTATGTACCTATTTTTATACTGACCTATTTGTCTTTCATTCTAAATTTACGATGCGGGGAAAGCATATTTTCCAACTCTATTTTATACACCTAAACGACTTAGCCTGTACTTATATCCATTTTGCTGTACACAAATTTTACCTATTCCCGGTTTTCCGAATTTACCTGTATCGGATTCTTAGTTTAATTTAATTTTAATTTTAAGCATATACGTGGAGAATATTTGTGCTGAATTTATTTATCGGATTCTTTCATGTAATTCACATTCTATTTTTGTAGCAAATCGCTTATTATTTTTATTTCCAGCAGTCATTCATCTCTGCAACCTCAGTCCCAATCACGTATTAAAACACGAGAAAGAGGCTCTGTGAAGGTAATTGGCATAAGCGGGTGTTTTCAATGAACATTTTGACGAATTTAACAAACTTTGACGCCATTTTAAATCGTGATTTTCGTTAACCGGAATGATTTCTCAGCCTAAAGGAAAAGTTCTTTTAAAAATTGAACTTTTTGATTATTCTATTTCGCAAGGCACCTGATAAGGGTGGCAGGTTATGCCTCTTTAAGCAGTCAGGTTTAGGAAAGCATATAAACCAAAATCACGTGTTTTTTATTTTTCTACATAATAAAGCAAAAGGAGAAAAATATTTCTCTTGCAAAGTGCGAATAATTTATTTTCTAGCTTTTCTAACGCTGTGCATTGAGGTTGTCTACAGTACAGTAACACATCGAACTAAAAACGTGGGCAGACTTACCTTGTCAAAATTTCGCAGCCAGCAAGCTACGAAAGCTTTACTAACACGTGGGCAAAGTAAACAGCTTTAAAAACGGTTCTTGTTATATCCATATTACAGAACAATCCACACTGAGGCCGAAAAGTCAAATAAGGCATGCTGACGCGAGCAAAAATTAGTTGCCCTAAGACAGAAATCAAAAAGAGACAAGTGGTAATGAAAACGAGTTTGGCACTACCACTATATCTTAATAGAAACAGAGCGCTTCAGTTGCAATCTCGACCCCAGGGCTCGAGAAAAAAGCATAGGGTTCGATGTTAAATCAGTTACTGTACCTAAAATATTGATAAAATTAAAACAAATGTTGATGTTTGTCGCAATAAGCGTTTAAAATCGCAAAATAAATCCATTATACGGCAATTTTTGTGTTTCAACTAAGTGAGAGTTTAATAAAAATGTTACAGAAATGGCTTTGTTTTACATACCACAAGAGTCTTTCGTGATATTTGCAGAGTTATTTGCGAGAGAAAAACCTTTCCATTAGCTTTTGCATTTCTTACAAACGCTACAAATGATCATGTGATGAAGGGAGTATATCTACCAGAACTATTTAGCCCGATAAAACAAAACGTATCTAAGCGGGGAGGCTTTTTATAGAGTTAGAAAAAACAACCTCGACCCCATTGCCCGGTGGCTCTTTTTGTCAAACTGTTCAAAAAGCGCAGCGCTGGTGAAAGGCAAAAAGCCCTGGGGATGGACTTAGAAAAAAAAACAATCAATTGTGACTTGTGCATCATGAAAGATAAAGTTTACAATGAAACAACCTTTAAAAAATAAATTATACTATCCTAAATCGTGTTTTCCGAATACCTATGAACAAAAGGTGCGAGAATATATAGATATCATGCGTATTCTTGCAAAGTGTTGCTAAAACATTGACATGAAAACGAAATCCCTCCACAAAAAATCTATCAAATTTGGTGTTTGAAATAAGAGATTGTCAGTTAAGGATGCAAATTGCAAAAAACTGTTGAGTTGTTGTTTACACCTCTTTGTTTGTTTGTTTGTTTGTTTGTTTTTTTTTGTTTTTTTTGTGTTTGTTTGTTTGTTTGTTTGTTTGTTTGTTTGTTTGTTTGTTTGTTTGTTTTTGGGATTTTTTTTTGGTTTTAGTTTTTGTTCGTTTTTTTGTATGTTTGTGTGCTAATCATACTATTCATAAATTTCTAACAGTTATATGTTTAAAATTTTTAAAAGTTATATGTTTAGTTAGATGTAATTTACTTTTACTGAGTTTCCTCGGTTTTGGTGTGTTTCGTTTCAGTAAAGTCGAACGTGGAATGACCAGACGTTTGCTAATCGAAGATACAAGAACTCGCAACCTCGTCCCCAGGGCATCTTGTATCTTTTCTGACCCTGGGACGGCGATATGTGCGTATCGCCGTCCCGAGGTCAGAAAAGATACAAGATGCCCTGGGGACGAGGTTGAAGAACTCGCTATCAGGTTGTGTTGTATAGCTTTTCCGATAGTTTATTTGATCCGTACATCAGTATGATTATTGAGTGAAATTTGTTTTCTTTTTTTCTGATAAGGGTTTCTCGTTTAGAGTTAAAATTGAAAAAAATGACTTCGACAATTTTTCCAATTGGAAATTACGGAAAAGATTAACATACAGTGATCTTTGAAATCGCTCGATTTAACTTTTTTTTCGTACCATCATTGTCGCTTTTTCAAGAGAGTTATTAAATCCTGATAAAGTTCCCCAATGAATACATTTTTCTTCACATGACTCTTTACTTGAATATCTTCCATTTAACGCGCTTCTATAACATTTCTTCATCCACCAAGCACTATACTGTGCACACAAGTAGGAATTATCGCTATCGTAAGTTTTAAAGTCTTCGCCATCATGGTACGAGAAGCTGTCTCCAGCAGGAAATGCGATTCCATCCTCTGTGTACGTTCCCGTCGTCAATCTGTATCTAGTAGATTTATCACCGACACTAAACCTATCATACAACGCCATGTATTCTTTACTATCGTGGAATTTTTTCATGACGAACAATACTTCGTTTTCCGTATCTTTAGTAAGCAGATGTAAGTACTCATTTCCCAACCAAAACTCGTTTCTCAAGTTACCAAACCCATCTTTGTAAGCATTCCACGTTTTTTTAAAGTTAACAATACCGCCGTTGAAGCGATTAACTACAACTGTCCATCCTCCACCAAGATAGTTCATTTCACAGTATCTGTAGAGCTCACCTACTTTATACACACCAGTTTCAATAAATCCTCTCTCATACACATCCTTGCAATCTTTAGCATGTGAAACTGAATACTTTACAAGATCTATAAGAGACTGAATGCATGATGTAGCTTCGTAGTAAGAAACTACATCCAGGTTTTGAGATGTAGGAGGTGGCAATATGAATCGATCGCGACGAAGCAGGTGACAAAACGTTTCACCACCTTGTTTTGCTAAGCCACAAGATTTACATGTAGCTGTTTCTCGACATCGTCCAATACAGTTCTCTACATGTTGCATTGGAAATGGAGGTTTGATGGCCTTGCTTGATGATATTGGAAATGAATAGTTTGCTTGTTCGAAAATCATTCTTTCTCGGTTGCATCCTTGTGGAAAGCATTTCTGTACAGCTCCAATTAATGTTATTATGAAAGGATACAACCTCATTTTGTGCCCTTTGAAGTTAAACAAAATACGTTAATTTTCTTCGATTTTCTCTTTAAAAAAAGTTTTTCTAAAATAAAAGTGTTTTCCTTGTTTCTACTAGTCACCAAACATTACTGTATTTAGTTAAAATCAATTCATTGTGACCAGATTGCTTTCTCTGTTGGCATTGTTCATTAAGTAAATTGAAAGTAACTTGAAAAAGAATGAATTACTAACATCGTTGTCAACTGTAACCGTGGGAGGTGATTATAGATGGATTTCCACTAAAAACTGAAATGGGACGGATTGAAAGTGACAATATCTGGAATCTGATTGGTTGATAAATTCTTCCGTTCCGATCCAAACTGAAAGTTGGAATCTCGGACAGTTGCCACAAAATAATGTTGTCATTAGAAGCCTAAATCAACTTTATCTACAGTGACCGTTTTTTAGGCTCATTACCCAATAAAAAAACCTAAAAGGCCCTTGGTCGAGTCGAGTCGAGTTGAGTCCATTGAGAAGCCAAATATTGTTAAGTTCTGATAAATTTAACCAATCTCAAAATAAAAAAAGACCACATTGCCTTTTGCTGCCTCCATTGGCTTGAGGTTAAAATGTTTAGATATATATTTGAAATGCTTACCAAAAATTTACCGTAAATAATCAATTTGTTATATCCGACATGCTTCGGCCTGTTCGGCATAATATCCACCGATCTGGTTCAGGCTTCATCTTGAACGTAAACATAACATGGCGCTGCGAACAAGATCTACGGAAAGAAAACAAAAGTGAAAGAAGAAGAAATATCCGTTTAAATCTACAACATTGCGAACCAACACAAGAAAATTTTGACTTCAACTGTTCAGATAAGTAATATTTATCAGCATTTGTATCTAATTTCTGTTTTAAAATGGCAGACGCACCGAGTATGTGGTCTCCTCCAACCCTCGATTTGACTGTCGAACGTTATGCAGCCTGGAAAGCGTGGAGGGCGCGCTGGGAAGACTACGCAGTTGTAACACAATTAAACACCAAGGATGCAACGTGTCAATGCTCGATGCTGCGATATGCATCCTCAGAGGAGACCAGGAAAATCTACGAATCCCTGTCTCTGTCAGAAGATGATCGCAAGGATATCACAAAAATCATGGTAGCAATGGAAACATTTGCAAAAGGGATAGTCAATGAAACCCTTGAACGTCATAACCTTAGTAAGAGACATCAACAAGAAGGAGAGCCATTCGATGACTTTCTCACAGACCTAAAACCACTCAGCAGGAAAATGTAATTTCTGCGATACTAACTGTCATGATAATCAAATTCGTGACAAAATAGTAGGTGGACTAACAAGCCATAAACTTCGAAAAAAGCTACTGGAAGACCCAAAATTAACATTGAAAAAAGCGGAGGACATCTGCAGAGCATTCGAAAAAGCTAATGAAGGAGCCGCCAAAATGCAAAATCAACGTGACGACAGGGAAACAGTGGAACCGATTTATCAACAACAACCACCTTGGTCGTGGAAAAAACAACAACAACAACAACAACATTCATCGACCCAAGCTAGAGCAGAACCCTGTACGTTTTGTACTAGGAGTCACCAACGGGAAAGGTCCTTCTGCCCAGCGTGGGACAGTCCATGGGTTCATTTGTGAAGGGGAGGAGGGGGGTGGTTATTAGAATGTGGGGCTTATTAGAAGTTGGGGCTTATTAGAAGTGGGTGGAGACTTATTGGAAAGGGCCTATTGACTTTTATGTTGTACAAAACATTCAACACAAAAATAGCTCCAATACAGAGTGCAAAAAGAATGTGTTACTTCCTCCGTATAGAATCGTTACCCGTGAAACTAGACAACTTGTGAGGAATGGTGCTGTCGAACGGAAGAGAAAGTAAATAAGATTACAAGAGCCTTAGATTTGTAATACGAACATAGAAGATAGGATAATAGTAATCTATATGTCGCATTTGTTAACAAAAAATAAAATAAGCTAAGCCAGCAAACGTAAACATGGCAAATGCTCTGAAAGTAATCAAAAAAGAGCGCCCTTTGTCAATGTAGTTCCCAGGCGCTTACCTAAAAGTATCGCCGACCATATATGGAAAGATACAAAATGCCTTGGAAAAGAGGTTGGCCAAATATGGCAATAAGAGTTTCATGCTTCCTCTCAAGTTTATCTTGATTGGTACCATTGCATTCTCGACCCCAGCTTTTTGAGATACACTCGTGGTTTTAATCTCACAGAGCTCTGAGGACGAGAATGGTAGCATCGAAGACCGTGCTTAGTTGTCATATGAGAATAAACTTCATATATCCACACACAAGTTGTCTAATCCGGTTATTTATTTTTGTTCTTTTGTACACCTCAGAAATAATTGTGTCAACCTCCTGATGTGACGTCAATGTCATTAACACGGAAAATGTCGTACAAAATTTTCGAAAACAGAAAAAAACCTGTGGAGAAGATAGTTCAGGGAAAAGATGAAACATGCAAGTAAAGTCGTACACAGAAGTTAAGTGAAAAACGATAGATTTTATGAGTAGTACTTATTGCCATTCTGTTTTTTATTTATAATTTATGGTAATTTACAAGAATTAAGGCTTGTTTCCATTTGACTGAATTTTCAGCTTTAGCTCACGAACTTTTTCGTTACTGCCTACACTTGGACAAATTCTCTAATTAAATTCTAATAAAAAGCCCTTGCAGGCTAAAAAATTTAGGATTTTTGTTCGCGTGTAATTTTGTTCCCTATACCTTTCGAGTTCGCAAGTAGCCTGTTTTGTACAGAACCTCTACAATGTTGTTTCGTTATTTGAAATAAATAGGTATTATCCCATGGTATTATCTTGAACTTGCAAAATCTTTCATGTAGTGGGTGAGATACAGGCTTTCTACTCTGTATCTCTTCAAACCAACGCGTTACTGTTAGCGGGCAAAGCAAGGGTCATAAGTTTAAGTAGCCCAAAGAAATAAAAAAAACGCAAACCGATCAGACTTCAGAATCAGATGCTCGAGGAAATATTTTGTCTGGTCGCAGCGACCTGGCGAAAGAGTAGGATCCAATCCTATTCCAGTGCCGTTTGCCAGGTACCAACCAAACAAATTGCTATAGTATATCTTCAAGAATAACTGCATTAGCACCCCCGTCTCCATGAAATATGTTTTCTCAACAATACACCACCGTAACGCCACTCATCGTGAATATTTAATGGTTTAAAATTATATCAGAATTAAGGTCTCCTCAAATGTACAAAAAGAAATCTGTGAAAATTAATACTTTAATAATACTGCTCTGCCACGTCATCGCCACCGCATGTTGTTGTGCATTGCTCTGCATGGGGTTGATAGAACAGCCACACTTTGTTGTCTAAATAACAGTGTGAACAAACTGAAAGCAATTGGAACTGTGGATATTTTTTACGCGGTCAAGGAAATTCAAGACCAACGCGAGTTCAGCGTTCAAACGCCCTACCAGTATCAGTTTTGCTATACAGGCGTTATCGAAAGCGTTATACGCGATAGGCGCGCTGACGGAATGGATACTAGTGACTTGAAACGGTGCATTTTGGTGTTTGTTCGAAGCGATGTTTTAAGCGATAGTGATAAGAATATTTTTTTACGTTTCAATAATTGGTTCTGGAAAATTAATTGCCATAACCAGGTGTTTGCAATTAACATTTTGACGAATTTAACAAACTTTGACGCCATTTTAAATTCGTTAACCGGAAAAATTTCTCAGCCTAAATGAAAAGATGTTTTAAAATAGAACTTTTTGATTTCCTTCTTTTGCAAGGCCCTGGTATGGGTGGCAGATTATGCCTCTTAATAAGCAGTCAGGTTTAGGAAAGCATATAAACCAAAATCACGTGTTTTTTTATTTTACTTTCAACCTTTCAACATAATAAAGCAAAAGGAGAAAGATATTTCTCTTGCAAAGTGCGAATAATTTATTTTCTAGCTTTCCTAACGCTGTGCATTGAGAATTAGTTGCCCTGAAACCGAGCTCGCCTGTTGTCTCGGCGAGCGAGCTGACAGAAATAAAAAAAAGACAACTGGTGATGGAATTGGGTTTGGCACCGGCACTAAAGCTTAATATACTATAGCGCACAGAGCGCTTATTCAGTTGCAATTTCAACTCCAGGGCTCCAGAAAAAAAAGCATAGGATTCGATGTTAAATCAGTTACTGTACCTAAAATTTGATAAAATTAAAACAAATGTTGATGTTTGTCGCAATAAGCGTTTAAAATCGCAAAATAATTCTATTAAACGGAAACTTTGTGTTTCAACTAAGAAGGAGAAGGTGAGGGTTTAATAAAAATGTTACAGAAAAAACAACATCGATCCCAGGGCCCGTTGTCTCTTTTTGTATAAGTATTAACAAATATTTTCGTCAGACCGTTCAATAAGCGCAGCGCCGGTGAAAGGCAAAAAGCCCTGGAGACGGGGTTCAGAAATAAAAATAATCAATTCTGACTAAGTGCACCATGAAAGATAAATTTTACAATGAAACAACCTTCAAAAAATAAATTATACTATCCTAAATCGTGTTTTCCGTATACCTATGAACAAAAGGTGCGAGAATATATAGATATCATGCGTATTCTTGCAAGTTGTTGCTAAAACATTGACGTGATAACAAAATCCCTCCATAAAAAATCTATCAAATTTGGTATTTGAAATAAGAGATTGTGAATTAAGGCATTGGTATGCAAAATGCGAAAAACCGTTGAGTTGTTGTTTGCACCTCTTTGCTTATTTGTTTGTTCTGCTTTTGTTTTTTTGTTTTGTTTTGTTGTTGTGGTTGTTTTCGTTTTTTTTTTTTTGTTTGTGTTGTTTTTTTCTGCTTTTTTTGTTTTTTTGTTTTTTTGGGTTGATTTTGTATGTTTGTGTGCTAATCAGAAAATACATAAATTCCTAAAAGTTAGATGTAATTTACTCTTACAGAGTTTCCTCGGTTTTGATGTGTTTCGTTTCAGTAAAGTCGAACCAGGAATGACGAGACGTTTGTTAATCGAAGATACGAGAACTGTTCGCTATCAGGTTGTACTTTATAGCTTTTCCGATAGATTTACTGGATCTGTACATCCGTATGATTACTCGATGAAATTTGTTTTGTTTTTTCTGATAAAAGGTTTCTCGTTTAGAGTTAAAATTGAAAAAAATGACTTCGACAATTTTTCCATTTGGAAATTACGGAAAAGATTAACATACAGTGATCCTTGAATTGATCGCCCGATTTTACTTTTTTTTTCGTATCATCATTGTCGCTTTTTCAAGAGAGTTAACAACTCCTGATAAAGTTTTCCAATGAATACATTTTTTGTCACATGGTTCATCGCTTGAATATCTTCCATTTAACGTCACTTCAAAACAAGCCTTCATCCACCAAGCACTATACTGTGCACACGAGTCAGAATTATCGCTATCGTAAGTAATGAACTCTTCGCTATCATGGTACGAGAAGCTGTCTCCAGCAGGAAATGCGATTCCATCTTCTGTGTACGTTCCGGTCGTCAATCTGTATCTAGTAGATTTATCACCGACACTAAACCCATCATACAACGCCATGTATTCTTTACTATCGTGGAATTTTTTCATGACGAACAATACTTCGTTTTCCGTATCTTTAGTAAGTAGATGTAAGTTCTCATTTCCCAACCAAAACTCGTTTCTCAAGTTACCAAACCCATCTTTGTAAGCATTCCACGTTTTGTTAAAGTTAGCAATGCCGTTGATGCGATTTACTACGACTGTCCATCCACCACCAAGATAGTTCATTTCACAGTATCTGTAGAACTCACCTACTTTATACACACCAGTTTCAATAAATCCTCTCTCATAAACATCCTTACAATCTTTAGCATGTGGAACTGAATACTTCACAAGACCTATATGAGACTCAATGCATGATGTCGCTTCGTAGTAAGAAACTAGATCTAGGTTTTGAGATGTAGGAGGTGGCAATATGAATCGATTGCGACGAAGCAGGTGACAAAACGTTTCACCACCTTGTTTTGCTAAGCCACAAGATTTACATGTAGCTGTTTCTCGACATCGTCCAATACAGTTCTCTACATGTTGCATTGGAAATGGAGGTTTGATGGCCTTGCTTGATGATATTGGAAATGAATAGTTTACTTGTTCGAAGACCATTTTTTCTCGGTTGCATCCTTGTGGAAAGCATTTCTGTACAGCTCCAATTAATGTTATTATGAAAGGATACAACCTCATTTTGTGTCCTTTAAAGTTAAATGAAATACGTCGATTAAAATTTCTTCGCTTTTTTCTTGAAATTTTTTTTTCTTGAATTAAAAGTGTTTTCCTCGTTTCTACTAATCACCAACCATTACTGTATTTAGTTAAAATCAATTCATTGTGATCAGATTGCTTTCTCTGTTGATATTGTTCATTAAGTAAATTGAAAGTAACCTGAAGAAGAATGAATTACTAACATCGTTGTCAATCGTAACCGTGATAAATGATTATAGATGAATTTCCACTCAAAACTGAAATGGGACGGATTAAAAGTGACAATATCTGGAATCTGATTGGTTGATAAATTCTTCCGTTCCGATCCTAGAAAAATCTCTTTAACTTTTCTTGCGAACATGTAGCCACAAAATCATGTTGTCATTAGAAGCCTAAATCAGTTTTGTCTACAGTGATCGTTAGACTTTTTTATATCGGGTACGGAAGATTTTAGGCTCATCACCCAAATAAAAAAAACCTAAAAGACCGTTGGTCGAAGTAGGAAGCCAAATATTGTTATGTCTCAAACTCGTCACCAGGGCATCTTGTATCATTTTTGACCCCGGGACGGCGATACGAACGAACGATTCCCGGGGTCAGAAAAGATACAAGATGCCCTGGGGACGAGGTTGGTTATGTCTAGATAAGTAAAATAATATAAAAACTTGTATAGCAACCAATCTTGAAATAAAAAAAGACTACATTGTCTTTTGTTGCCTTCATTGGTTTGAGGTTGGTACTGCAAAGTTTTCTTAAAATGTTTATAGATATGCGTTTAAAATGTGTACCAAAAATTTACCGTCAATAATCAATACCCAGGGGCTTTTTTGTGGAGGGGTGTTATTGGAAGGGGTTATTAGATTGGGAACGTATTAAAAATTAGGTGGGGCTTATTGGAAAGGGCCTATTGACTTTTATGTTGTACAAAACATTCAACACAAAAATAGCTCCATTACAGAGTGCAAAAAGAATGTGTTACTTCCTATGTGAAAAATCATTACTTTGAAGCTAGACAGTTTGTAAGGAATGGTGCAGTCGAACGCAAGTGAAAGTAAATAAAGTCACAAGAGCCTTAGCTTTGTAATACGAACATAGAAGATAGGATAATGGTAATCTATATGTCGCATTTGTTAACAAAAAATAAAACAAGCTAAGCCAGCAAACGTAAACACGACAAATGATCTGAAAGTAAACAAAAAAGGGCGTCATTTGTTCCCAGGCGCTTACCTAAAAGTATCGTCGTCCCATGTCAGGAAAGATACAAGATGCCTTGGGCAGGAGCTTGGTCAGATGGGGCAATAAGGTTTGAATGCGCTTCCTTTTAAATATATCTAAAAAAGCATTCTCGACTACAGAGCTCTTTAAGATAAACTCGTCGTTTTAATCTCAAAGAGCTCTGAGGACGAGAATGGCAACATCGAAGACCGTGCTTAGTTGTCATGTGAGAATAAACTTCATATATCCACACACAAGTTGTCTGTAAGCCATTTCGCTTTTTGTTCTGTTGTACACCTCATAAATAATTGTGTCACCCTCCTGATGTGACGTCAATGTTATTAACACGGAAAATGTCGTACGAGATTGTCGAAAACAGGAAAAAACCCTGTGGAGAAGATAGTTCAGGGAAAAGATAAAACATTTCTAAGTAAAGTCGTACATAAAAGTTAGGTGGGAAATTTTAAATTTTATGAGAAGTACTTGTTGTTTTTTATTTATAATTTATGGTAATTTACAAGAATTAAGGCTTGTTTCCATTTGACTGAATTTTCCGCTTTAGCTCACGCAATTTTGTGTTACTGTCTGCACTTGGACAAAATCTCTAATTAAATTCTAAAAAAATACAGTCAAATGGAACTGAGAGTCGTTAATGCGGACTCGAATTTACACATCCTTTAATTTCGATGTTCTAAAGTACTACGTCCTAACATTTTAAAGTAGTTATATCGACTGCATTTTTCCGCTATAGCGCAAAAACTTCACGAGTTTTTGTATGTTAGCGAAAGCGCACTTATCCCTAATTTTGTCAAAGTGCGCATGCGCTAACAGGAAAACATGAAAACGTGCCTTTAAGATTTCACGGCAACAAGTTTCGTGATTTAGCGATGTATGGGGAAAATGGACCAGGGTCTTATTATATAAAGGGACTTATTATATATTCCACGCAAAAGTTCATTTTTGACTCGTGAGCTAGTATAGGGAGTCAGTATATACAGGATTTTCCAAAAAACACGGTCAAACTCTCATAAAAAATCTCATACAGAATTTGACTTGTGACGTCACAGATTTTTCATCACACTCCCATAAATATCATCACACCCCATCCCCGCAAAATCCGCTGACCATCAGCAAAAATCCAACGCATGCGCAGTAAATCATCACAAGTCCCTATAATGCTATGTTTATTGATGCATATCAAAATCATACTGCAAATGAGTAAATTCCCCCTCCCCGCACACATACATCCGCTAATAATCATCAAAATGCGCAGTAAGATGTGAACAACTTACTTGGCAATCTTACAGCCCTGTTGTAAGATAAAAAAACTACTATAATAAATGTGCATCAACACTCAATCAAAATTTGAAATGTTTGAAAATGTAGTAGTCATGATCTTTATAACTGGTATTGGTCTGTCTCGCCCACTAATGGCGTTGGCCTTGGTACAAGAATCGTCAAAGGAAAGGGAGAATGAGCAAGCTATTAAGGATTTGGAGGATCGCATTGATGCCCTGGAATAGATAACCCCCAAGGCTATAAGATAAATGGAACAATGTAAGGACTGTGAACGCGTACTCGATGAGTATGACAGGTGTACCTGTGGACGAAGGTTTGTGGTGAAAGCTAAAATACTGCGCTGGTACTGCTACCAGGAATATATCACTTATAACGGGGGTAGTTGTGTATGTGCGAGTAGAAGCAATCCTCGGGCCCTGCTTTAAATTCTCAATAAAGAGATGCTGAAATTTGAGAATGAAATTGTGAAACCTCGAGAATTCTACAACTTTGCGACTACCTTTACTGATATCAATGATATCAATGTGGACCACCTGACAGTGTCAGACCCCATTCCTTCCAACAAAGGCAATGATCAACGGCATATCGTGGGGTATCATACACGGGACCTTATAGAGTCGCCTAAAACCTTATAGAGTCACCCGGTACAATACCAGTGCCATGCCAGCGATAGGTCTTGATTTCGAAGAGTACCCCGACTGGGTTGCGAAGTATCGCCAAATCTGGAACAAAATCGAAGAGTTGATATATCAAAAATTGATGACGGGGCCTGTGAAAAAGGAGCGCTATATTAGCACCAAGCTCAAATACTACAAGGACGTGATGACAACTAAATTTCATGGTATGGGAGTACCCTATGATGTACCCTGCCAAGTCAGTGCCATCCTGGCACTATCATCCGTGTATATGCAGGGTAAAAACTACTATCCACAGGTGCAAGTTATAGAATGTAGGTACAAGGACTTTAAAGTTGAATGGCTGCTAAGTGATGAATAGCTAACCCATATATTTTATAGGCCATACAAGACCTATAAAATATACAAAACTAAGGCTTATAGACAGGTGGAGACTCTAGGTAGCGCTTGCATACTGTACAGATTGAAGTTTTTTTAAAACGTCGTTTCTGCCTTCCTCACGACCTTTCGCAACTAGCTGAGCACGCTCCTGTTCATTGATGGCGTTGACAATACGGTTAAAACGTTGTCGCATCTGTTCCTTTACCAGGATATATTTCTGCTTCTCTTGGATAATGGTAGTGAACTCGTAGTCGCTGATAACCCCATTTTCTACAGCCTTTGAGATTAAATCGATGAAAAAGTTCAATTTAGACTCCGCCAATAGTCTTATATTCTCATGATTTTTGGATTTCACACCAAGCCTTTTTCCAGCGTTCCTCAGACCTGCCTGTCCAACTCCTACGGCAATCGTAATCCCACCCATGGCAATACAGACTGGAACACCAAGACCCGAGGCTAGCGCCCCAATCCCAACGCCCGACGTTACTATAGTAATACCCAGCAGTCCGTGGTCGCAGTATCGGACCCAGGTCCCGTGCATTTTGAACTTTTTTGCGAGTTTGTCCTGCTCTTTAATCTCATCCCGCAGATACTTTTCAATCTCGTCAATCTTTTTAAGTCTTAATTTTTGAATTTTATCCTGGCCTTGCCCGCTTCCCTCCGGCATGTCCGCGCTTTCCACGGGCGGCGCACTTGGTGCGTTTAAATCCGGATACAGCTTGGTTATATCGCTCATTTATTATTCTATCAGTAGATGCATCGTTATTCCAGTGAACGAAACGTTTTTCTCATGGTGAAATTCGCCTGTCAGCATAAACTCGAGGCGATCCGTAGAACCCTTCAAGGGAAGGTATACCGGAGTCTCGAAACTCCAGGTCAGCATATCTCCCCAAGCGCTAAGTTTTGACTTTTCACCATCTAGCAGGCAGTCGTCTTCATCCAACTGGGGACAAACAAGTCTCAATCTGTGGTAGACGTCAGTCTTGTATAAGGAGTCATAGTCACCGTTCAGATAATACTTGTTACTGGGGTCGTAGGGTAGACCCAAGAGCTCTTGCAGTTTTCTCTTCTCACCACTGTGTACCCGTCACTGACACGGAGCCTGCAGAGTCCATTTTTCAGGACAAACAGTTTGATCCTGTCCCCCGCTTGACTGTTCACGATAGCCGCCAAATCCTCGATCCTATACAGACCGTTCATGATCTCAATTCTAATTTCCCTCTGATCAGGCCCTATTTTACGAATGACAATTTCATTATCGCTGTAAAGATTCAACCATACGGACCTGATACTTATCGATTTCAAGGCAATTCTGGTGTCCTGTCCCAGGTAATCCTCAAACATCGTGGGATTTACAATATCAGTAATGTAGAGTTGCTTCATACCTTTCTTCTAACAACAAAGGACTGAATATCTACTCATACAACCCCAACGCAAGGTACAGGTCCAACAGGGGAGAATGGCCACTTGGTATAACAAACCTAGAACACCAGGACCTGTACGTGTCTACAGAATCACACATTTCTGTGGCATTCCCTGAGTTTACCAAATACCCCATCAAGGTTCCAACAACCTACCTTAATGACCCTGTCATTCAGGGATGGAAGGGACAAGCTCTGGACTACTGGAACATTCAGGTTAACTTTGCCACCCATTGCGCAACAACAGCCCTGGGTATCTCTGCTAAGCACATGACGGGCTCCGTGCCCCTTGTCAACTCCATCTTCAAATTTCATGCGTATTATCACATGCGTCGTATCCTGGCATGAATGAAGGTACCCATGCCTTATAACGATAGGTTTGCTCAGTACAAAAACCCCTATTCAACCTTTGGGTATGCGCAGGTATGTCGCGAATATGGTGCCGAGCCCAACAGTCTGTACAAATTCAAGGATGTCGGTGCATCATTGACCAACGGACGATAGTGGCCACAGGTTGATGGGGATTACGCAAAATTCATCATGCCGGCAAGTCAAGGCCTGACGTCGGAAGGTATGACCAAGCTAAGTGAAAGTATTAGAGTCTACGTGGTCTTGTTGCTTGGCTCGCAGGCGGGGGCCAAGGCATCCCTACTCGGTTCCGGTGCGGACAACTATACGGCCAGGCAAATCTCAATGCAAAAATTTGAAAGTATGGTGCAACGGGAAGAAAATGTAGGGCATGATATAGGTCAATTTCAGAAGGTGCTGCAATATGCCCGAACTCCGGTGAATTTTGCCGTCATGCCCGGCGTGTACATGCTACCCTCAAATATGAACCTGCGTATTGGCAAAATTGAGGGGTACAATAACAACATCCTGATCGCACCTGCCAATGTAAATGTTGGAGTCGAGGTTGACGTGAATAACAAGCCTCCTATTGCGAAGCCTACGGAGAGGGCTATCAAACCATCTCCTAGGCATATTATCAAATCACCACCTAAGCATACTATCAAACCACATCCTAGACATACCATGCCCCCTAAGCATGCCATGCCCCCTAAACATACTACACCTCCCAAACATATTACACCTCCCAAGCATACTATACCTCCTGAGCATACTATACCTCCTATACATACTACGCACGGACACAGGGAAGCCCCACAGTAGCACGAGGATACCAAGGCCGCATTGATCACAACAGGGGTAGGCCTCATCATTGCCTACATCTGGCTTAAAAAATAGGTCATATTAGGCCTTTTTCGTCTTACCAACGTAGACCACAACAAACCCAACGGCGGCCGCGATTGCCATATATAGATGCTTGGCTGCGTATGCGATAATTGTTGCCGCTACCCTCAAAAAGAAAGAGACAACCGTACCAATAATGCCGGGTAGGGCAGCACCTGCTTTGCCTGCCAGGTATTTCAGGAATTCTCCCAATCTTTCCAGCTGCTTCTCTACAAACCCCTTTCCTGCGGCACTTCCTCCCGCAGCACCTGTTGCGTCACTTCCTCCTGTAACGGCGAGCACAAGGGTGAAAATCAGTAGACCAACAGCCGACACGATACTCGCTATAGTCAGACCCTGCTCCTTGAACAAAATCTTGAGCTTTTCAAGGAGGGACGTGTCATCTCCAGCGATCTTCATCAGGGTCTCCTTGATGACCTTCAGCTGACTGTAGATATCAGAGGAAAGTAAACTATGGGCATTTTGCACAGCCTCTTTTTTATCGTTCAATTTTTCAATCTTATCATTAAGATTTTCTATTTCCCCATCGAGTTCTTTCACCTTGCCCTCAGTTGCCCCGGCTTTCTGCTTCTCGAGTTCTTTCACCTTACCCTCCGCCTTATCAATCTCGCTATCATATAAGATCATCTTGCTTTTCAGTTGCTTCAAGTTACCCCTTAGGGTTTGAATCTCAAGATTTAATCCTCTCCTCTCGCGCTCGGTGAATACTTCGTCGGCGCCACCAAATGAAGTTTCTTCTATAAGGCTCTCCGTGGCATCTACAAATTCTTCTATGGATTCAAGCGAAATGATATCATCAGCCCTGTCCTTCCTCACGATGTCATCAACCTTTTGCCCAAGTGCCTGGGCCGCTGCCCTACCTTTGTTGGGTGTAGTGACATAGTCTGGGAAACTCATAGCCCGCACAAGGTCTACCTTCAAATTTGAAGCTATGGATCCAGAAGATCGAAATCCAGCACTTTTTTCCTTTTAAATAAGCTCTGTAATATCTATGCCCTTGAAAAAAAGACGTTTCCCCTCCATCCTAAACTCATCGTAAGGTATCAAATAAGCTTCCCCAGCCTCGGATCTTTACTAAGATGATAGTAGAGGCTATCAACCTTTGATTTTAATAATTTAATCTTCTGCTCCGAAAGGCTAGCCCCTGGGGCACCCTGTTGTTCTCCCTGGGTTGAAGGCCCTGGCGTTGATGGAGGTTTTGGCGTTGATGGGGGATCCCCAGGTTTATCATCTTTCCCACCATCATCAAAAATATCGTGTTCATATCCCGGGTTATCAGCCATTTATTTAAAAAATTCCTTCCAATAATAAATGAGTGCATTCGGAACTACATTGGACCCCTACTCAGAAATGAAACAGCTTTTTGGTATTAAAGGAAGAAGGCAGCGCGTCAAGGTGAGCCACGTACCTTCCACAGTTAACCAGAATGAGGACCTTTATATTGATGTGCCCAACCTGGGGCAGAATGATGTCATATTTCCAGGTAGCATCAGGCTACTTTTTAACCTGGAGCTTACAGGGACCAACACGAAGCGTACCCTAGTCAGCAACATAGGGAAGAGTATAGTGCGAAATCTACGTATCACCCTAAACGGCAATGAAATTCAAAATATAAGCGACTATGGACCCCTCGCGGTCTACAGAGACCTCTGGCTGCCCAAATTCGATCGTGACAATAGCCTGATTCTAGAGGGGATCAACCCCAACGTCGGTACCATCAAGGCCCTGCAGGTAAAGGCCACCGACCATGTAGGTACCGACGAGGAGAAAGCCATTGCTACCGCCTATGGGAACACCTTTTCCGTCCCCCTCGATAAAATGTTCGAACTAACGAGGGACTTACCGTACTATCAAGCGGTATTATACGACAGATTGCAGTTTGTCCTACATTTTGCCTCACATAGCGACGTGATCAAAGATAGAGGTACGGCAGCCTCGGGAAGCACGGCAGCCAAGGCAGCTGACGCCGCATATAAAATCACCAATATTGCCCTGGAGTATGACAAAGTCAACCACGAGGGTCTCGCGAGCGCTATGATGTCGCGTTTTAGCCGTCTTGCACTACCCTACAAAGGATACTCCGGAGCAAGGTAGTACCCTTAAAAAATCGGATACCAGCTACAACCTTCAAATCGATACGCCGGCCAAGAGTCTTAAGGGCGTCTTGCTACTCTTCGTGGACCCTGCAACAGTGAAACCCTATGCTGGAAAGAATGAGGTCTTTTACAACCCCCAGATCGAAAAAATATCCATCATTGTGGAGGGTGAGCCCAATGAGCTATACTCACATGCCATGCTACCCAAAGACCACCTCGAACAGATTGTGAGCCTCTTTGGTAGTCACGACTCGGAGGTAACGATTGGAAAATTCCTAACACAACGATACGCCCTGTTAATCGATTTCCGAACCTCTCCTGATCATACCCTGCATAGTTCCGGAAGACCTCTACAACGCCTTAGTGACGGCATCACGTTGCACATGACCAAGAAAGCCGACGGCACCGGTGATATACGCTGCTACGTGTATCTTCTTCAAGACGCCCAACTGAACATCTTGGATGGTAGGTTTCATTCTGTGGAATATTGAGAGGTCTAAGAATAAATGGCAACTATCGCTGTTCTTGTTGCAGGTGCCGCAATTAACGCGTTGGCCTTCAGCGGGACCAACTTCTTGTTTAGCAAGCTTTCAGGGCATGGCAAGGCGGAGAGGAAAAGACATGACGAAGCGATGGAAAAACTACAATCAGCTCAAGCACAGTGGGTACAAGTCCGCCAGGCAAAGATCGACTGGTTCAACAAACAACGGCAATTGCAAATAAATATATTACATAGCCTCGAACGATAAGGTACCCAAACTGTCGGATTATTATACACCCTCCAAGAAACAAAAAGATGGGGAACTCACGTTCATTGTTGGCTCCCTATCTCTGCTAGGGTTTGTAGCATACAAGTATTTGTAAGAACGTTTTTAACATGTAATAAAGACATGTTAAAACCACATATCGTTACCGAGAAGGAGGAGGAAAAATTAAGCAATATATACTATACACCAGAACATCTCTGGACTGGACGAAAAACCGTTAAATTACTCGCGAAGGAGAGCGGTCTATCCAAAAAGAAGGTCACTCACTGGTTGTCTCGTCAACTGCTATGGCTACAACACATCAGTGGTCCAAAGCGTATCGATTATCCCCATTTCACCATTACAACACCCAACGAGATGCACCAGTTTGATTTACTGTATATGCCCCATGACAAGCTGTATGGTAGCACCTACAAGTACATATTGACAGGGGTCGATGTAGCCTCGAGATACAAGGTAGCGAGGCCTCTGCGTACCAAAAAAGCCAGTGAGGTCGCGGGGATGATCAAAGACATTTATAAAGCGGGACCTTTACGATACCCCAAAATTTTTCAATGTGATAATGGTTCTGAATTCAAGTCAAATGTGACAAAATTGTTAGAGGATAAGGGGGTGGAAATCAAGAGTGCTACCACCAAGTACCACCATACTTTCACAGCATTTGTCGAGTCTTATAATAGGGTACTTGCTGAAAGACTCTTCAAGCCTCAGGATGCACAAGAGTTGGTCTCTGAGGAGCCTAGTACCATTTGGGTCAAACACCTGTACACTATCGTAAAAAGTCTCAACAACACAAAGACTGCCATGATTAATATGAAACCTAACAGGGCGATTAAACTCGAAGATGTCCCGCTCGCGAAAAGTCAAGAATACCCCGAGGAAAAACCCTTACCTGAGGGTGGTTTGTACCTCTATCTGCCACAGCCAGGGGAGGAGCATGGTGATTCGAAACGGCGCGCAACCGACGCCGTTTGGAACAAACATACTTACAGGTTGGATCGTATCGTAGCGGGTACTCGTGTTTTGTATTACTTGAAAGACGGTCCTGAAAGAAGCTTCGTGTCAGAAGAATTGATGCTTATTCCAGAGGGCGTTCAGGTACCGCCGGAGCATATCAAGGAGTGGTAATAGTTCTTGATTCGTCCCTCTAGGACATCCAGATCTATTTCATCCTCGTCCTCGTCCTCATCATCTAGATCATCTTCATTCGGATCTCTTAAATAATCTGAGGGGTGTTGGGTGTAGAACGGGTACCCATATACGATACCTTTGATAACATTGGGTTCATTTTCCAGATCAATATCGACCAAGCGTCTATCTGGTATCGGAAAGTTGAGTATATCACCTATTGTTGATATATCAGCCAAATCCGATAGCTTCAACTCCTTATCCTTGATGACCTGATAACAGAGTGCCCCATAGTTGTTCTATTTAACATCAACAATATGCAGCCCCAGACGTTGAATATCAGCCTCTAGATCCTCGTCTATCTCGCTTCTTGCAAATGTCCCCCATGATTTTTCGCCCGACGCTAACCTGTTTAAAAGCTCTTCGTCAACCTTATATTCAAAACCTTCATAGTAGAGTCCATCTCTATATTCAAAATTTTCCAGGCAGGTAGGACAATAACCAGTCACTGACGCCGCCCTGATACAACATTGTAGTACGGGTACATGGATCTTATTGTAATCCCTTGTAAATTGATTTTTTTATACATATTCTTCCATCTTTTGATATTTCACTGGCTTTTAGTATACGGCCAAACGGGTCTAAAATGTA
The DNA here is from genome assembly GCA_030067915.1 of Hydractinia echinata. Classification (NCBI taxonomy): domain Eukaryota; kingdom Metazoa; phylum Cnidaria; class Hydrozoa; order Anthoathecata; family Hydractiniidae; genus Hydractinia; species Hydractinia echinata. The sequence continues at coordinate 1,460,501 of JASGCC010000002.1, forward strand.
TATTTTTCTAAAGCGTCCCCACACTTTAGAAAAAACCATCGCCTATTCCCCGAGCTCTAGGAGACGTTCATGTGTGTAGTTTTCACCAAGCCCGAAATGTCTCACACGCTCGGGGTTTACCTCGATTTATCCACGCTCCCTGAGCCAGTTGTAGTGTACAATGGCATTCGCCGTTTCTGCTAGCACCACAATCTCACTTTTGGGGTAGTCGAAAAGTTTGTTTCGAATCTTTTGTGCCACATACCCCTGTTGGCCACAGATGGCGAGGTATGGAAAGGGGTCGTTGTTGTTCTTTTGGATCACAGCCATGCCTTTATCCTTTTGAGGATCTTCGAGGTATGGCACGGATCGTTGCTGTAATGCTTCTACTTGATCTTGGAGCTCCTCAAGCTCGTCCCCCAACACCATGAGCTGGCTATCCCTGTGGTCTAAATCATCCTCGAGAATGGCGACGGTAATATCTCTGTCCTCGAGGGCTTGACGCTGCTCTTTAATAACATCTTGTAGTTTTTGAACACCTGCTCGGGCAAGCCATTTAATCAGCCCTACAGCCTTGGGCTTTCTGGAACGACGGATAATCTCTAATGCATCGTCTAATATCACGAAAGCGTCATGCCTATTTTGGTCCTCTTTTAGGGGTTGGTTAGAAACCAACCCTATCTCATGACGTGTAAGGGCGGAATAAGACTCCGCAATCTTTTCTATATCCAAAAACCTACCAATATCGGCACGTTTGAATAGGGGTTGATTCTGGTTGCTAGACAGGGTCTCGATGGCTCCTGCGTTAAACGTAAGTTGCGACGACATTTTAATATACCAATATACAGCCAGAGGTTTTCACCCCCAAGTGGTAATTTTACTACTCACAAGAGTAGTAAAATTAGCGCCTGCTTACGACATATCAATATCAAACATCCCCTCGAATAGATCCCGCGTATCACCGTCAGGTAATATGAAATGGTTGTGGTAAAAATTCTCAATGCCAAAAGTATCGTCCCTGAATCGGCACCAGGCATGCACGGCATTCGGATCGTCTCATTCCGGTATCCTCGTGGTCATATCAGGGTACATTACCCTTAACGTGTTTATTCTTGTGCTGAGTTGCCTACGCTGGCATCGGATCATGTAGTGCTTATGCCCGCCTTTTTTTCCATGCTCGTGGGGATCGTTTTTATCAACCACGCATAGCACGGTATCATATTGATATCGGTGTGGAACATGCCTATGCCTTAGCTCTGCGTTATCTTGCCTAAGAACATCAAGCTGCTCATCCCTATCCTCGAGCTCATCCCCCAGCACCGCCATGGCCATATCCCTGTCCTCAAGGGCTGCAGCAAGCTTTCGCATTTCCCTGGGTAGCACCTCTTCTACAACCCACTCCAAAAATGATTCTGCCTTAGGTTGATCACACCTCAACAGAAAGCAATAGAGGCCAGGTTCCGTCAATAAAATTGTGTTTGGCTGGGTGTGGACAGATCTGTCCACACCTTGGAGGTCAGCGAAAGCGTCGCCTAACCGCATTTTATACTTCTTAGGAACATATCGCTGAATGGCTTTTACTCCCGCTCCTCGCTTATATCCTGCGGCTCTCCAAACATCGGAGGCTACGATACATTGACCTTTATCCTCGACATAAAATGATCGGACTTGTTTTCCTTGAAAATAATCAACTGTTGCAAGAGACATCCTTTCTCTTATGGGATAGAATTGGATTTTTTGTATGGTCATTCGAGGATTTTCCAAGTCTTAGGGTGCTCCAATCTCAAATACAGGCATGCATGCTTGGATTTTTTCAACCCAGCCCTAATCTCGCCCCAATCGGATATCATGTTCATTTCTTCGTCGATCATCCTCATGTCTGATCTTTCATGGGGATACCAGAGGAAGAGCTGTTTTTTCTGTCTCCTCAAATTTTTAGGCAAAGCAGTATACGACTGCGTCAGTAGCCAAAGGCTATGCTTGCGATGCCTACCTGAAATAGCCAATTCAAGTAGGGATTGTCGACGCTTGTCGAGACTTTCATCAACTATACAGTTGTCGACGACAAACAAACTCTCTTGACCCGCCAACAACGAGGACAATTTCTGAATCCATTCAAAAAGTTGATCCTTGGGGTCTATCAGGAACACATAGTCGTCCCGCCAGAGTGAGGACCTCTCAAGGTAGGTGGTGTTCCACCGTATAGTAGGGCACAAAATGACTATGTTGTAGTAGTATTTTTTATATTCGTTTTCAAGCAGTCCCAAAGCACGTTGTGTTTTCCTACAACTTGTAGGTCCCGTGAAGATTGCGGTGTGGGGTTCAAGGACCACATCTAACATTTTTATTAAAACCCTTTTTTCTTATCTATTTTCGGGATAGTAGAAAGGCAATCGAGACAAATCCACGCGCCGGCGTGGTTGTTCTCAAGATGCCCCTTACAGTTGGGGCAGTCCGTGGTCTTGTAGACGAGGGGTAGAGGATCAAACGATATCTTACCCTCTAGATATAGCAATACCTTGCGATATCTCTCAACGAGGCGCGCCTTCTCCCGAGAGACAGGGCAGGGTCCGGGGTAAAAGAAGGGTATCTTGATGGGTGTTTTCAACAGTTCAATATACCGGGGTATAATGTCGTGGGACAACAGGGTGTATAAGCGTAGGTAATTCTCGTCCTGTTGGACCTGTTTAATATCCTTATCAATTTTGATGGGATCTACAACATCCATTTATTTGGGTTTGGGGACTATGGACGCGGGAATCCACCCCTTGCTTACAGCCATCTCGCGACTGGCCCTACCCGCTGCGAAGTACGCCGTCATCTTGAGGACATCATTCATATCCATTTTGGCAGAGGGTCTCGTTATCCCTAGGAATTTTTTACCTGCAAGGGCAAATGCAAAGGTGAAAGATAGATCCACGACGGTCTCGTAGAGCATATCTAAAATTTCCTTCTCCTTGGTGGTTACGTTGCTTGCGTGAGGTGTTGCCTTTGTACTCATTTATTTAATGCATTTTGAAAATTTCAAGAGTTTTATCCTTTTGCTGAGGGTCAGGGTGGGCCGCTGGCTTGTGAGATTCTCCACTATTTTTGCCTCTGCCAAATTTGTACCATACTCCAACACCTATCGCGAGCACGGCAAGCGTACCTACACCGTACATGTAGACATTGTCCATCGACCGTACGGAACTAGCCCCAGAAGAGGTTTTGACTGTAGATTCTACAGTACCCTCTTGTTGTTTCATTCCTTCCTTCCTTTTCTTCATCAGTGCCGCCAACTTGTGCCCTTGCGCCACACGCCCCGGATGCTTTACTGGCTTTGTAATGACTCTCTCTTGTTGTCTCTCATCTTCAGTCATTTATCTTATAGCTCTGAAGGGCTATAAGATAAATTTTACATGATCCTCAAGGATCTTTCTCCTTAATCTCCGCATCATCCTCTTTTTTGCTCATATGTTTGGCTGTATGCCCCACCACCAAGATAGGAGCCAAACACCTCCCAATTGTGCAGTACACAAGGATCCCGAGGTCCGTCATGGCATCCCGGATAATAGGGTCCTCTTCAATATCTCGGCGTAGATCATCAACACTGTCGATGTTGACGACATTTCCAATCATGTTCGCGTACAAGTTCACCACATGGGTAGTCAACGCTTTTGCGGTCCTTTCCCCCTTCTCCTGTAATTCTCGTTGTACGTACTCGGCATGTACCTTTTCGATGGCTTCATCAGGGGCCTTGTCGATAAAGCCTTCTGTACATTTCTTCGGTAGGAGATGCCCCTTGCCTTTTCGTAGAGCTTCCTTCAAAGCTTGACGTTGATCCGTTGGTTTTTCGACATGTTCAAAAGATTCTGCGGAGGTGACGTCAAATATATTCGCAAGCTCTGACATCTTTATTAGTAACTTTTTGTAGCGAAAAAAACAAAACGCGATCAGGGTATAGGGTAAAATTACAGCAATATACAAACACACTTCCATTTCTAGCAAGTGTGTTTGATCAACCGCGCTAGACTACATTCTACTCAGAGATATATCGATTACCTGATTATCTGCAACCCACAAGGGCTGCATGTTGGTGTAGTGGAGTCTTGCAATTTGCACCTCTTCGCTAGGGTATACCCCGTTCTCCCTATACTTTAGCGGCACCTTGTGATCAAACTGCCACTGCCCTCTATTCCCCCAGTTTATACCGCCTTTAAATTGGGCCTGGATGTGCTTCATGAATGTTATAATATCACATCCCAGATATTCTGTTGAGGCAATCTCTGTATCATAATTTAAGGCATTACGAATCCTAGTTAGAATCATCTTATGTAGATAAGCAGGGCGATCGCATGTTGGGCATTGGTTTCTTCGTTTTTTATGTGGGCACTTGGTACGTTCCTGTGATGCCTTCCTTATATCAAGGCATTTGATGCATCGCCTTGTTCGTTGCCCATTTCCCTTGACCCTAAAATTTTCTAGGGTTAAAAAGTATTGACATTGTGTGCACTTCCTGGTCCCCTCCATATTGTTTTTGTTTTGTAAAGTTTACAAAACTTTGGACAGCTTTTGGAAAACCTCGTCATTCAAAAATGTTTAAAAAACAAGTGGGGAGGTATGTATCCCGTCGTCATGTACAATCCTTTTATCATAAAACGCTGAGAGTCCGAGCTTGTTTTATTCGTACGTAACCATACCCTGCTCATGTACCCGAAAGCCTACGTTTTTCGCAGTGTCTATACCACCCCTTAACGTATTCAGGTACCTAGACCAAGTCACGGCATTTTGTTTCTTCGACATACCCTTACATGAAAATTTCGTACTTTCTTTACCTTCAATGAAATAGCACTTGGCTGTCAGGGCAATCATCCGAAAACCAATGAATTCCGCTTTGAATAATCCACCCGTTCGACTCGAGTATTTATCGGTGACGAGCCAGTTTTTCACGTCTTTGTCATAAGCGTCAAGCAGTTCGGGGCGAACGACATCCCGTAACTCTTCCCGTGAGATGGCAAAATACGCACTGTCGGTATCCATGTAGATGTATTCGAAATCTCGACGATCCACGTACTTGTTCAGAAAATCATAGTAAAATTCCAACATCCGAAGCTTGGCTAGTTGGTACACTGCAATACCGCATTGGTAGGCTCTATCGATAGTACACTTGTGTTTGCCCCTTCTTACCTCATACGCATCTCCAATCTCTTCAAGCTCCTCTAGGTACGGGCTTCGGAGAGCCTCATCAACAGCCTTTTCATCCCTCGTGAACGTAGTATCTGCGTGTCTCGCCAGGTCTTCAATCATTTTGTCGTAGAAGCTGTTCCCTTTTAACTTTGCTGTATCCCCCACAATACGTTTATCGGGGTTTTTATCAGCCTGTCGCCGTGCATTGGCAATCTCTTCTGGAAACCATTCAAGGGCCTACCTCGGGCGTACTTGAGAAACTGGTAAAAGGCGGTCACTTTCAGCCCATGGTCGATGTACCATTTTAGCACAGGGGTATACAGTAGGATTTTTTTGGCTCCCATCAACCCTAGAAGCTTACGTGTACCCGGAACACGCTTGCGACCCGTAGTTTTCAAGTACTCGTGCATGTGCTCTGGAATTTGATCGTCAGGTATCTCCTTCACCACAAACAGTGGAGACATTTCACCAAACTTTTCACGCAGATCCTCAGGTACCTCAATATCAACCTGGGCAAACCCAAAGAGCGATCCATCTAGCACACCTCGCGCCAGTAGCTCTAAGTAATGTGCTGATGTCGGTGTGGCCATCTTGATCAGCTGTTCTTTCCCACAAGGAAAGTCTTGCATCAGGGTACTTGGGTAGAGCATGTTTGCATCATACCCTAGAATGGTCTTGCACTTGTGGGGTTCCTTGTACACGTGAGATCTGTTACCTGTCACGTCCCCTTCGTGGTATCTACAGAATACGATCGCGGGACCGCCAACCATCCCCGTCCGCAAGAGCTCGTAGGCCTCATTCCTCGTACATTTTTCACATGCTTTCTGTAGCTGTTTGCAACTCTTACAACTCTTGGTGTAGCAAGAGTCCTCGCACTTGTGCCTGCATGGGTCTCCCGGAGCGTATAGCTCTAGCTTGGGGTTCAACCGTAGGGATTTGTTTAAAACGTACCGCATCGAGACACCTGGAATACTTACCGCATCCTTCAAAATGTCTATCTCATCAGTGTAATACTGCAACCTCGTCTTGTCCACGGCTTCAATGAACGGTTCCACGTCGGCTAGGTTGTACTCGCGCAGCCAGTCCATCATGGTGACGCAGCCTCGTTTGTAGAACTCAGCGCAGAATGTCCCGTACTCTTCGGGAGATAGTGTGTTTTTCCCACTTAGCCGGCTATAGAAGTTCTCGTGCGCGACAGGCCCAACATGGTCCAACTTGTCGTGGCTTGTTAGCCACTCATATGGAAACATGAGCTTCTCGAGCCTACATTCCAACGATTTGCAACAACCGGCATAGCTCATGCCGGGAGAAAGGAAATTCTTAATGTCGATAAATTTAAACCTCGAGGTAGTGAGGAACATATAGTCGTTGTCTTTCTTCGCCACCCTGATCTTATCGCCTTGCGCAATTTCTTCGACAAAATACCGCTTGATCAGGTTGATGTCGTATTTGCCGCTGTTAAAACCCGTTACAGCTACTTGATTTACCCACTCATTCCAAGCATCCTGGTTCTTTTTGGATAGCATGTCGAAATCGTCGGGTTTTGGGTACATTCTATCAACTTCTTCCACAATGAGGGTATGCCTTTTTTCCAGCTGCCCCACAAACTGTTTCACCAAAACTTTAGGATCCTCGTTCTCAATGAACGTCGGGTGGTTATTCAAGCTATCAGCAATACCAACATTTACAGGGATATGTCTCGAGAGGTATGTTAAATCAGATGTTTGCTGGTAGTTTAAAGGTGCTAGGAGGGCCTCGAAATCAAATACCAGGTAGTGAGGATATGGTCTGAACTCCTTCTGAAAGTACCTCTTAATTTTGGGTGGTTTCTCACATTCCCAAGCTGTGACGAGGTTGTAACCCTGTTCCCGTATCATCCTTTCCTTAGACAGGGTTGCACTGTACCGAGTCTTGTCCGCGTCGGTTCTCTCGGGCCGACATGGACATCCGTGCCATTTACAACCGTTGTATTCATAGACGGTCTTTGTGATAGGTTCGTAGCCATCAACTTTCCACTCCTTTTTACCCTCGCGGATAACGCGTTCTCCTCCGTGCCCACATAGCGCGTCATGAATATGCCTTCCAGTTTGGAAAGATATGTATTCAATCCATTTTGAGGCATCGTAGCTAAAACCCTCATCGTAAAAGACTTTCTTAGCCTTGCTCGGCATACGTTTCACCTTCCCACCCTTGCAAATGATTGTCGTCTTGACGCCCTCGCATTCATTCCCTTTATGCCGTGATAGGTTGCAAACCTTGTTAAACACGTAGCCGCATACCTCACATTCCCAGTGTTGGGCCAGCACGTCTAAATCCTTGATGTAGAAACAGTGCCCGTCCAGCATACCAAGATTGATAGTGTCTAAACCTTTTTTGTACTGCTTTTGACCATAGACGAATCGCCATGGTGCTTTCTCGGAGTTTGTCTTGGGCTCAAAGACTCTGATGTTGATCTTAAATTTTTTCGCAACTCCCTTCAGATCCACCAACCTTATAGGGCGCACGTCTTTACGCTTTAGCTTAAGGTCCCCATAGTAATCCCGAGCCAAGGTGAGAGCTGGCCTTGTTAGAAACTCTATTCCCCGTTTTACTTTAACTCTATCTATTACAGCTAGGCATCTCCAAAAGCATAAGTTGTCCTTTCTGGCCTCTTCACCATCCATAGCGTAGATGCACCTCTTGTTCCGCAGCCAATCTGGGAGAGGGCCGCATCCCAGAAGAGGTTCACGCGTGCTTATCACCTTGATCTGTACATGACCAAAGACGATTTTGCCCTCGTATGCTCCTGGTGTAGAGGTGGTCCTAACGGGTGGTAAAAAAGCCTTGGTCCAAAACTCGCCATCCTCCAGATCAAGACGCTTCATCTCGCATGCTTCAATGAACGCTTCGATTTCCGCTATACTTGACAGCGACATGGAGCTCTTAGTTTTGTGGTAATCAGACACACCACCTCCACCCTTGTAAATATCACAGCTGAAACTATATACGATCTTAACACGCATGTCCACGTGTGACGTAATTTTTTGCACAATAGCGTCCTTTAGAGGTTGGTTCAAATGCTTGTTGAACCGCCATGTTTTGATCCTATTTCCATCCTCCAACATCTGGATATCGTCCTCAGGGTCCTGAATATCCTCCGTGTAGTCTTCCCTTGCCTCCTGTTCGATCTCGTCGTGAAGCGTTGTCCCTCCCGTAATTTGTTCCTTTGCCTTGTTATAGTAGAAGGCAACGGTATCCCTCACACTCTGCAATCGATCGGCAAGAGCGTCACGAGTTGCTGCCACCGGTGCCGACACGATGTTGTATATTTTACTTATTGCGTTCTTAAACCAACTCATTTTTCTTTATTATATACAGATTTTAGCAACGTCCGAAAATTTCTAAGGAAGTAGGGGAATTTCCCTTACTCAACATGTTTATCACATCTTACTGCGCATGCGTTGATTTTTGATGATTATTAGCGGATGTATGTGTGCGGGGAGGGGGAATTTACTCATTTGCAGTATGATTTTGATATGCATCAATAAACATAGCATTATAGGGACTTGTGATGATTTACTGCGCATGCGTTGGATTTTTGCTGATGGTCAGCGGATTTTGCGGGGATGGGGTGTGATGATATTTATGGGAGTGTGATGAAATCTGTGACGTCACAAGTCAAATTCTGTATGAGATTTTTTATGAGAGTTTGACCGTGTTTTTTGGAAAATCCTGTATATACTGACTATACTAGCTTCGTGAAAGAAATTAATAAAAATTGGAAAAAACTGATACCATTTGAAAAAGTTTATTCCACAAATCTTGACCTTTTGTAGTTGCGATTATTATTAATTTGTTGAGAAGTAAAAACGAAAATTAGCAATGCGTTTTCCTGATATCATGAAAATACGACATAGCCTCTCTAAAGGGAATTAGGTTATGAGGCAATCTCGATCCCCAGCACCTAGCGTTTTTTTTATACGAGGACGGCGGATGTGTTTCGTCCTTATATCAAAAAACGTTATAACCCCGGGATCAAAGTTGCCATATGAGGTATAATCGTCCGCCCCTGCATTCACTTTATCCGTGTCACCCCCACCCCCAGATTTTCTCTGGGGACGAGGGTGTTATCCGTTTAATTAGGGTTTAATTTACACCCAAAACGTGTTTGAAAACAGGTCTGACGGGAGAACGTTTTTATTTCTAACGTTTCTATTTTGCGCGCCATAGAAACGTAGTTTAAAAAACAAACAGAAGTGAACTAAATTTTAATATATGAAACATCAATCGAAGTGGAAATTAAAAATTTATTTTGCGCGAACTCATTAATTTTAACTTTTTTCACTCCAAAGTCGAATATAGGCGGCGGAAAAATTATAAGGAAATTTTAAAGTATCCTATTCGAAATTTCCAACATAAAACTATTTCTGTTTTACCCCTGTTTTTCTGTGTGATTCCAGAAATACCAATGGCCCAGGGGTCTGTAATTTTAGCGTCATTAATTTTTTCAATGATATTGTTATGTTTGTTTCCATGCAAATGTAGAATTTGATTGGTTCAAAGTGATGTAATCAAATAAATTAAGCAGATATTGCACCATCAAAGCTCAACAAGAAATGCAACGTCAGAATAATTAACTACTAACGATTTCATTGGCTTGTAGTTACGTAAGTTACTAAAAAAAGAAAGAATTGCACCACTGGTTATATAAACGCCGCACTTCGAAATAAAAATTGCATACGAAGTATTTTGTGGTGGCAAGCTATCAACGTGTTTGTAACGATTTGAGGAGTGTCCTTTTCCATTTGGTAGTATTCAGTACAGTCATAAAGCTGGCAGAGCTAGAAGTTTAAGGACGTGCAAATTGTATTAAGTGGCTTTGGGTCGCCACAACGTTGACCCTTGTCAACAAAAATCTCTCTCAAGAAGAGAATTTTTAAAACAGAGCGATATAAAGAGCTGTCACCACCTCAAACAAAAGTTTAGAAACCAGGTTTTCATAACCTGGTTAACAATTTAGAACAGTTAAAGGACAGTACGGATTGTTGTTTGAAAAAATTTAATATCAAAAATTCAAAATGGAAAACATCGCAAGAATTATCTTATCAACCGCCTTTACGGCTTTCTTCAACCAGACAGAAAATATGGATCAAATGCACTCACAGGAACAGGAATTCGAACAATTTGGAACTGAAAAACGTCGATCAGGATTACAGAAAAAGTGTTCTCGAAAATACCGATTTGTACGAACCAATTCCATATCATCCCAGAGTAGTAAAAAAGAATCTTGTTTTGACTGTAAGAAATTCAACAGGGAAGATTCTGACGAAAAAAGAGATTGCGAACCTTGTCAAAATATATGTGAAAGACAATATAAATTCGAAGACGAAAGATTTGAAGAATTTGCCAAAAGAGAAAGATTTGAATCACAATATATGCCAGTCCAATATGGATTTACCACTGGCCGAATCAGTGAATTTGTTTGAAAATGTTTTATTAAATGGTAAGTAATTGTAGATTTTTTCATGGAATTGCTTAACAAATTAATTACAAAATTTGACATGATTGTATGACCTTTTCACCTTTGCTAAGTTCAAGATAACCACATGAATACAAAGAAACCTTTCTTATTGTTCAAGCTTGTGTTTTTATTTTTTAGATTATTTAGAATTTCCACAATTACCTATTGAAGAATTGTTCAGTGAAGAACAAGAAATTCCTATTGATTGGAATTCTCAAAGTAATGGGACTACATTATCAACAATTCCAGTCACAGAATCTGGAATTGAAACGCTAGACTTATCTGATCTTCCATGGGAAGATTTTCTTGAAATTGATTCATTCATTGAGAATATGGATGACAATATTTACACACAGAGTCATGGATGTAACACTGGTAACAGTCAAGTTGTTGCAGAAAATTTCAATGAATATAGTGACCAAGATTCCCCTCCTCAGCTGGATGCTGAATACAAAGATCTTTTAGACACAATTGATAATGCTGACTTCCTAAAGAATGTCAGCTTCGAAAAAACCAGTGTGATAAATGACATGAACTCTCTTATTCAGGAGGTTGAACCTACTAGTATTACAAGTGTTGTTGACGAAGGTGATGCTGATGAGAGACTTACTGATATATTGGCTCTTCTGAATGAACAGTTTGGCTTAGAGCCAAATAGTGTTAAATGCAATCCCTTAAAGCGGAAAAGTTCGACTAGCGACCCTTTTACATCAAAAGTCAAAAGGTTGATGATGAACATGACCATATTGTTCCATCGTCTCCTGCATTATCATTATCATCAAATTCTAGCAATGTTTCGACCTCAAGTGCTGATGAGCATCAGCGTAGAATAAAAAATAATGAGGCGTCTCGCAAGACGAGAGCAAAAAGAAAAGAGAGGCAAACAGGTTTGTTTGAAAAGCAAAATGAACTGGAAAAAAGTAATGCTGAACTGAGAATAAAAATTGAGCTCATGCAAAAAGAAGCAGAAATTCTACGTGAAGTACTGGTTGCAAAATTGAGCATTGTAAATAAATAATTTTTTTGTTTTTGTGTATATAAGTAGATGTAACGAACATTTTTATCAAGTTTATATGTTTATGTATAAACTGGGTGACAGATATTGTGATGAGCCCAAACAATTTTGAATGGTGTCTTAATATTGTTCTTTTTCAGTACATATATACTTTTCCATTATATGGCACCATTCAAACTTCTTTGGGATTTATCATTTTGCACTATTTACATAATTAGAAGTTTTTCACACTATAGGATTAAAACACCAATTTTAATGACAATTTTCTATGACAAGCACCTACATACATACTGTTCTGTAAAGAGCCATACCCTTATGTCAGATCTTGCATTTCAGCCGGAGCTCTGTCATTTTATCTGTTTTCCTTTCTTAATTTTCTCAATATTTTGCAAGTATTCTTTTCTTTAAAAAAAACGTGCAGGCCACAATGAAATTTGAGAAATGTTTTTAGAGTAATTTGCATATACAAATTAGAGGGGGAATTATTGTGTTTTTTAAGTATATAACGTTCAACTTGTAGTATTAAGAAAACCGTAGAAATTATAATGAATGAAATTTTTTGTTGTAAAATTTATTGTTGCCCTCTGGTAACCACAGGAATTTGACAACATAAAATAGATATTCGTAGGAATTATATTTAAACAGCGTTTCGAATTGTTTCCTGAAATCCAAAATAACAAGACAGAACGATTTATGCAGCTTACCAGAGAAAAAAAGTGCGAAATTGATTTTAGCGAATTTGTCTCCTTTTCGCAAACTTCAATTCCGCATTCTTTAAATAATGACAGGGATTGGCAATATTTTTTATTTTCAAAAATTTCACTAGTTACTAATTCGCGATCTTTAATTTAAAAAATTTCCAATGCGACAATGAAAAAAAATTATAGGCTTTTTAAACAACTTGTTCAATTACTTCGCCACGCCCCCTGGGTCATCCTCGTCGCTAGGGTCTCCTGACCCCTAAGCTGTTATTACGGAACGGTGGAACGGTATTGGATTGATAAATTACATCCGGGCAAAGGGAACTTGGAGAAAATCTTCAACATGGAAATTAAACAGGAGAAAGTAATGCAAATCAAAAAGGCAAAATGTCGTGGGACCGAGGTTAGGCCTAAAAGTAGGTTTTTTTATTAAAGAACACCCCTGAGCTCAATATAGTTTTCACCTTGTAAGAGACAAAAGCCCTGGGAAAAAGGTTGATAATGTGGTTTTCCCGGAGGGTCAAACTACCTTAAGAGAATGACGGATTTAGGGCCCGGGGCATTTAAAGATTGCATCTTGACGGAAGGGCGCTTATTAGAGAGCAGGGGCATTCATTTACAAAATTTTCCCTAACCCCGGGCCGCTTATTCCACAGGGGCAATTATTAGACGCTTTTAATCCGTCATTTACGGTAAATGAATTTTTACATCACTTATTTTAGCGGTTTAATTGTAAAATTTTGTGTGTCTGTGTGGATTTATCTTTCGCGAAATAGGATCCTTAAGCTGGATTTCCATCAGTGCGAATTCTCTTATCGCTCTGGCTTTTTTGACCCATTGATCTTTCTTCGCACTGGTGGAAATTGCAGAGCGACACTTTTTTTGCTCTTATCGCCCAATTTCAGTGCGATAGCCAGAGCGACAATTATCAAAAAGATTTGATATTTATCGCTCTGAGTTTTCGCCCAAAAGTGCAACTTCAAAGAAATACCGAATGTCCTTTTATAAAAATTGAATAGATTCTATTGAAATGTAACTTCAGCAGATGCTTACACGTGTTGAGCACAAGAAATAGTTTCATATGTGTTGTGAGGGAAGATGAATATTTAGCAAAGGCTGTTCGAATTTTTATTATGTCTGTACGACAAAAGTTGCAAAGAGTATCGAGATAGAAAAAGATCGAGTGGCAAATGCTTGGAAGAAAGTTGAGGAGAAATTAGGATGTGAACAGGGTAAAGTTTATCCTTGTTTGTCAGTTCAATGCGTTATATATTTTAAAGTCCTGTTAAACCTTGAGCGTATTCAGCTTCTTCTATTACTTAATTGAAAAAAAAAAATGTTTTTAAATTCAACTGTTTTAAGTTGAAGCTATTCGAATGTGGGACAACTTGAAAAAAGATTCAGGTTTGGCTGACGGTGAATCGTGTGTCAAAATTTAAAGGAATACTCTTTTTTCACACATTCGTAGAAATGTGTGATTTGGTATGGGCTGCGTTCTGTCATGGTGGTAACGAAAAGTTGAAAGGGGCGCGAATAGTATCTAAATCAAAGCCACCACAAATAGCGCGCTATATTGACCAAATGTTTTTGTTTATGTATTGTTTTTTTGCGTATAGCAGCGTTTTTTTGTTTTCTTATTATCGTGTAGCTTTATATAGGTAGCTATATACCCAAAATAATGCAAACCAGTAGATATATATTCTATTCGAATTTCGAGAAATCTCGCATCAAATGAGAGTGTTCATTGTCTTGAAATGATTGTTTTGATTTACTGTATGTTGACAATGTTATAATGTTCGAAATTGACTCGAGTTGTGTGCTCTCCAGCCATATCTCAGGCCATTTTGGTTTTGAAAGTGGACGTGGCCAGTGCTGGGTTTGAAGGTCTGTTTGACCTTTTTTGTCTTCTAAAAGCTTTTTATTTTGTGATATTTTTTATCTATGTCACACAATAAATATATTGTCACGTTTTTTAGCCATGTACAAATCTTAAACGTACCATTTTTAGGATTTTTGGCTAGGAGCGAAGATTTTTTAGGATCATTCTAGCTACAGCCAGCTAGCTAGCTACCCTTACTTATTATTCAGTTTGGTATAACAGCTTTTTAACCTAGCCAATATTATTTATTTTTATGTCGAAGTTGTGTTTATCTAGCTCTCCTTAAGGGGGATTTTCACAAAGCGAATTGAACGGCGAATTCGACGGCGAATTGTATCTGAGCATGCGCAGTTTTGTTTGTTTTGATTTTGCACAAAACTGCGCATGTTCAGATACAATTCGCCGTCGAATTCGCCGTTCAATTCGCTTCGTGAAAATCCCCCTTTATGCTAAATAAATGCAGTTAGGCAGCTACCACTTTTATTACTGTTAAGAAAACGTATGCTGCAAAATAACATTGCTGAGTATTTTTTTAACTGAACAGGATAACGGCAGATGGTTTCATGACTTTTTTTTAACCGAAGTCGCGATAAATTTTTTTTAAAAAAATGTGCAACACGGTTTACCTGTACTAAGCGCTCGCTCCAGTGTTAACAACAGCTGTTTCCTTTGTTTCTGTTTAACCGAAGTTGCAATAACATTTTTTTTCAGAAAAGGTTATTACACCTATATGGATATGCCACATTGTTTACCTGTTGTACTAAGCACTCAGCTTGGAGTAACATTTCTTTTGAATTTTCACTGGGAACATTCTCCGAAAAATAAAATTCTGGTGTTCAACGCCGGGTAACACAGTTACTTGTGGCTTAACCCAGCGTTTTAACAGAGTGTGTCATGTCAACCTCGATCCCAGGGCCTGTAGCGTTTTTTGATATGAGGATGAAACGCGTACGAGGCCCTGGTACAACAGACTTAATCAACCAATGAGATTGCGTTCACGGCTTTTTAAATTATGTTAAAAAGATAATTAATGCAGACGTTTTTTTGCAAGCACTGCATTTTTTTATCAACAACAAATATGGCGGTGAGCATTACGAAGATTTTTCTGGTTACTTGTTTTTATGAAGAAAATATTTATATTCACGTTATTTTTGACTTCCTTGCATCGTTTACAAATTTATCAAAGCTGTTAAAAAATTTTAAACATTACTTTTGTTTCCTCACGTCACTGATGGTGAAAAAGGCAGCTGACAACTCAAATGGAATAGTGCGACGAACATCCTGTCCTGCGAACGAAAGTAACAGGTACTCTCACCTTTTGTTGGACACAATACTGAAAATTTTATTTTTGTTTTCATATGCTAAAAAGTAAAGAAAAACTTCGTACAGATGCAACTCTGTAGTGTGTATGCTGACTAACTGGCTAAATGCTGTTGGCTTAAAGATGCACAAACACAACAAACACAACAATGACAACCAATTTTTCTTAAAATGCCACACGTGTCAAGAGATATCTTTTAACAAACTATTGGGACAAAATACTAGCTAAAGTATTGAAAAATTAATGGAAATAAATTAGGGAATAAAGTATAGCTAGCTGTATAAATAAAAAGAAATATATATATATACAAGAAATCACAACTATATCACATATTATTGTTTTTAGGCAATGAGAAAGAAAATATTGCAACATAAAGTTTATGGTGGGTCTGTTGAAGTATGTAGGCTGCGTGCTGAAACAAACTTAGTAATGGAACCTCAAATATCACAATTATGCAAACTAATACTGCCGTAAATGTAAAAGACAATTAAAGATTTTCTGCCGGATTGCACAAATAAGCTTTCAGAAAAATTACATTGTAAAGAGCGTTATATCATCACCAAAAACTCATTAATGTTATTTTGTTTCAAACACTGATATTATGTCCAGTATAATATAATCTTGCCAATGCTTTTTGCCCTCATCGACCAGACCGTCCAAATTGCTGCATATATATATATATTCAATGGTCTTCAATGGTACTTGGTGGACTTATATGGTAGATTTGTTTGATAATGGTGCATAAACTCCTATACCAAGAGCAGAGGTTGCTATAATAATGCAAACGTTCAGATCTTCTTTTGCAACTTCAAGAAGAATTTGGTTGGTTTTACATGGTCTTTGTTTGTGGTGTATGAAATTGCACAATAAAACAATTGCTAGATGTTATGTTTTTAATGTATATATATACTTGTCTTCTTAATATGTTATGTTTTATAACCTTAATCTGCAATATTTCTTCCTTGCCAACTTTTCTCTTTTTTCTGCGGTATACATTTTTTCTGTTTGGATTGACAGATTATTGATTCTTATTCCAAATATAATATGTTTCATTCTAGTCACTGTTTTTCCTGTTATCCGGTTGTTATAGATATTCTTAAGTATAAGTAAGTATAAGTATTGGTCATATAGCTATATATATATATAAAGTACAAAACAGGTGTTGAAGTAGTAAGCCTCGTCAATAACACAAGCTTTGACATTTTTTGATAAATTTCTAATTTCATTAAATTTCTTTCTCTTTCACTCAAAATTTCCCCAATGACCATCCAATAGATGACTTCCAATGTTTACGTTTTTAAGGGATTCTTGAACATACCACTTACCGCCTCCATTATTTTGCCTGTCGATTTGCGTAAGAGGTCTGGGGATTATAAACAACACGCGTCACGATGATGAAAGTCGTCTAGCTATACAAATGATGACAACACATCTTCTATTTTATTGTTAAGACAGAGATCCTCAAACAACATCTGTACAGCATTCTTCTCAAAGATTAAACCACGTAAAATGTATCAAGTCATTCCTACATCTTCAAGAAAATTCACTTGATCTTTAATTATTGCATTGCTAACACTTGAAAAATTAAAGATTTTCCATATGCTTATGATAAAACTCCAATGACGTCCTTGTCCTCATACTATTGACTCTAAGCATTTGACTTGTTATGGTCAGGAAAATTTCGGCCCTCTAAAGATCTCTGAATTTTCTCCAATTAAGTGGTCCATCCTTTCATCTGTTATTTTTGCAGCTGGTGTAAATTATTCTATAATATTTATAAGTGCTGTAGTTTTTATGTATGATACACCACAAAATGACTAGAAAGTCACTAAGGGTTGTATCTATTCTGAAATTGTATGGTGTATGGCTAGGTACCTCTAGCTACAAAAACTCAGCAAAACACTTTACAAATTCACGCCACCAATAAAACACCATCTTTAATCGAAACGTCACGCATACATTACTTTTCTGTGCATGCTTAATTTTGGGCGAATTTCAGTCTGTTGTACCAGGGCCTCGTACGCGTTTCATCCTCATATCAAAAAAACGCTACAGGCCCTGGGATCGAGGTTGTGTGTCATGTGTCATAATTAATTTGTTAACGTTTACTAATCTTTTTTGCTATGACGGGGTAACAACGGGTTGTAAACTGTGCTAAAAGGGTATTAAACAAAAACACATGTGCAACACGGTTTACCTGTACTAAGTGCTCAGTCCGGTGTTAACGATGGGCTGTTTCCTGTGTTTCTGTTAAATCTAAGTTGCGATAAAGTTTTTTTGGGGAAAAAGGTATTATACCTACATGAATGCGCAACATTGTTTACCTGTACTAGGGTAAACAATGTCGCGCTGCCTGGAGTAACATTCATTTTTGAACTTTCACCGACATATATATACCTGCACTAGAGTGCTCCACCTGAATGTGTGGCACAATTTACCGTTCTTATTTATTGCGCCACAGGGTTTTTAAATGCTGGGTAACGCTTTTACTTGTGGCCGTGCGACGCCGGGTCCCCCGGCTAGTATAATTCAATTTATCATCATCTCTTTCTCAAGTTTGTGCCTTAATATTTTATATCAAATTTTATCATTGTATATTTTATATTTATCATCATAGTGTTGTGTGAGTGTTCAAACCGCTTCAGTTCTTGTTGTTTTTACATGAGGCATTAGAAATTCGATTGACAATATTTTATGTTAATACTTGGACATTCATGTGTATGTGTACAAATTAAAACAACATTTTACGACGTTTCAGGTGTCATACACCAGGCCAATAATAAGGGGAGAGCAATTGCTCTTGCTCACGCAAAGGCTCGCCCAATTCTGAGAAATAAGAAACTAGCTGAGCCATTAATTGCTCCCCCAATTCTAAAAAAATTTTTTCTAGTTGAGCAATATCAATTCATCTCACATGGAAATCAATGTTCTCTTTCTTATTATTTACAGTAAAAAAAACAAAAGATATAAAAAAGATCAAATAAAATAAATAAAAAGACTTTGTGATAAAATATGCGTTTATAATCTTATTCTATTTATTCAGATTGCTCGCCCAGTCTAAATTATTGTAACCTTGGGGGAGCGATTTATTGCCCTGGTGTTATTTTCTATATAAACAAGAACGTTGCCATAGATACAAGATATATAAACATAATCAATACAATATTTAAGTATAAAGTATGTGTACAATATGAATGTGTGATCAAACCGGACGGTTTTCTTGTTTATTTTGCCTTGATAAGCATTCAAATTAGAGACACAAAATCAAATATAGCGGCTCCGGAGGATGAGGAGGATATTGATTCTTATTCGGAGGCAGCGGTTGAAGATTATTTAAATAACGAGAATGACCCTGCTACAAAATCACCAAGTTTGGCCAAGATGACAACTATTGACCACCATCGTGCAATTTCATTTCTTGAAGCAGTGGATTATACACTCCTTTCAATTCTCTTTCTCTATAAATTTGACGAACCCAAGAAAATGGTGGTTTTCTTCGTCTCTTTTTCCTTATACTTCTAATGACTATTAAGGCAGCTACACCTTCTTCTTCTTCTGAACTGTCTGCCATCTTGAAACGTGTGTTCACATAAGAAAATTTCGCAAAAATAATAATTTGTATTGGCATGCTATCACACTGAAACTCATTTGCAGCGTAGAACTCCTGTCGCACTAAAATGTTGTGTAATTTTAGAGCGATAGAAAGTTTCGCACTGGTGGAAATCCACCTTAGAGATTTTTGTTCCTCCTTACCTTGACCGGATTCTATCCATAGTTAATAGAAATAGTGTTTTTCTATTAACTATGTTCTATACCAATAAAAGACACTCCCACTTTTTGTTCTAATTTGACGGTATTGCTGCGTATTAGATTCTAAAAATAATTTTTGCGTAAAAAAAATCAAATTCCTGCAAGATTAAATTCACATTAATTGATCCACTTAGACAGTTTTTGCAAGCATAGGGGTCTTTTTCTACTTGACATAATTGTCCGTAACAGTCAAAATAAAAGTCCGAAATCAGCTGTGGAAAGAGTGGGAAAAATAAATAAAAGAATAGACAATCAAAATAAAGGTATTATTCTTGTTCCGATCCGTTTTAGTCTTGTGGAGTGAAAATGCAGCATAAGGCCACAAGTCATATTAATAACACAAGTTAATTCCTACTCAGCTGGGTTTCCCTACATATAACAAAGCACAGAGTGGATTAGTATCAATAAAAAGGTTGGCAAATAGGAGCCTATACTTAAGCATACGCATTTTTTTTATTTCTCGCATTTTCCTCTCTTAACAAGTATCTTTGGTCAATGGCAAATTGATTTCAGTTCTAAAATATTCCAAAATCGCTGGCGAGTTTGAGGACAGAAAGTCCACTAAGTGACCCTGGGAACGAGGAGGTCGATGAAACGGAACAGCCTATTCACGACGCCAGAGCGCGGAGAATGGTTTAACGTTTCGGGGAATTAGTAATGCAACAAAATTTTAAAATGGCCATCACGCTTAGAACGCATCTTTTGTTTACTGTGACAATTTTGGTCAAAAACAGTTCCAAAATCTGCATTAGGTGACAAAAATATTCAGCACAATTTTTTGTTCGTTCTGCCATTTTTTTTGAAGACAGAATAAATTTTGAATAAAATGGTGAGTAACAAGTTTTTAATGCCACAACCATGATCGGCACTCCCTCTTTGGTCTTTGTGTCAATGTTTGTCAAAAAGGCGCAGCATTTATCATGTGTCAAACTGTGGAAGTGGTTTCAAGCGCTTATGTTGCAAACGTAACTTGATCGTGTATTCCACCTCTTTGTAAAAGAGAACATTGAAAACCTATATTCATATTTACAAGTGTACAAATTTTTTAAAAATAAATATTCTATTTACAAAACAATGTTTAAATCTGCGTTGGCACATACACGCCCTTATGGTTAAAAGTTTTCTTAAAGTTTAAAACAAAGTGCAGTCGAATTTATTTTAAACGATTACAGAATCATTTGCAATGTCTCGAATTTATAACTCGGACTAATAAATATTGGAAAACTAAGGCTTATTAGTTGCTCAGTGCAAAATTTTCATTCCGATGCTTTATGTTGCCTATCATAAAGGTGGAAAGCAGCCAATCAAACAGCAAACTGTTGACAGTGGAAACAAATTCATTACGGCGGAAACCATTGTATTTGACCAAAGCAATGCAGCAGCTTCCCTAACAAACACTCTCGTTTCCGTCTTCTTCTTTCTTATGTGCTTCGCCTCTTTGATGACGCTTCTTTCGAGCTCTAAAAACATCAAAATTTGCTCATTTTTAAAACAAGAAGAGCGACAAACACTCAGCTATCATCATACAATAAGTAAATAAACCTTTTCATCACCTTTTCACATCAACTACCGTGTCACTCTCCGTACCAGATATTATTTTGAAATCACCATGTTTGTCTACGGCTGCGGACTAAAAAAATACAAGGGAGGGACATACAAGGGAGAACACATATTATTACTACTTTAAAGGGCTGTCAAGTGAACATTAGCGGAGGGCCGACAATTATGACCTCAGGCTTTTGTGCTGACCATCAAAAATCCATATCGCATTTAAAATCATGTTATTGTTATATTTATACTATCTACTGAAAAAAAACAAGTGAACATCCTTCTACTGGAATGCAACAGATAAAAATAATTTGTTTGAAAAGGATCAGCCGAAGTACTGTGTCATGGAGCAGTCTCTTACTTCAAAAATTTTAAACTGACTGTACTCACATGAGTGACTTTTTTATTCTTTGTAGGTAGAGATGATTTCTTGCTATTATACGATTCATCTAAAATATATCAACAGATTAAGAGTTCTCCTACTACGTAAATTATCATATTCGACGAAGAAATTTCGCTTTGCCAAAAGTCATGAAAATTTGCAGTTGACCAAGTTTCAATAATTCCGTGGGAATTTATTTTCGCGGCTGATTAAAAATAAATTTCTCCCAAAATGATAGAATAGATAGAATTTCACCTGTTTGAATACCTCTGATGAGCAACAGATAAAAATAAATTTGTTTGAAAAAGGATCAGCCGAAGTACTGTGTCATGGAGCAGTCTCTTACTTCAAAAATTTTAAACTGACTGTACTCACATGAGTGACTTTTTTATTCTTTGTAGGTAGAGATGATTTCTTGCTATTATACGATTCATCTAAAATATATCAACAGATTAAGAGTTCTCCTACTACGTAAATTATCATATTCGACGAAGAAATTTCGCTTTGCCAAAAGTCATGAAAATTTGCAGTTGACCAAGTTTCAATAATTCCGTGGGAATTTATTTTCGCGGCTGATTAAGAAATAAATTTCTCCCAAAATGATAGAATAGATAGAATTTCACCTGTTTGAATACCTCTGATGAGTTCATAGGAACTATAATCAGCGCGAATGAAACTATTTACGTTTTTGCGAATAAAATTTTACAAGTTTCGCATGAAAACCCCGATATTTCACAGAATTTAAGTTTGCAAATTTTTGAAAACAAAGCGAAATTTTCTTCCCGTGATAATTTCTCACAGTAAATCAGTATTTTAATCCATTTAATCCGGTTCTTATCTAATTATATTCGTGGTGTAGGTTATTTTGGACCGCTATTCCATTGACAATATACAAAACGAACAAAAGTGAAACGAAAATAAACAAACAAGAAACAAAAGCAACAACAACAAAAAAAACACAGAACAAAACAAACAAACAAAACAAAACAACAACAAACACAACACAGAACAAACAAAAAACACAAAAAAAAACAGAGCAAAAAAACACAGAGCAAAAAAACACAGAGCAAAAAAAACACAGAGCAAAAAAAATAACAGAACAAAAAAATAACAGAACAAAAAAACCCAGAAACAAACAAAAAATCAAAACAAACAAAAATCAAAAAAAAAAAATCAAAACAAACAAAAATCAAAAAAAACAAAAAATCAAAAAAAAAAAAATCAAAAAAAAAAAAAAATCAAAACAAACAAAAATCAAAACAAACAAAAATTCAAAACAAAAATCAAAAAAAAAAAAAATCAAAACAAACAAAAATCAAAAACAAAAATCAAAACAAACAAAAATCAAAACAAACAAAAATCAAAACAAACAAAATCAAAACAAACAAAATCAAAACAAACAAAAATCAAAACAAACAAAAATAAAAAGAAACAAAAATCAAAACAAACAAAAATCAAAACAAACAAAAATCAAAAAAAAAAATCAAAACAAACAAAAAATCAAAACAAACAAAATCAAAAAAAAAAAAATCAAAACAAACAAAAATCAAAAAAAAAAAATCAAAAAAAAAAAAAAATCAAAACAAACAAAAATCAAAACAAACAAAAATCAAAACAAACAAAAAATCAAAACAAACAAAAAATCAAAACAAACAAAAAATCAGAACAAACAAAATCAAAACAAACAAAAACCAAAACAAACAAAAATCAAAACAAACAAAAATCAAAACAAACAAAAATCAAAACAAACGAACGAACAAAATAGGTGTACACAACATTGTACCTGCTTCCATGACATAATTGACAGGGAAGTAACCTTGTCTTCCATCTTGTAACTGTCCCATCCACCAATTCTCGTTATCTTCGTATAACACAGTGATCAAATCATTTGGTTGAAGAGCAAGCTCGTCCGCCCTGTTTGGTTTGTACTCGTATAAAGAAACGATCTGGGAACAAGGTAGTCAGATAATAACGCTGGATAAAGCAACGAACATGTGTAACAAACGCGATGGTATATGTTCATGCACAGGGGAAAGTAATTCTATGTTTTGGTTCTTATTACTCAATCTTAAATCAGGGTGACCATTCATTTTCAGAGTAAAACTCAAGACTTTTCCAAAAGTAATTTGTTCAATAAAAAAAATTAACAAGAAAAAAACGTAAGTAAACGGTTCCCATAACCTGGCGATTAAAAAAAACGAAACTTGAACAAAAAACTGGTTAAGAAAATTATTTCAAGAGTTTTGTTCTATTTTGGCACCTTCTTCAAGGAGCATGTCTCCTTTCTAGGAGTTTCAATTAGACTAAATTAGAATAGTGGCCAGCCTGTAAATCGAATACTTCCTGTCTAATCAAACAATTGCCAGTTTTAAAAACCAATACACCAGCTTTAGTTTTTAATTACGATCGTGGTTTTTGATACACCACGGCGGTATTTATCAAAAATGTTTGTTACAGAAGTTTTCTCAAGAAACTCCAACAAATTAGTAACTACCGAAAATGGCCACTGATTTCTATAAAGCTTACCTCCCACATAAGTTAATCTTAAAATGTTCATAACACGTTGTGTATTGAACAAAAAGGTATTCGTTTCTCAAATACATATTGCAAAAATCAAAAAATTTAACCTTGAAGATTTGATTTCCCCCCACTTTGGTCACTTCTCCTCTGTCATATTGAAATGGTTTGTTTTTTAAACTTACTTCCGATTTAGTCCGATTTTGACGTCATAAGGTTGCTCAGGGGTGCACCAGTTATATAAAAGGGCTGGGCAATGGTGATTTGAAGCCGCTATACCTCCGTTTATCTTTCAAGCTAATTATTTTTGGATACAGCAACGGATCATACGTCAAAACTCAAAATCTTACCGACTTTGTTAATACATTGCGTCCCCTATTATAATTTTAATCATTTTGCGGCGAGCAACGCGATGACGGCAAAATTACTTTGACGTTTGCCGCTTTTCGCGGGATGTCTCAAGACAGCTAACAATGTTTATTCTCTTATAAATGTAAATCAGGCAAAAAAATTTTTTTCCTAAATACTAAGGTTAAATGAGTGTTTTGAAATTAAGTTGTTTCAAAGTGGAAGGTAAGCTTTATCAACCAACATATAGCGATGACAAGAAAAGGTGCCAATGTTCTTTAGGCAAACATAATATTCCTATCTTCTCTGTAATGACAAGACCCAGAAAACGTCCAGAGAAACGTCATTAAAAACAAAAAAGCAAACACATTACCCTTTTCTTTTCCAGTGATGGAGACGATTTAATTTTTTGAGGTTGGTTGAAAGTAAACACAGGCTTGGTTGAGCTGCGCAATTGTGAGTAAGTCTACAAAGAAATCATATGCAATTTCAAAATCCTATCTTTCCGAAAACATTCTCCGACAGTCACAATTTGTTTTCCTATATTCCATGTACTTATATACATTCATTTTATTGTGTTTTTGCTATGTATATATATGTTTTCTATAGTCAACTTTTTTTCTTATAAGAGGTCAAAAACCCCACAGAGACTTCGCGTAGGCAGAATCTTACCAGAGTATCATCCTGCAGACGCATATTAATACTTTGACTATGATCATACGTTGGAAGAGGAGAACCTAAAAAGAAAGTAACAGACGTGAGTTTCAATGTTATTACTTCAGTTAAAGGTAAAGTCGCAGAGATTTAGAACCGCACAGTAGACGCCAATCAAACGAGTCCCTAGATTAACAGGGGATATTTATTATTTCTCTTTTGTATATCCCAAACACGCTTAGACTCAATAAACATGCATATCTAAGATCCTGGAAGTTTTTTTCTTTGACTAAGTGCGACAGCTATATCGTATATCGTATTTACATGCATTTATGCAAAAAATTTTAAAGATGTCTTTGTTTTTCTTTAACAACATTTATCTGTAGTCCATTTCCACTAAAATTTAACCACTAACAGGCACAGTTTTTTGTTCCCCTTCTGCCAGACCAGATGTATCACTTAAAATATACACTTGATCACATAAATGTGGTGCAGAAAAGTAAAAAAAAGATATATTGTTCTATAAAAAAAACTAACTTGGTATACTTGAGGACCTTCCAAAAAATCTTCCAGACGCACCCAAATGTTGCTGTGCATGAGGAGAGCTTGGTATCAACTAAAAACATACCCAAAGAAGAAAATAATATAAATATATAGTAAAAACAAATGTTTATGATCATATCACGTTTATATGAAATACCTCCTGCAAATTTATGTGCGAATTTTAATCATCATTATGCGTAGGAACAATTTCAGTTGTTATCAAATTAACTTCAAACCTATTCTTGAAATAATTCTTACTTATAACTTATCCCACAATTTATTGAATAACTAGTAGCACACATTTGAACGCAGACCGAAATATAGGCTAAATTTTTAATTCGTGCCAAACATTCAACGTTTGATTAAGAGTTCTGTGAAGTAAGCTTGCGGTATCGACTAAATAATGCGTGGACATAAAACAATTACTTCCAATAAAATGTTATCACAATTTAAAAGTTTTTATGTCAACACTAAACTGTAAGTACAACTGATTTACAAGAATCTTTACTCATTAAATGAATCCCATTATAAACAAAATACATGCAACATAGCTTACAGCAGGCGACAATGGCGCAGTGTAGGTGAAATCAGAACCCATGTCGACAACATGGTTTGTTTTGGATCAACACGTGGCGATGCTTCATGCGATAACGGCGACAAATCACGAAAGGTGACACGGTTTTTCGTCGCCGTAGTCGTCAAATCATCCATTGATCTTGCCTAGAACATATAAAACGAGTCAAAAAATGGTTTAATTTTCCGTATATGGTTTCAAATCTGTAGCCAAACCTGACTATATCATACAGTCGTGAGACTAAAAAACGAGTCCACTATATTGCGGTGACATGTAAATCTTAGTTTATATATATTATATTTATTTTATATATTATATTATAGTTATTATGATTATTTAGGAAGGGGCGCCTAGCGCATTTAGAGTTCGCAATTGAGTTACAGAAGATGTAAAGCACAACAACAGCCTAAGATATCAATTCTATTCTCATGCTGAGCCTAACTAAAAATAATCAATTTACTTCGTAGTCGAGTGGCCTTGTGGTTATGGCGTTCGCTTCGTAATCACAAGATCCGTGGTTCGGTCCACAGCGCGGGCATGTTTAGCAAGTGTCTTTACCACAGCTACGGGTCAACCCATGCCATGTGAGGGGAATTGGGTAGGCTAGCCGGTGTATACCTAATGTATACATTCAGAACACAGGACCCACATTAATAACAGTGTTTCCAACACTGAAGTGGCTTTATCCTGTATAAATATTAGGAATAATAATAATAATAATCCCTGGCAAGACCCGTCCAAATTTTAATGTCATGAACTGCCGCATTGACAGTAAACCAGTTCAACAATAAAAGCACAACATGACTAAGAAATCTTTTCAACTTACTGTTACTGATTGTAGTTTTTTCTGAACTCTCTCCATCCTCTTCGCATCGTTTGTAATTGTGGATGACATTCGCATACTGTTGTAAAGTTCTGTTGCTTCTTCAAGACTTTTCTGTGTGTCAAACGATTTCGCATCTGTAGATCTTATAGTAGGAGATTTCAAATCCAGATGAACTAAACAGAAAATTTCGAAGAAAATGTTTTGAATATTTTCGTTGCAGCAACCGTTTTGTATTGCGTAACTTTACCCAAGGATGTGATAAGCACCATCTCTTGTTAAAGAACGATGAGGGGCGCACCATAGACGGCTATAGCAATCCCATATAAGGTTATGAAAATACCAAATACGGTTCTAACAACATCAATTACAATAACAAACTTCGTCATACCTTTCGGGTCATATGAGTAAATAATCACTGGTTCTCCGTTACCATAACAACAAAATGCAATGAAATTATCATGCGGATGAAAATGAATATCTGCCACAGGTTTGACGATGTTCAAATCTTTGTATGTAAATACATGGTCACCTGGAAAAATAGCAAGTAACATTCCAATTCAGTATTTTGAAAAAGAGAGAAAATACGGTAACAATACGGTAACGCAAATCTCAAACTTTTAAAAAGAAGTAGGTTACCCGCTTTTTTTTGCAAGAATATTAAAATTTTAGCTCAGGCTGGCCGTTGACAATATGTCTGGATCCAGAGTCATCCGAAATCAAATGGGTTTGGCTCGACACCAATTATCTTAGGTTTTGCTAATTTCTTGCACGTTAAGTAGCATTATTAAAGATTAGTAAAAATCTTTGCACACGGAATTTAAATTACTCCGTAAAATAATTGATGGTTCTAATCCCAAAGCCTTATGGAATCGAACGAGCTTGGCATATAGAGATACTGAAAATTCAGTAAAACAAAAGTCGACTGTATAACTGTGACAAGGAGTTGGCAATCACATGCATTCTACTCGAATATATGGCAATCGAAAGGTTCTCGTATTCATTAGCCTTCTAAAACATCGACACAGCTAAAAAACTAACTTCATCAAGATACAAAACTGTACTTTTTTATGCATGGGGCAAAATAGGTTTCTGCACGAATTAGGCTTCTCATCTTGAAGATCCCAACCAGGATATAAATGTTTATGTTACGCTCATCTTAAATTTAAGATACGCGAGCACTTCTACAACTTTTCTTTTCAAATAAATATTTACTACAGCCTGAAAATTGGTAAAGGAAGCTAGGTCTTAAAGTCATGAACTTTTCAATATGTTAAAAGTTTTATCATTCTACAAAGATACAGTTGTTATTGCAACATGCATAAATATAAATTTTTCTTTTAAATTATACAACTCCTATTAAGGAACTACTAAATATTTATTGCAGAAAAAGTGCAGCAAGACTGGCGCTGGGATATTTCCCAGGTCTTTGGTGCTTACAAAATGCTTTTTTTGCCTCAGCCTCATTATGCTTATAATGTGTGAGATTATGCAAAAGATGTAGACCACCACATGTATTGTACATGGCAAGAAGAGAGCAACAACAAAACGAAATGTCACCTGTCTCAGTGTTCCATACATGTACAAAACCATTTTCCGTTCCGCAAAATATGAAGGTACCACAAACTGAAAAACATGCGTGGATATGTTCTTTGAAGTTCACACCACCCACATACGTCTTCAATACTCCATAACTAGATAAAGAAAAGTCATTAAAACATACAAGTTTAAGCAGAAAATATATGGAAAATATTTTAATGCATGGTTAGAGATAGTTTAAAAACGAAAATTCTCGGTCTAGAATTTTGTGTTCTTAACAGATTGGATAAAAATGGAGAAATTTCTAACGTTTCCTGATTTTTTTTTCTAGTCTGAACTTATCGTTTTCCCTACAACCTGATTTATACAACTTTATCGAAGTATAAAAGCAGGCCGAAAGCATGTTTGTTTACATATGCTTCTACTGCGTATCTTCCAAAAATGTACCTAACCATATCTCGGAAGTGAGTACCTAACCATATATCGTGCTCACCATTTCTTAGTAGCGCTTGCCTGCCATGTCAATTTGAAATAGAAATATGCACTTGAAAGTAAAAGAGTTTTAACCTTCTTAAATCGAACATTCTAATCAACGAATCTTTACTATGTATTAACAACTTCATTTGTCCAGGATGGACAAGAAGCGTACTGATAGCCGTACCCTAAAAATAAAAAAACAAATAAAAAGCAAGTACATAGTTTCATAACACTTTTCTAAACACAAATTTCCTGGCAATGAAAAACGCAAATTTTTTCTAACTTCTGCAAAGTAATTAAATATAATCAGAGCATGAAGCTAGTCTTGTCACAGTCCTACATCAGAATCAGTAAAGAGAAAAGTAATGTAATTAGTGATTGGAAGTCAGATGATACGTGGATGATAAATTTACAGAACACTGCACTAATAGTCACCAGATCCCAACAAAACCTTTTCTTTAACTTTCCCTGGTCAAACATGTAAAAAACAATTTTCCTTTGACATGACTATTCCTGACTATTCTTAATCTTCATGATTTTTAAGAATTTTTTTGGTGAACATGGTTTTCCTGACTTTTTAGATTCTATAAGCTCTGATAGATCGAGACTCATCGGATATCTTTTTATTGCAGATTATTATCTTGTCATAATAACAATATTTAAACATTTTCTTCTTCACCTTTAGTTCTTCTAATTCGATATTCTTCACATTTTTCCATCTATTTACAACTTCACTAACTAAAGAAAAAACACAACATCCTCAAAAAGCTAGCTTCAAAACAGAGAAATAACAAGGTTATAAATCATGGTACTTTCATGCAACCTGGGGTGAGAATATCACATAATGCAAACTTACTTTCACTTCGTTTCTTTTTCTCTGTGAAGCAGCTCCATTCTATTACCAGGCCATCACTATCTCCTGAGAAAAATCGTGTTCCTGAAAATGAACACAATTGAGTATTCATTATCAAAGTACATATAACGACTGCGTAGGTATCCTTCAAAGTTTAGATTTAATCCAACAAAGGTTTTCAAAGTTTAATCTCAAAACAGCCTAATCTCAGAATAGCTAGCTCAGTGAATACAATAAAATCTAAAGCAACAGTCTAAAAATGCTGAAAAGAAATATAGATTTCAAGACTGGAGCTGTTCTCTGTTTTGTCACATACTCAAAATATTACTTTGTAAAAGTATTAAGGTTGAAACGTTAGATCTATTTCGGCCATATTGACGACCTATTCTCTTTTACAATCTGAATATCCAATTGGTGGCAATACAAAAAAAGGTTCCACACACCGTCTGGTGACAACGTCATCGTATTAACGTAACCTCTATGGCCAGATAACTCTCTTAACAACTAAAAAGCAGTTACAAAAACATTATCAACAGTTTAATAAGGTTACAGAACTGAACAAAAAGCAACTATCAAATGCAGTATTATTTTGCGAAGGTAATTCTAGGTGGTATCACATCAATTTTGAAAAACCTTTAACCCTATAGCATTTATTACAAACGTTCATTTAACTAGGTAAATTACAATAGTGATGGTCAGTTTTTAGGTAGCCATTTGCACATGAACAGACAAAATACTACTAAATGAAATTTACACAAGATCTAGTATTGCACAAAAGTAATTGATCATGCTTTTCGTTTTGGATGGCAAAATCGAAATTTCCTCTACTTTTTTCAGTTACCAAAGACTCTCAATAGTTATCATATACCTATCACTTACTATTCCATGGACACTGTCAGATATTTTGTTCCAGATTCGTATGGTGCGGTCATAGCTACCCGTCAAAACAAATGATTGGTGTTTCAAATGATATTTACAAGTGTAAACATAAGAAGGATGAGGAAAAACTTTGATAGCTGAAGTTGAAAACCTTTTAGTATCCCAGCATCTAAAAATGGAAAGTTCACTTGTTGCAAATGATATTAAGTATAAATTACATTAGTAGGCAGAATAAAAACCTCCTTACTCACTCCTGGATAGATCCTAATTTTTAAACATTCAGCTTTATTTCCCTTCTATTGGGGAGAGAACAGTGACGTTAAACATTTCAACTATTCAAGGTCTGGCCTGACCACTGTAAAACTTGATGTTTGAGAAAATTGTTAGCAGTTTCAAGATACCTGACAGTACTATCTGCAGATGCTGATAACAATTCTTTACCATTCATTGACCAACACAAATCGTACACAAGACCAAAATGACTGGTAAATGAACATAGTAATTTTCCATCAGGAAACTAAATAAATAAATAAATTTGTGAGCGCTGTGTACTGCGTGTCATAACTTTCTCTAAAAATACAAACATGAAGCAGCAAAAAACAAAAATAAAAGCAAACCTCATAAACCAGAATGGGAAAGGCATCATTTGTTGAACAAGCACAGGCAAGATACCTGAGAAAGAGAGAGAAAAGTAAAATGAAATAGCTATCTATATGCTTAGAAAAAAGTCTAATCGAGCATAATAACCAACCTTCCATCAGTTGAAAATCGAACAGCCGAACAACCCTTTTTGGCAGTTGGTAGAGCAGCTTCCATTTTGTTTGGAATACGATTAACTTGCCCTGGTAATTTCGTCCACATCTGATTACTGGTTTCGTGATCACTATGAAACACAAATAAAGGACGTTGGTACATAGTTACCTTGTCAACATTTTGACAAAATAAAGCTTTGTTTATTATTCAGATTGTTTATGTCCATTTAATTTTGAGTACAACGATAATTCTCCAACTTTACATAGGAAGGAAATTAAGACAGTTTACCGTCCCCTACATGCATATAATGCTAATAGCACTATCAGTGATGGGGGCATTTATCAATGTTTATTTACAATTGTGGACATATTGTTTTTAATGTAAGGATATTTTTTCCACTGAAATCTCGATTTTTACAGAAATACACAGCACAGTCTTGTTCTCCAGTGATAAATAGGTGTTTTCAGCCGCATAAAGTCCCTGATGGCAACAATATTGGAAGCTAAGATCGTGTAAAAGTAGTGTAAAAAATAAAAATTTACCTGCTGACCGGTGCCTCTAAAGATTTGTTCAATTCTTCAAATGTCATATCCCCACGTTCCTAATGTTTCACAAATACATTTAATTTCTGATTCCTGTTTCATTGGCTTCATCTTAACGGCCAAACACAAATTAACATTACAATGCACGAAACTTCTTATATATAAACCTTTTGAAAGAAAAAACACACACACAAGTAACAGCTACGATTTCATAACTTTGTGTTCCAAAGTAAACTGAAGAAACTAACCTCTTGCAAGGGAAACATTGATCTGGTTGCAGGATTCATATCTTGTGGTGGTAGAACACCCTTCACCGTCACATAAAGCGTGGAGGAGTATTTCACACGTGTGCCATATTTCCACCATTGAAATATCTAAACATTGTAAAGAACTTGGGACTGAAAGATAATGACAACACACAAAGTAACCTTGTCCATTTCAGTATTTTGTACCTGTAAACCTTTTGCAATAAAATAAAAACACACCAACCAACCTCAATAGCTGCATTGTCTACTTTTTGAACTCTTACTCTTGTAACAGGTTGGTAAAACTGTAGCCTGCATTTTTTATCAGTATTTGTACTGCCTGTTGGGCTAACGAGCTATAAATGTAAAGGTACAATATCTGCAAAGATGAAAGTCCCATTATATAATTATGGTGTAAGAAAATGATCTAAACACTATTAATTTACTAGTCGAAAAGGCACGTGGAAAAATCCAATTAGGCAGAAGAACAATAGGAAAGATCTGTCATTTAAATTTTGATTTGATGTAAAATAAGATACAATATCTGCAAAGATGACAGTCCACATGGAGATTTTGTTATTTGTTTATTATATATTTATGGTGAAAGAAATGCACATACTATTAATTTATATGTCAATACAAACAGCAAAATAGGCACATGATGTGCAAGAACATCAATGATGTCACTGTTGTGATGTACCTTTAAGAAAGCCCATGCAATTCGATACCATCCTTTATCAGTCTTTACAAATTCTTTCCGTTTTAAATTCATTTGCATAAAATCCAAAAGCTACAGAAAGATAAATAGGAGACAATTTTTAAGGAAAGAGTTTAGTGTAGGTTAAACAAAGTGGATTTTTAGCATTGTTTGACAACAAAAATAATCGTGGAACAAAAACATGCAAAGGTACCATACAAACCTCAAAGAATACTATCACAGGCGGATCGTGCTCTTCTCGTTGCAGGAAGTATGAATAGACATCATTGTAAATGAGAGTTTCGTCCCAATAAGGTGTAAATAACCTAGGCCAATCACAACAGGGTTACAATTATCACAAAATGTCAGAAAAGTAGACAAAAAATGTTTTCATCACAAAATTGTGAAATGAATACTTGTATACTTGACACAAGTATTTCAACATGTTTTTTGAGTAGAAGCAACATACTTTTTTTAACTGATGTAAACATACCTGTTTTTCATGAAGTCAAACGGTTTTGTCATCATTGGTAAAGCGTAATCAACCTTTTCATTTTTGCTTTCAAATATCGATGTCACATTACGTGTGCTACGAAAAATAAATATTTCTTGAGGTAAGATAAACATGGCAAAAAAATAAATAAGGCTTACCTACACTTTTTTCCATTACCCAAACATGTAAGCGGAACGAGTTTTTAATTTTGTTCATCAAATATTGATCTGTGTAAAATTGTTGTCTAAATTGTTTGACTTAAAATTTGTGTAGTAATAACGTCATCAATAGTTTTATTTTAAAATTTTGTTCTCTTTTTAAAAATTAGATGAATATCGTTATCATTCGATCCAACTCTTAAATGTTCATTGAATGACTGTTGTGAATTGTAGGCAAAGTTGGAGTTTTTAGATTAATTTTCAATTTGTTTTATATGTAAGATATGTTGTTGTTATATCCATTGAATGTTGTTGTGAAATCTTCATAAACTTATTCTTACATACTACTCGAGGACTTGTCATATTGATCTAGAATCACATGTTTTGTTTCGTAAACTTTAGGATAAATTAACCTCATTTATTTTCTGAAATTTTAAAATTGTTTTACTCTGGAGATTTTTTCGAAATTTTTTTTCCTAAACATGTGATTGTTAGCACAAAATAATATGGATTTTTAGTTCATAATAATCCTGTTATGTGAAAAGTGTCCAAAAATATTTGCATCAACTAACAAGAAGGGTCACAATTTTTGTCCGTCGGACATTCTTCGTAGACAAAAATTGTGACTCTTCTTGTTATCTCATCAATTTTTCCCAACTGTTATGTATGAAAATGAGATTTGTGTAAACCGAATGGTGGTTTGTAACTTAATTAAACTTATTAATCTGAGCTGTAATTATTTTGTGTATCCATGAAAAAGACGCCCTGTAAAATTAAAAAAATATCAACACATGATATTGTTAACATGTTTTCTTCATTTCGCTTTGGGTACATAAGAAGTGCAGTAGTATTGGTGGAAGGTTAAGAGCTGACATTCAGTTTGTATGCAAGCGTTGCAAAGGTGAGATTATAGAGAATGAAGTATTTCCAGCTTTAATGATGTACAACAGTGGCTCGTTAGAGATAGTTGAGAACTTCTGTTACTTAGGTGATATGTTGGGCAGTAAAGGGGGTGTTGGAAGAAGTGTTACTTGCAGGATAGGTTCTGCTTGGAAAAAGTTCAGAGAGTTACTTCCTTTGTTGACTAGCAGAGTCTTGTCAATTGCGGTAAAAGGTAGGTTGTATGAGGCCTGTGTAAGAAGTGTTATGTTGTATGGTAGTGAGACATGGGCAGTGAAGCAGGAAGATCTTGACCGTTTAGAACGGAATGATATGAGAATGGTTAGGTGGATGTGTAACGCCAGTCTGAGAGACAGAAAGAGTTCAGATGAGCTAAGAAGCAGGCTAAGTATCCGTAGAATTAAAGATGTTATCCAGATAAGAAGATTGAATTGGCTGGGGCACTTGGAAAGAATGGAGGAGGATAATTGGGTAAGAAAGTGTAGAGACTTGATAGTTCCTGGGGCAAAGCCCAGAGGCAGACCGAGAAAGACTTGGCAGGAGGTTACAAGGACAGACTTGATACAGAGGAAGTTGAGTTTAGATCTAACACAGTCTAGATCAGATTGGAAGAGGGTCATTAATATACACCGTCGAACCCATGCTAGCATGGAAAACGGACGTTAAGCCGAGCATGATGATGATGATGATGCTTTGGATAATTTGAAATGACAGTAAGTTTGAACTTCATGATGGAGATGTTACAGATGATGGAGATAAAAAATGCTTTAAAAGGTTGCAAGTCATGTTTTTTATCATTTCAAGTCACCAGAACAAAATAAATGTGAAAAACAGAATTTATACTTCATGGCTATAGAGAGGAATGTTCTTTTCGATTCTGGCAATACTCAATTGGTCATGTTGTGGTGGAACTTTAGTGATCGATGCATCAAAGTTTTTCACTGAAGTTTTATCCTCTAAAATTTTTGGGCTTTAATGTATTAGGATAAAAGTTGTAAACCTGACTGACCTGATGATCAATAAAACGACAAACAAGAATTTATTTTGGTCAGCCGAAAAGAAGAAAATGAATTGGATTGGTTATTATATTAACCTGTTAGTTTTCTTGATGTATTGACCAGTTTCCATATTGACAACATGCACTCTAATGACAGGATGGTGCACACGTGAATCTGGTCTTAGTTGGTCAGCTTTGTGAATGATAATGCACAACAGTAAGCCTAAAATGAAGTAAAAAACAGTTAACAGTTTTCAGCTGTATTTACGTAGAAAAAAATTTATAAAAATATAAAGATTTATAAATATACCATCGTCGTAATGCTTCTTCTCCAATGCATGAATGATTCTATCAGCTGTTGACACTAAATAGAAATGAAATAAAAAAAATACTGAAGAACTGCAACAAAAACATGAATTTAAGGTTTCATCCTCATACTTTTTTGTAGTCTTTTTTTCTTTCGCATTTTCTTTTTGGCCAATTTCGCCATCTAAAAAAATTTAAAATTTTGATAAGGCTTAAATCATAAATAAAAAAGAGGTGTTTCGATCTCCTGTGAAGCATGCAGACAAAAAATCAGACCAAAACATTTTCTATTTGCCAAAAACATCAATGTTTCACAGTATAAAATTATTTAAAAATCAAAGGCTTTAACACCCTCCCTTGATTGACTTTAGCGTACATTTTCGATTTGTGAATCATTCCTTCATCTTCAATAAAACTGAGGCTTGGTCTAAGTGTTGTATCTACGAAGATATACGTTACCTATTGTATAGTTAAAAAATAGTCGAGTCTTGCTATGAAAATTTTGCAAGTGCTATGTCTAAGTTTGTAGTTTTTTATAAACTAGGAGAAACAAAGAATTAAATTTACATCGTTTTTAGCTTGTGACATTTCATCATCAGCCGTATTAACTGTTGTAGAGTCAGCAAGACTTTGGTCTTCGTAAGCATCATTATCGGTACCGTCTGCAGTGGCTCTATTATAAAAAAATACTAAATAGCAATCAAATTATTTAAAAATAAAACTATTCAAATTTAGAATTTTTATTTCTAAAATTATATACTGCTTTCAAGGTTCACAAAATCTCTGTTTTAAAACATTATTGCTAATTCACTGCACAATGTTCACTTTATACTATTTATGTCTAAGCCATGTATAAAAGTTTTGAAATTAAAAAAGGCATGCCCAACAGCTCTTTTAAAAAAGTTATTTTAAATAATATTAAAAAATTACCCTGATGGAACTGCTTGTTTTGCTTGCTTTTGTCTCTTTTTCTTGGTTAATGTCGATGTCTCGTTATTTTGAATATCTTTCTGTTTTCTTGACGTTTTCCGTGTCACATCTGCTGCACTAGATATGTCTGTGTCATCTAAATTTTAAGAAATATTTTATTTGCTACTTATTTAACTCTAATTCCATCTTCTATATTTAAAAGTTCATTGTCAAGTGCTGGGTTTATGACTTTGCTTTGCAAAAGCCAAGTTTCATTGTCACCAAAAATAATGAGTTTGCACTAAGGAAATAATTATATGGGAGGCAATTAAAAACCACTTATCATCCCTGTATTCCAAACCAAAGAAAATACTCAGTTGCTAAATATAAGGGCAAATGAATACTTCCAACATTAAGACAGAGGAAAATTAAAAAAATTAATTTTTTTGCAACGTATATCTCGCTCATCCTGCATTCCAACTTACTCTCCGTTTTAAGCAAATTTTCTTGTGATCGTGAACGTTTCTTTGTGAGGGAATTTCGTTTTGGTTTTACCTACAATAAAAAAAACATTAAATTCAAAATTGAAGAAATAACAGTGTGTAAACATAAAGTAAACAAGCTCTACATTATACCAAAGCAGCATCAGCAGTTCTAGTTCTTTCTTTCTTTTTTGATCTTTTTGGAGTGGCCTCCGAGCTAAAAGAAAAATACTTATTACATTTATTACTATTATTGAAATTATTTACCCAGGATAGTTGCTATTGGTACTACTATCAGTAAGGGTCCTACTAAGGGGATGCCAGTGCTACTAAAGCTCCAATTTGAGCCATGAAGGCCATGCAAGTGCAGCAATCACTTAACTGTCTAAGCAGAGAGGAGGGATTCACATGTTTATAGTCTCTGGCACTATTCAGCCAGGATTTGAACCCTTTCTTCCCTGGAAGCAAACGCTCTATCACAAGGCTATAGACTACCGGTTCCTGAATTTGATTTATTTTTGGACATTGACAATAACATGATGTAGTGGTTTTGCCAAGTTTCAACTTAATTGGTTAAACTCTTACAATCGCCTTGATAATGGCTACCAGAACTTTGATTACTTAGATACTGTGTTTTCAGATAAAAGAATTTTTATAATGTAACATAAATGTAATAAATGTTTTTAATAATAAACCAGATATAAGCTGAATTTATAGGTATTTTTAACTAACTCAGAAATACTGAAAATGTAGAGATATAAAATGGGTATCAAACTCTATAACTCTTAAAAAACATTGTAGTTAAACCTAAAAAATTATGTTTGTTATAAAAAAACATGTTGAATTTTTACTTTACTTAACGGTCGTCATTTGGACAATATGCCTGGCTGTGTTGTCCCAGTATCAAAGTACTTGCAATTTTTTTGACTTGCATATAGAATAAGACTGTCTTTTCATGACTAATAAAATTTCTTGTGACTCAAATATAAATTTATTTATTAAGAAAACACGTGTTTATTTCATGTATTCCAAGCTTCAAAGAAGTCGCAACTTGATAGGGAATAGCAGCTTTGGATGTATAGCTTGCAGTTCAACAAGGGGTAATTACAAATTAAAATGTTACCAATGAAAAATTATACAATAGCCAAGTGAAAGACATAACTAATAAGAGTTAGAAACCTCAAACAAAAATTGAAAACAAGGGTATATAATTAAAATTGGTTGATTTTTACGCTAATGAAACTATGCTTGATTTTCAGTATTATGTCCTTCTGTATGTGTGATGTGAAAATTAGGAAATAGCAGCTTTGTTTTTTTACTGATTCTAACCTAATAATGACTCATAGGGCAGCATAAGAAAACGAACTTACATATCTTCACTGCCAGACCCAACATTTAAGAGAGCTTCAAATCTTGCATGAGTTCTTTCTCTTGCAGCATTTAATTTCTTTGCCTCTTTATTTTTTTTCTTAAGTACTGAAAAACAAATTATATACAACGATTAATAAACAGACAAAAAACATAGAACTAAAAAATCATATTACACGGTAAACTGTGCCTGCCTTTTACATATTTAACTAATTTTTTTTACTTGCTCCTACATATTTTGTTTATAAGTCCTTTAAATTTTAATTTATAAAGGCTGGTGATATTAGAAATTTACTCTTGCATGGAAAATTAGGGACAAGCCATGACCAAAAGAGGGTCAACCCAACCATTTCAAGACTGATGAGTTGATGATGTTATCAGAAAATCTATAAACTCAAATAACTCCCTAAACCGTCCATTATTTTGATTAGGGTTTCAAGCTCAGATATTTAGATGATGTTCTTGTTATCAAAATATTCAATTATGAATAGACATTTTTTTAATGGTTTGCCTCTCTAACAGGATTTTTTTAGCAGCTAATACAACTATAACACATTATAAAATAGTAAAGAGTTAAAAAAAAATTAACAAAAAAAAAACTATAATAAATCACAAATTTCCAACAAAAAAGTACTTCAGCAGTAAATAGACTGTTTTTTGATTAGCTGTTTTTTATGATGATAAACACGCTAGGAAAATTTAAATCTATCACACACCACTACTTTTAATCAGAGCCAGATTATATGCATTTCAGTTAGTTTTTATTACAGCCAGATTATATGCATTTGAGTTAGTTTTAATCAGAGCCAGATTATATGCATTTCAGTTAGTTTTTATCACAGTCAGATTATATGCATTTCAGTTAGTTTTTATCACAGCCAGATTATATGCATTTCAGTTAGTTTTTATCACAGTCAGATTATATGCATTTCAGTTAGTTTTTATCACAGTCAGATTATATGCATTTCAGTTAGTTTTTATCACAGTCAGATTATATGCATTTGAGTTAGTTTTTATCACAGTCAGATTATATGCATTTGAGTTAGTTTTTATCACAGCCAGATTATATGCATTTGAGTTAGTTTTTATCACAGCCAGATTATATGCATTTGAGTTAGTTTTTATCACAGTCAGATTATATGCATTTCAGTTAGTTTTTATCACAGCCAGATTATATGCATTTGAGTTAGTTTTTATCACAGCCAGATTATATGCATTTCAGTTAGTTTTTATCACAGCCAGATTATATGCATTTCAGTTAGTTTTTATCACAGTCAGATTATATGCATTTCAGTTAGTTTTTATCACAGTCAGATTATATGCATTTGAGTTAGTTTTTATCACAGCCAGATTATATGCATTTGAGTTAGTTTTTATCACAGCCAGATTATATGCATTTCAGTTAGTTTTTATCACAGTCAGATTATATGCATTTGAGTTAGTTTTTATCACAGCCAGATTATATGCATTTGAGTTAGTTTTTATCACAGCCAGATTATATGCATTTGAGTTAGTTTTTATCACAGTCAGATTATATGCATTTCAGTTAGTTTTTATCACAGCCAGATTATATGCATTTGAGTTAGTTTTTATCACAGCCAGATTATATGCATTTCAGTTAGTTTTTATCACAGCCAGATTATATGCATTTCAGTTAGTTTTTATCACAGTCAGATTATATGCATTTCAGTTAGTTTTTATCACAGCCAGATTATATGCATTTCAGTTAGTTTTTATCACAGCCAGATTATATGCATTTCAGTTAGTTTTTATCACAGCCAGATTATATGCATTTCAGTTAGTTTTTATCACAGTCAGATTATATGCATTTCAGTTAGTTTTTATCACAGCCAGATTATATGCATTTCAGTTAGTTTTTATCACAGCCAGATTATATGCATTTGAGTTAGTTTTTATCACAGCCAGATTATATGCATTTCAGTTAGTTTTTATTACAGTCAGATTATATGCATTTCAGTTAGTTTTTATCACAGTCAGATTATATGCATTTCAGTTACCTTTAAGTAGATAAAAACTGAGGAACAAGGTTGCTTTTGTTGTACACAACTTAAACTTTAAATAAACATTTATATAATAAGAAAAGTTATGGGTAACCATTTTTAGGTATGATGCTATTATACCGAAAAACAAATAATAAAAAGGAAATAAAACCTACAAGATGTTTCTGATTCTTCTGCTTCCATAACAAACTTTATTTTTAACCTAAAAAACAACATAATTTAAAAGATTGTTTTAGATGCTTAAAAGATTATTAACACACTAAAAGACTAAAAGAATTTGATATGCCTAATGACTATATTTTTCTTACACTGCAGAATACTGCAAATAAAAAGTTATTCACAATTTTTTTAAAGCAAATAAACATTCTTCTGATCATGCACAATCCTCTAGTCAACTCTTCCTGAAAGTTCACATTTTTGTTTTTTCCATATTTTATCGCTTTGCAAAGCAACTACAAACCAAAATGACAATGATTGACAAATAAAAATAAAAAGCACTGTACGCTGCAACAATCCATTTAAAAGAGATATTTGCAAAACCATGCAAAACATTCAAGAAACCCAACAGTGATGCACTAAATATCTATCTATTAGAATAAATGTAACTATAATACAAAAAAATACAAAGAAATTACAGTGTAGGTAATTAAAACTTGGAGTTGGAGATGGTACGAACTTAACAGAGGATTTGTAATTGTGATTAGCTAACACATAATAGTAAATAAATTTGTGTCTTAGCCAGGTAATATATATAATTATCAAAATTAATAAAAGCCATAACGATAAATTAGACCAGAGAATTTAAAAAGGTGCTAAATGACATTTTTACTACACCGCTGAAACTAGGGGACCCTGTCACCCGCTCCGCAACAAACAGGTCTGGATTTAAATATTTTTATCAAGATTTTTTATTCTAGGACACCCTGTGTCTGAAGTTTCTGCTCCTTGTGGATTCCCAACACTCCAGGGAGTTTTGTATACAAGCTGAGTATCTCTGCATTTAAGAGCATATTTTAAGGATTTCTGGTAGTACATGCAAAATAAAAGCAAAAACCAGCTAAATATGAGCCATGCTATAATTTTGATATAAATTTTTGTGTAACATTTTCAACAACAACATTAAAATACAGAAAATTCTATTAAATTAGAATTTCTACTTTTTCTTAATATATACACAAAATTATGTATTAAAGAAGTGAGTAAAAACGATAACAAGCACTGCTGTCATAAGAAGAGTGTTGTGACTCACAGGAGTGAGAATCTTTGGGAAAAATTTTAACCCAAGAAACCAACGAGCTGAAAGCTAACTAGCTATACATATGCAGGAAAGAAATATATATGGTAGTAAAACAACCAATGTGTTCTGTACAGAGAACCTGAGACCCTATTTGTGAAGGTAAAATGATGGAATTAATGCTACAAATTTGTTAATAAGGAATTGAAGTGACATAAAAATTGTTGTAACGTAAGTCTTTGTCTTGCCTTTAATTTGCACCCTAGCCTAGTTCTTCCTACTGCCCTGGATTGACTGTCTTCTTTTTTTGAAGTAACGGTTTTTGCAGCCCATTTGGCATTTAAGCGTGTATTAATTTTTTGTATTTTCTCCTATACATACAGCAAGAAAAAATAAGATTTAAAAATTTTTTTTGATGAAAGTGTCTCCTTTTCACTCAATAAAGTCTTTTCTCAGATTCTTTCTTGCTTTTTTTGTGTTCTGGGAATGAGGTTGTTATTTTTAAGAAAACTGTTGCATTCGAAAATAAAATTCAAATAAAATTGTGAAAAACAAAACAAACTGAAAATTTTTTTGTGTTACTGATATGACTTGCGTTAAGTTAAGTTGGTTTTAGGTAATAACAGCCCAGGCATTACATCACAAAGAACAACAACTGATTAGAAATACACAAGGTTAGTATTAGAATAAAGTTTGATTAGTCTTTTTATAGAGGCAATGTTAGCTATATATAACTTTTTACATAAGTAAGGAAAGGTAGCTTTAACTCGGGTTACAGCTTTTTGTAATTTCCGATAAATATGGATTAGCTAGTGAGATGAATTGGGATTCTAAATGATTTTCTTTTGACTTTTCTGATACAAATGAACAGTATATAAAAGGTAATAAAAATCATCTATATAATAATACGACAGTTCCGTGTGTCTGTCTGTCACTTTTGCAGAGTCGATTATATTTTTTATAATTTTCTTAAAAAGTCTATAAAACATCACCTATAGAATTGTTCTGTAATTTACCAAACTTTGACGTTAAAACAATATTGACGTCAAAGGAAGGTACAGTACCGCCTGAATGTAATGTTACATGTACACGCATTTCACGATGTCGCGTTGACATGTTTACATAAAAAACTTTATGTGTCTATTGTTATCACACGTATTTTGCATGTTTCTATTATTATCTATAGGTGCATGTGTTAACAATAATATATACGAAAACTTTTGTTCGAATTTAAGACATGCATGTTATTGTTTAAATGTGTTAACAATCACAAAATATCAACTATAATATTAACACTCCTTTTACTGTGCTCAAAAGTTTAGATATTTATAATCATAAAGAATAAAAAAGTTTTTTTGCAAGTGTTTTTTCTTATCGCGCTAAAAAGTTTTATTTGTATATTCTCAGAAATATTTATTTTTTTCATCGCGCTAAAAAAAAGTTTTTTTAAGATAAATATTTAATAAAAACTTCGTTCTTAAATTTTTAAAATGCGATCTAA
Source organism: Hydractinia echinata (assembly GCA_030067915.1). Taxonomy (NCBI): domain Eukaryota; kingdom Metazoa; phylum Cnidaria; class Hydrozoa; order Anthoathecata; family Hydractiniidae; genus Hydractinia; species Hydractinia echinata. Next base: position 1,503,615 of record JASGCC010000002.1, read on the forward strand.
AAAAGCATTTCTATCGCCGCTTTTCGTTCTTAAGCTTTTAAAATGCAATCTAACGAAGCTTTTCTATCGCCGTTCGTTGTTTTTAAAATTTTAAAATGCGATCTAAAAAAGCATATCTATCGCCGCTTTTCGTTCTTAAGTTTTTAAAACGTGATCTAAAAAATCATATCTATCGCCGGTTTTCGTTCTTAAACTTTTAAAATGCAATCTAACGAAGATTTTCTATCGCCGTTCTTCGTTCTTAAATTTTTAAAACGCGATCTAAAAAATCATATCTATCGCCGTTTTTCGTTCTTAAACTTTTAAAATGCGATCTAACGAAGCTTTTCTATCGCCGTTCTTCGTTCTTAAAATTTTAAAACGCGATATAAAAAAGCATATCTACCGCCGCTTTTCGTTCTTAAATTTTTAAAATGCGATCTAACGAAGCTTTTCTATCGCCGTTCTTCGTTCTTAATGAAAGCTCATGTAAAGGTGATAACTATATTGTGCACATGTAACATTACATTCAGGCGGTACTGTATATTAAGATTAGTGAAGCCATTACAATGCACTGAAAAGTTTGAGGCCAAATAACTTGGAAACGAGGTGGTGACGTCAATGATTTTTCACCGCGTGGGTAACTAGGGACCACCTAGGACCAATTTGGGTAATTTTCCCAAACCTGGGTCACCGAATCCTTTTCGGAATGGACGGGTTGATGACGTCATCAAACAACCTTCAAACCCCAATATCTCTGCAACCGTTTGTCAAAGATACATGATCCTATACATTTTCTTGATCAGCGTTTCAAGATCTATACAATGAAGGCATTAGATATATAAAATTCTCAAAAAAATATTTTGCGAGTTTTTGCGGGTCTTTGCTGATGTCAGCAAAATTTTTAAACCCTTATATCTCATAAACCGCTCATCAAAAGCGCATGATCATATACGATATACATTTTCCTGTTCAGCATTTTAAACTGTACACAATAGAGGTAACGTGAAAACAAGGTTCTAAGTTTTTTTTTTATGGATGGGTTGTTGACGTCATCAAAATTCAATTGATGCTTCCTTTTCGTTTTTAATCCGCACAAGTGGATTTTTCCACGGGCTTTATCGACTAGTCTTTATAAATAAACGTATTGACATGAACTTTTTCTATAAATGAATCATCTGAACCTACTTTTTCTTTCTTTTCTCACTATTATGATATGCCTGTTGGCTGTCACTTTGGGATAAAAATAGTCCTCATAAAATTTTAAAACTGCTACATCAGTTGTTGGGAGAGAAACTTTAAATTTGTTACTGTAAAAGTTAAGAACGTCCTTTTTGTATAGACGTATTTCACTATGACGCGGTATGAGTAGCTCCCAGACTTCTGCGCATTTCGACAGGCAAAAGATGGCAGCAGAAATGGTAAACAACATGCGAAAAGAGCATAAAATATTACTATAATTACTCCCAAAACTGAAAAAGGAAAGTTGTTTCGCTTATCGATCGAAGCTCTTGTTGCCATCTTATAATGTCTGCTTGCTCAACAAAAAAGTCCTTGCCCGTGGGGTATTTACTCGTTTACTATACATCCCTTCTGTTAGTATTTGAAAATCATGTTCATGAAAGCGAGAACAGCTGTCAATCATATATTTTAAGCTATGGATGACTATATACAACAAAGTTAAGCCGAGCCACAGACTACGTACGTTTCCGATAAAGTATAACAGTTTAAATAAACCAACATATAAACGTAGCCAAAAATGTACCGATTGTGTGAAGCACTTCCTCTTTGCTGATAAAAACAAACATTAGAAGGCACGTGCGTTTATTTATATTTCAACATGTCGAAAAATGCTGACTATTTTCAAAATCTTTCAAATGCAGATAAATCCCACTATACTGGAAAACTTACACTCGCAGATGGGACTATGCTTGCAGATCCTTACTCACTGCAGACTAGCGATTGGAGTGATGATGTTTTACTACTTCCAGATATAACTTATGTTGATCTATATGTGTATTTGGTTCACACTCCTAGCGAGTTCACACACGAGTCGCTTAAAGCACACAAATCCTTGGAAGCTTACAACTTTTATCTATCAGGGCACGTACAAGAAGTGTATTGTCACCACTTAAAAGAAGTAGACTTCTGTTACATAAAATCGTCTGTGTTACCAAGTCAAAGGCAGGGGAAAACGCAAAAATTATACGATACTTGGATTATAATGCATAAAACCGGTTGGATACATTCTGCAAATTGTACCTGTGTTGCAGGGTAAGTTTATTTATCGTCTTTTTATTATAGTGATCAAACGAATATTATAAATAATAACAATATTTTTTTTTAGGCTTGGTTCAGCTTGCAGTCATGTTGCTGCATTATTATTTAAATTAGTGGCATGTGCTACATTAGAGCTGAACAAAACAGCATGTACTAGTGTTTTATGCTCTTGGAAAAAGGCAAGAAAAAGAGCTCATCCTGCACCCTTAAGTAAAATTGACTTTAGAAGACCAAAAAAGACAGAGACACTTCCAAAAGTTGACGATCCTTTTGAAGACACAATAAAAGGTTTTGTATCACCTGATCCAATAAAATTTATTACTGGAAAGGATCAAGAACATCTTGATAAATTAAGGCAGATTGCTCCAGATGCAGTTATCTTTAAAAGCATCAGTTTATGGCTTGACGATGATCAAAACCGAAACAGTGATACAGATAGTGCAAACGAAAATGAACAAAATAGCCTTCCTGAACCTCTTACATTTATTTATGAGCCAACAGCAATCACAGGTGGTCGAACTTTAAATCTATATGCAATGTCCCTATTAAGTAGTCCAAGTTTTAATTTCATGAGGACTACAAGGACATGATCTTTTTGTGTCAACAATTTTGTTGCTGGCCTAATTTTATGTTTTACAATATTGACCACCCAATTAAATCTTCCTTTGTTTAAGCCAGTATAAAAATAAAACATTTCAGGACATTGTTTCATTGACTTATAACAAAATTTATTTGATGAAAGTGTTTTGTTTTTGTTTCTAAGTCCATGTATTTCATTTAATCTATTTGCATATTCGCTATTCAATCCAGTGTATTTGTTTGAAATGTTCTGTTTTTCATCCACCTCATTATTTAAATCCTTTTCTAAGCATTTAACTTTCTCCTCCAGTTCTTGTACTTTCTGACATAATTCTGACATGGAAGGACCTTGATCTTCTGGGGGTTCAAAATCATCGTCAGATTCACTTTCAGCTACTAATTCAGATGTTAATTTCCTTCGTTTTGTTAGTCGAGAATGTCTATCTTGCTTTTCAAGCTTTCTTTTCCCACTCACTCGTTTTCCACAACGTTCAAATACTGAAGGTACCCAGTCTGGATGAGAAGGATCTCTGGACTTTTTTCCTAAAAAAGCAAACAATAAAAACTCTATAAACTTTTAAAAATTCCAGAGAAAAAGTTCATGTGGTTGAGGGGACAGAAAACACAAGATGGCTCACACTACTTTACAAAATAACTTTTAAAAAGAGTGAACAAAGTCACTTACCAGACACAAAATGTAAATGACACACTTTGGCATTCTTTATTAACTCTTCTGACCATTCAATTCTGCCAATTGCAGTCAGCCATCTCTCCCTCAACACAGGATGCTTCTTGTTAGGAATTTTGTAAAATCCACCTTCTTCACCCGTCTTCCGACGATTTGTACAATTAGGTACGCAACAGCTATCTGGCATTGTTATGAAAATAACAGTTTTTTAAAGTATTTCAAAAATAAATATATCCAAACAGTACAACACGTCTCTTCTCTTCAATAATCTCTAACAAAAGACACTGGGCGCCCTCAATGTTTTGCCTGTCGATTTTTTCGCAAGTTTGCGCATGCGCAAAAGTGCCGTAAAACGTAAACATTGAAATACGTCTATATTGATTCAATTTCTTCATTATTTAACTTATAGAAGAAAATATTCAAATTGTAAAAAATAATGATGTGGTTTTTAATGTTTTAATAATTTTTGAATTCTGTGAAGTTAGAAGTAGGCACGGTTCGTATATTGAAACAACGAGAGAGAAAAACTCATAAAAAACAATGTTGTCTGTTACGTTATGATCTTCAAAGCTTTTTTGTTTCATCAAGTTTGAAAACGCTGCATTGTGGACAAATGACCAGAATGCTCTTTGAGAGTACACACAAAATTGCTAAGTTAACCTTTATCTCTGCTTTGTATAAAAATGTTTTAAAGGTTTTTACTACGTGTGTGTTTGAAACCAATGCAACACAACTGAATCTGATTTTTATTTTCCCTCTCTGATCTTGCTAGATTTTTTGTTAAACAAATAGAAAAAACCTGGAAACATAAAAGTACGTTTGATTATAGAATCTCATAAGATCATTTCTGCTGCAATAGACCTTTTTGAATGTTTAAATTTTCCGTGGTAAGCCCTTTCGTCTTTAACAACAATTGCATGGCAGGCAAAAAGATGCAGTGCTAGGTGAAGTGAGGTCCTTTTTAGTCTGCTTTTTCGCTTTGTGATATATGTGGCTAGTGCCGCGCCAGAACGCATATCAAAATGGGAATAGAAGCTCTGGTGACGAGATTGCATTTTACTTTCTACAGAGCAGATAAAAAGTTCTCTCCATACCATATAATTTGACATGGTATCTAAATGGAGTATATATATATAACATATAATTTTCCGCTTGCGAACATAGCTAGGGAATCGTTTCCGCTCCGCAATCCTTTATATATTAATTACAAAATAACTTTAAAAAACTCTTCAGGTATAGCTACATATGGGCTTTAAAAAATAACAGAATTAAAAAAAAACATCGACCTGCACAATCAGTGCCCAACAACTCCATCCACCATTTACGATGTTTACCCGTGCCTTGTTTGTTCAACTTTCAAAACGACTCGCTTACACCGTCAACCTCGTCCCAGGGCATCTTGTACCTTTTCTGATGTCAGAAAAGAATACGATGCCCTGGGGACGAGGTTAGTCACGCCTGCGCCGGATTTTATGTTCCCTTTTTCGAAGTTTTTGTAAAGATTGTAAATGCCTTTCTTACGGTCTGATTTAGACGACTGTCTATAAGCGGCAAAGCATACTTAATTTTGAAAATTCATTCCTCCTGAAAGGTTTTGCACGGCGAAACCTTGTCTCCGGAGCTCCTCTATATATCTATGGTCCCGATCCAAGCTCGTTCCCGGGGCTCTTTTTCTCTTACTGACAATCTCATTCGGCGAAATAACAATTCCTCAAAATCAAAATGTGTACTGAAACATTCACAACCTTTGTATCCTTTTATTTTAAGTCTTTTTTGGTTCTTAATGCATTAAAAAGGAAAAGCAAAAATAGGAAAAAAACTTAAAACAAATTTAAATCAACGAGTCCAACACCAACTAATTATATCGATACATAATTTACTTCGATTACGTAGCTACTGAGTTCATTTTATTCTTTTCTTGTGAATACCATGGAAATCAACCTTGTCTCCAGGGCTTTTTGACTCTTGTCTGCGCCGAGCTTATCGATAGGTCTGACGAATAAGTCTCGCCGTCCGATATGCAAAGGAGGGACAACAGGTTCTGGGATTGAGGTTGCATGAAACTTAAACGGGCAGACAAATTTCCCCTAGAACAATTCTTAAAGAAACTCATGGCGCAACCTTCCTATTGTACTTTTTTTAACAAGTTCACGATGTGTACGAAATTTTAACTTGATACGACCTCAGAAAGATCAGTTACAGGGCAGTGATTATCGTAGTCTAAAGAAAAACTGAAAAAACGGATAAATCGAGTACGAAAACTGCCTACTTCTCCTGCATGTTCATTAACCACAGTAGCTGTTTCTGTCCCAAAGAAAATTCCACGTTATATTCATCTCGGTTAAATGCCCCATCATAAAGCGAACACCTCCCACGCGAATAAAAACTACGCAGTCTCGACTTTTTAATTGAATTTCCATTTTGTTATTTACTCCTAACATAATATACAATTGCGTTTCTACAAAAATTATTGCACTGAAAGTACTTCATGTTTTATATATATCAAACCAATCCCTTGTACTCTCCCTTCGTAGTCACACTACAACCACATGCTGAAATTTTTGGAATAAGATTATTTGGTTTTCAAAAATACCATAGTGACATTCTAATCGAAGAAATTCGGACTATATGATCACGCATATATAAAACGCAGAAAATGTATTGTGTAAAAAATTTCTGCATCTTTTCGTCGCTAGTACACATTTATTTTATATAAGCAACTCCAATTTTCATTTTAACCTGGAGTTGCTAAGGAAAAATTGGATTATGTGCCTTAAAGTTGCTAAGTAGTTGCTAACAGGGGCTCGATTGTTCAATATCTCCCTTCAAAAGTCTAAGAGCAGGACGATATTACAGATGATTAAGTCTTTTTGAACAATTGCTGGACAATTTCGTTTTTTTTCATGTTAAGGACCATATTGAGTCCATTGTCTTAAATTTGGTTTGTTTGTCTGTTCTCTCTGTTTCTCAGTAAGTTGCTTAGTACATCTTTCCTGTCAGCCTAAAGAGTTGCTAAGGTGCCTAGTTTTTGGGGCAAATTTGGGGCTGAGACCTTAGCAACTCGGCTGCTTATAGAAAAAGAACGTGTACCAACTCAATAGCAAGTTAAGCCATCCCCTTCAACAGTATGGTTTGCTTTCGTTGTGTTAACAAAGCAATTACAAACTCAGGAAACATAATGGGAACATTTCGGAAGTCAAAAATTTCGAAATTTCGAAACCAAAATAGTTTTCGATAATAAAGATTTTGTCTAAAAGTATAAAACCCCGAAATTTTCGGAAGCTGAAGGTGGTGTACCGGAAATCAACATAAATAAAATTGTGTATAGGTAGATACGATAAAATAAATAAGTTATATATAATAGTCATATTTAACTAATCCATGGTTCAAACTAAACCTTGCAGAGTGATTTGTGATTGATGAACGAACAGAGGACTGGATTGTTGTTGTTGACTGAAGTATTCAACCTGAGAAAAAAACATCTATATTATAATACCCCTATACGTCTATCACGCAAAATAGTGACCGCAGTAGCGAGGGACACGAAATGCGGTAAAAAAAGGACGGGCGACACTTTTCCTTTATACTAATATAAACAAACTAGTCGTTAGCCCGTGGAAAAATCCACGGGGTCGCCCGTACTTTATATATCACATTTCGTGTTTCCGTTACGGGACGCGGTAACCCTTTTGAACACACAGAATACGGCTATTATTATAGAGATGAACACACAGAATACGGCTATTATTATAGAGAAGGTGAATTTAATAATGGCGCCCATAAATAATATTGAAGCATTTTTTTCTGTTCCTAAGAAAAGACCAGACTAATTTTTTCTTGCTAATTTGTTAACAAGAAAAAATTAATCTGGTTTTGTTCCGACTCATTACTAAAACCTCAGTTTCTACTACATTTTTTTCTGAAAGAAGCAGATTCATTGCAGTTTGGTTGTTTGGGTGCCCACTCCATAATAACACCTCATTTCCTGACACTTCTCGAGCACTGGCACTTCCCTTATTTTCTCTGTTATTTTAGGCTTGTACATTTATTTTATCGGAACCTTGGATTACCCCGAATGTAAATTTGACACAAACATGAAGACAGAACAGACTAAAAATTAATAATCATTTCAGAATAAATGTTCTAAAGTTTAATCCTTCCCAATATTTTGAAAAAGGAGAGTATACCATTGATCATTTGAACCTAAAATTCCAGACATTTTCCTGACATATCTGATATTCTTGACTTGTTCCTGACATTTTAACAATATTTAAAAAATCCCTGACTTTTCTAACGGATACCCTGGGGTTGCTTTTCCCGCCATTTATTTTAGAGACAAAGTACAACGGCGCCAACCAGTAGCTATTCAAAAAAAAAAAGTTTTTACCAATCACAATGAATAATACCTTGTTCGTGTCTTGTTTATCTTTTGAATTATAACCACTCATGGGTAGCAACATAAACCTTGGAGGATTGGGCACGAGTTGTACGACGCTATGTTCTTCTTGCGATAGGGAAGAAATTCGTGTCGTGCTAACTTGTAAGGAGTGTTTGTTCAAACTGGATATAGAACCAAATATTAACTAAAAAAAGTTGGTGAAAACGTTAGCAAAACAAAACTTTTTTTTGGCGTGCGTAATGACACGCCTGAAATGCTTCCATTTCATTGGATGTCATAAATGGCTTACAAAATTTTCCTAATATATACGATATGCATAAAAACACGTTGATAAGAAACACATTTATAAGAAACACGAGGCTGAGATGAAATATTGAGACAATTTTAAGTAAATTCACAGAGCTCTTGTAGGAAAGGAATTTAAAGATACAAAAAAATAGCCAGGCTCTATAAATGTTCATAAAATCTTTTTTAAAGTAGTCAAAAAAACATCCAGGTGTGTGTGAACAAGGAGGTTCAAATGAAACACTACGAAGCTGGAACTCGCTGGATACGCCACTGTTTTATAAATTTACGTATTTATTAACCATGCGCTTTTAAAATCGCTCAAACGGTTCACTTAAAGCGAGGCCTAGAAAAAAGGTTAAGGTTTCTCCGTATCAGTAAAATAAACCTTTGCTCTAATACTTGCTACTTTTCCATTCAGCTTTTCTTACAATTCTAGATTGTACCTACTAAGACTAAAATTACCTTTGGCACGCTGATATGGAGCCTGAAGCCGATTCCAAAAAACTATTGGAGTATTTAGACTTACCGAAGTTCTTTGAAGTTGTCGTTGTACGAAAGTATTGATGTGTGGGGTGAACACGTCTAAGTCGAAGGGATCAACAAATTTCTCTAATTCGTCAATCAACTTATTTGCATGTTGACGATACTTTAACAGCGCCTAAAACCATAAAACTTGTCTGTTGGTAGGAATTTCAAGTAAGTATGAAGAAGATTATTTCTTTACACGTGCAATGTTACTATGGATGAATCCAGTAGTTTTTTGTCAAAAAATTTATTACAAGTTTAAATTTCTCTAGCTTTAGGATGCCCGCTCTAATCTCGATAGAAAATCCTGAACCACTAATATTTACCCTTTTTTCATTAAGCAACCCAATTTTTAGGGTTAGGCGTTAGATAGATGTCTATTTTGGCCTCACCTTACCACCTGATATTTTATCAACACAGTACTGCCATTGTGAACATAAAAAGGCAATTTTATTACTCTCCTCAGTAGTTCACTAACACACGCAGCACAAAAAATGCATGCAAGGGAATGGATGTGAGATCTGAAGCAAGTTCCTAATGTTAGGCTCGGTATAAGGCCTAGACCCTAGCAGTGAAGTGGAAGCGATCATTTAAGAATGTAAGCAAAATAAACAACAATTTCAAAAGAACACCATTAAAAGCATCTCTTAAACCAAAAAAATTCCCCGGGCAGAAAAACATCTAAATCTTCCAGGTATCTTGATTTTTCTGGCCACACTAACCTTAAAAACAAAAACAAATAACACCTACCTCATCTTTTGCGTCAGTGTTTCCGCCAAAGATCTTCGAAACAAACTTTACATCGAATATCATTTGCAACGCTTTGTTTTGAAACAAAACTTTTTGTTTTACTTCATTTACAAACGACTCATGAGAAGAAAAGATTGATTCGCCAATATCGGTTAGAAGCGAACTGATCGTCTGTCTATTAAAAAAGAGGCCGTGTTACTTAGACGGTAAAATGCTTTAAAAGATTTGTTCCTCCTTGCACTGATTACAGGATGGCTAATTATTTACCTAGTCTTAAGTGCTTTCTCCGGAAGGAAACCTATTTCCCGTTGATAGAAAAAAACTTAAAACTGCAAAGACTAAATCCCCTTTAAATATGCAAACTCGCATTCAACGGTGTAACCGGAAGGAAAACACACCTAATCAAATCTACAATCAGTCAGCTGAAAATGTTTTAGGATGTAGGAATAATTTTAATTCGGTTTTTCTCTGTGAAACAAAAGCAAGCGATGCATGATTGGATTTTAACAAAGCCGAAATTTAAAAAGGGAGGAATCACATATACCGATATGCGAATTCTCGACGTGTAAAATACGACTTTTATTTTGGTTTACATTCCACCAGAGCATGTCACAAATTTCCTTAAAGGTATGAAAATCCCAAAAATATTTCCAAAGTTTTTACTCGTATACAGATGTACGTTGATATTTTAATAGAGAAATCTATAACGGAGAAGAAAAGGAAGAAACAAAACGTGCGCAAATTGCATACATACCTGTCCATTTTACTTCCGCCGACACGATGAAACTCTTCCGCAAGTCGATACAGCAACGATGACAAATAAAACGAAATCTAGCAGAAGGAAAAAAATTCGAAACATTCAGATCCAAGTTGTTTGAATTGACAAATATTCCGATAATCAAATTTTTATTTTAAGCACTTTCTGTATGCTTTTGTCCGAGAATAGAGGGTTCAAAGTTCAACTTTCCCCACCGCGGTAAAAAAATAAACATGGTATCCTAATTCTGAAATCACGTACTCTGCTTGTTTTTTAGAGCTATAAATAAAACACACTGGTTACTTCGTACCTGTGCAGGTACTCTTATGTTCGATTTGACTTTTTCTCCACTTTCATTCTCTTCTTCGATCGTCACATCTTCCCAGTTTGTCGTGGCAAACAAAGTCAGATCTTCTGATGATGACAGCGTATTTTGAACCAAGGAAAGCGTAACGTTCGCTATCCACTTTGTCCATAGAGAGAAACCATATCTACTTTGCTCGGCGAAGTCATCCTCCATTGTTTTGAAGCCTTCTGTTTTCTTTGTTAAATGTTTTCGACTGATCTGTCGTGAAATTTGTCGTTTTAACTGGGGTTTGTTAAGAGTGGAATCGTACTCGATGACTTTCGGTATGTTATAACACAAATCTGGGACACCGAGGCAAAATCGACTTAGAAACGTAGCTCTAAACCAAAACAAAAATATATTTAAATGTAGGTGCTACGAAAGAACTAACAAGGTTCCTCTCGCAAATTTGAAACCAGTTAGTTTAGGCATAACATAATTTCGAAAAATCGTACTTATCCAGCTCTGCAGTAGCTGCCATCGCATCATCTGTGTTCACACTTCCCAACTTCTTCTCGACCTCATTCAACATAGTCTTTATATTTTTGCACAGCTCTTTTACTTTTTCTGTAAAAAGTGAGTTTAAACTTTCCTTCATTATATTCGCGTCTCCGTATTTTTCAAACGGGTCTTTATGATCAGGGGTGACATCTTCGGAATCAAAAATTAATTTTTGTACCTAAAGAAACATAGTCTTATTAATTAACGACGTTTCTATCAAATTGTAACAAAAGACTTGAACGAATTTTGCTGCATTTTTAGGTTACAAATTTGACATTTTACTTTCCGAAATAGGTGGGTGGGAAATTGGCAGATGGTTTGGTAAAGAAATGACAGTTCGTGAGGGAATGACAGTTCGTGAGGGAAGATAGTCACAAAATTACGATCAAGAAATATGGGACCTAAAATGACAGAACACTATGTATTATCTATACTCTTGTACCGACTACTGGCATTAGAAGATGCAACCCTTACGGAGAAGCAGAAAGGTCACCACCACTGCACTTTAGCAGGGATACAACTGACATTCTAAGGTGTAACACATTAGCAAACAAGGCATCACTCGCCAACATCGAAATATATGTTCATGTCCTTTTAAAAAACCCACAAAACCTCCAAACTATGTTAACCGCAGAAAAACAAATCCTGCACATTGTACGTGAAAGAGCACAAAAAATACTGAAACAACAGAACACCAAACAGAGGACTCTTCTGTTTCAAGAGCATCCTCCTCTACTTACATCTTTTTTTATAGCTCTCCTTCTTCTTTCATTCTCATCCAACTTATCTTCATCGGGTTCACAGAAAAACTGTTTGACGTCCACCAAGATGGAGTGCAAACTATCGTTGAGCTGAACACACAGCCTAAATGAAAAGTATTAATTTTGTCAAGAAACAATGTTTAGCATGGCTGACCATACACTAAACGCATAAATTTTGTTCTCCCTACCTTTTAATAGAAGGGGTAAATGATTTTACTTTCAAAGAAAGCATCCCTTCAACACCTTCAGCATTCGAGTCCAGCAGTGAAGAAAAATCTTGTGGGAACTCATGCCATGTAAAACTGTTCAGATCATGGTCCCAGCATGAATCGTCTATACCGTTCTGCGAGTCGTCCAAATGCACCAAAACGTCATGTAGACTGCCAGATAGTGCAGAAAAACACGTGGAGAATTGTTTTTCTAAAATAATCTAGGAATGAGAAGAAAAAAAAAGGTTACTTAAATCTTCTATATCAGTTAGGTAGAGCCCTTAGTAATCCAATGTGAAGATTGTCAAAAACAAAACCCAATGTGATACATTTTTTTAATCACATTCAAAGGATGACAACATTATCCGCACCTTATTATTGCTCACTGTGCCAATTCTGGATGGAATCAGAGTATATAATACCCTACCTTACCAGACAAGATTGTTCCTCACTATTAAAAAAATTGTCACTTTAGTCTTACTTTTATTTTTCTGATTAGGCAATATGGATATTCCAGCCCAATTCAATGAAAAAATGGTGCAATGTGTGAAAAAGGGAAATGTTAATGTCACTGACATTTGATATCTTTTTTTGTTCATTTTAATAACTTTCATTTCAACACAAAACAGGAAAATTTTAGTTGCCGTCATAATGCACGTTTTTTTGTCCCTTACCTCAATTTTAAGTAAAAAAAAAGATTTTGACAGCAGATAATTTTGACGTAACCATTTTAAGCAGAGACAAAAAACGGCAAATAATATAGTAATATACCCTACTTTGGCTCGTTCTACAAAAAGAGGTCGAAAGAATTCATCCCAAATTGATAATGAACGGTTCAAGCACAAGCGACAGTATTCTTCCCAAGTTTTCTCCTTTTCCTCATCATTCGCAGATTCCTTAATAAAACAAGTATTACTCCTTTTCTTGCTATTAAAAAATTATTATCCTGAAGTGGCTGTTTCAGGGTGCCTCAGCTTCAAAGTTTTCATTCACACTCCATAAATGTTTTATGAATGTTTTTAGGATATTATTTATTAGCCCCGCTCAGTATGTTAATAAACAATTTTTGTTAAATAAAATAAACGTCAGCATTTTGAAATGGAGATGCACAGAATTTGTTAATTTTGGCGTAGTAACAGGGAATATTGGGTAATACAAAGAATAATAGAGTGTAAGATTATAAGTAAAAATTACCTAGTAAAAATTACCTAGTAAAAATATAGGCTTTATTTAATTTCTTTGATGTGCTGCAGTTTTTTGTGAATTACATATTTTTTTGGCACACATAGTGAAATCTGATTTCTGAACACAAAGACAACAATTCTGTTACTTATTTTAAAAAACCTAAGAAAAAGCGCAACACAAGAAAGGGTCTATTTTCTAAATTGATGTCACAAGGAGGATTTAAAATTATTTAAAACTAAGAACTTTTCCTTTCTTTCTCTACATACTGTAGCAATCTTCTGATAAAGAATGTTAACTTTGAACTCCTTACTTAAAAATGACTGGGACTAAAATTCAACTGCCACTCCATTCAATGTAACCGTATAACAATCCCTAATTTGGTCATCATCCAACTAACTAACTAACTGCTATGTAATGTAATAGTGACTATTTATCAGCTTCTAATGCGAACTTAAACTTACATTCTCAACCAAAGTGTCAGATCTAAGTAGCTCAAACACAGCATCGCGTATAACAGCAAGACCTTTAATGTTGTTGACAAATGACAGCAAATTCTTAACACCATGATGTACATCTTTGATAGACCTATACAAAAATAGTTGGTAACTACTTTAGACTACTTTTTAGTTGGTTTTAGCCTTTTTCATGAAAGTATTCAAAATGGCAATTCAACAATTGGAAGAAATTTATCCTTTGAATTTTTTTTAAAAAGGTGTTTTAAGTTGAATTTTGAAATGAACGTTTATTAAACTTTACATTCTCTCAAGAAGTTAACCTTATTTAAATAAAAACCAATATACATATATTACAATGAAATAATATTGGCCTGTTTCTATAAAGGCTGCCGTTCTACGAAAAGAAGAATACTATTCTGGTGATGTCGAAATATGTACGATATATAAAGGTAGCGGAACTACACGTCACAAAAAATGCGGGAAGTAGTTTCACTAACTTTAGGATCCATCGACAGAGATGAAAAGACTGAATGACTACTCAAAAACACATGCATATAGACGTGATAAGCGCAAATCACATCTTACGTCTTATCCATGCTATAATTATTGAAAAATGATGTTTGTGCTTTTCAGAAATAATTTTGGAAAGCCGAACATAGAACTTTTGACACTTGTGACCCATTAATGAACGTTTATTCCAAAAATTTCTCAATTTCATAAAAATTTGTTAGTTTTTAAGGCTAGTCTACTCTATAATTTGAGTTTTTGCAGTTTTAATTTCGTCAAATTGTGATTCAAGAAACAAAACATACCCACTTAGCCATTCAATAGCATGCTTCTGAAGATATGAAACAGATATGGAAACAGGAACATCACGCATCTTTGGTACGAACTCTAAAATAAAATGAGAAAAGTGAAAGACATATACCACCACAACATATTTGAACAACAGATTGCTTCGAATACTAAAAAGGTAACACTGTGACTCCTTTACCTACTTTCATTACGACTACGTATGCAGTTATATTTTAATACAAAAAGAATTCTGTTTTAAAACTGCAATTGCTGACAAAATAAATGAAACAAAGGTAGTTTTTCTGTCCTTTGTCAAACATGGACAACAGGGCCAAATAGTCAATACTCTGTTGCAAAGGCACCACTTTTGCACACACGTAGGCCAGGTGGACAGCATTTAAAGGTAAAGTTTGGTGGCATTTTATATCCCTTCCACACAACAAAATAATTCAAGCCATGAATAGTGTGGTATGGACTTACCCAAATAACTTAAGATCGTAACTCCTAATTCCACTATGAACATTCACAAGTTCAAAATGAGCAACTTTAATATAGAAATAGTCTATGTAATCACTTGGTGGCGACAAATTTCGAAATTAACCGTCTTGTTTCATTACATTTTGCCTATGATTTTTATGGTTCTTTAAGAAATAGCAACCAGCAAACAAATTCTTGTACAATGCATCATTATAGATGTGTAACAGTTGCTATTATGCTGAGGGTTGTACAAGAACATTTGCCAGTTCTGATTTTTTAAGGACAGAATAACAGTAGAAATGTTTACATGTTAAAAACGTTGACAAATCAACAACTGCGCAATATTGTTTTTGTTGTTACTTTCGTTAAAATTAAACAAACAAGAATTTTCAAATTAATTAGAAAAAGGAACAATTATGTAAACTTTTTTTCATAACGGTTTATAAAGAAAGCAAAGCAAAGCTAATAGAACAGATATAAAACCACAAAAATATGTGTCCATCTATTTGAAACAATTGAGTCTTCACTAACTGGTTTGAATGTTATACACAGAAAGTTATATTTGTCCAGCTGGTAGTAGTAGACAGTTTAACCGAATGAAAGTTATGCATCAAGGTCTACAAAGGCAATGTTGCTTTACTTTTATCATTGCTGTAAATAATTTATCATATCTTCCTTTTTTACTTATTTTTCTTTCATCTATACATCATTTCCATTCATCACCAACAAAACAACAAAACTAGAAAACAAACCTGAAACAGTTGGTGGTAAGTAGCGCGAAACTGTAAACACATCAACGTCGTTACCGAACAGTGTTTGAAATACTAAACGTAAAAAAATTAAAAACAAGTCACCTAGTTTTTACGGCTAAAAACTGAAAAAGAAGCACAGGATAAACGACCAAGAAAATCATCTGACTCAACAGGGTGAAACTACTGTGAATATCCAATATTGAATCAAGGCAAAACAGGGTTGTAATAAAATAAATAGCAAATCCAATGCTTATTTCGGTAACTTACACGGTGTTATATTGGGGCTTTTCTGTGCAGTAATATCTTGTAAAACTTTGTAGAACAATGGTTTCATATCTAAACACGAAACAAACTGTAGTAGTAGACACACTGTACAATCGTAGCACCCTCAACCAAAACAAGGAAACAGCCTAAGAAGGCAACAATTATTTTATGGTACTATTTTAACAATTATCATTATTTTAAATTTAAATTAAATTTTATTATAAGGACAAATCCCTAACTGAATTTAAATTCAAAGGTTTTGCCATAAATTTTTTTGAGAAAATTTCAGCAAAAACTCTTGGTATTGCCCCTGGTGATTTAAAGTGCCTCAAGCTAATAACACAGGAAAGCTATAAATATAGTGTTGTATCATGTTTACCTTCAGACGTTTTGTTTTCACTAGAATAAAATAACGTTATCATTTGTTGAATACTCAACCGTAGCATGTAAGTGATGTCGCATATCTGTTTCTTCACACTGATAGCTAAACGATAAAATTACAATAACACACAAACTTGCGTAAAACATATGACACAAACGGGAAAACAGTTGAAATGATATACTGTTCTGATACTTACAGTGGAAACTTGAGTGAAATACATCTTGTATTGCAGACTAAAACACAAAATTAACTGTGAAGAAGAAACATAAGAATGTACAATGTTATCCTCACTTGTTTCTCGCCTTTAATTGACGTATTACCAGTTTCTTGTGTTTTCTTATATTTTATATGGCGCATATAACTATATTATAACAAGAGAGAATGCCTAATGGCTATTGCAGTCCCCCCTTCCTTTACACAGGGCAGCCAAAAGGAAACAAGACAACATTGGCAACCATTCAACATAATGTAAATACCTTTCTTGCCATTAAAAACTCTGTGAATATTTGTCGTGGTGACAGACTGTCCAGCAATGATATGCAACAAAGACTTTCCGATAACGCCTAAAAAAGTTATGAAAAAACACATTTATCAACAAACTGAAGAAAATAATGTAGTGGTAACACAACAACAATTGTTACCTTATCTGGAAGTGTGGCTTCTTTAAGTGATGTTCTGCCACCCTAGTAAGAGAGTACATGTATAGAAAAACTGAGAAAACAATAATGCAATAAGAAATAATCATCGTATAAGCTTGGCTTACCTTTAAAATGGATGGTTTGAAGTGACTAATGGCTGCCCACTGGTGGTGCAGAATGGGAAAGGAAGCCTGCAGAAAGTAAACAAAATATTAAACATGGTTAGTAACAATTGTAGCCACATTAATTAAATTTAGAAGAAGTATTCTGCTGAAAGGGGTTTTCATTTTTAGGCCTAAAAATGGTAAAAACAATAAAGAAAAATAGTAAGGAGAAAACTTTTCTTAGAACTGTCTTTAAAATTTATTAAACATTATATACAACACAGAAAATAAGATACTTACATAAACATCTCTGTTTTGTCTTGATTGCCCAACATTAATATTCAAGCTTCTATTCACAATGTGTTGAGAAAACAAGTATAACTGAGCAGCAAGCAAATATTGATGTGTATCCAATGCACTCCAAATCTTTAAAAAACAGTATATACCATTATTTCAATATTGTTTTAATAAAAAAAAAACATTCTTGTGTTTGTTGGTCCACTTTCCAGCACCAAAAAATTTTGCATGGCTCAATTTTGTTGGCACTTAATAACATTCTCAATCTACATGTAATTGAAAAACCACTAGTACCTGTTATTGAATGGTTTAAGTTGAATTTTAAAAACATTTGAGCGCTGCAATGGTCAACACAAAATGGTTATATCATAATTTTCACAAGACACTAAACTTTTTAAATCAGTCTGCTTACTTTTTCTGGCGTATCCACAAGCAAATCCATTTGTGTAGCCAAAGAATAAAAAGCATGCTCTTTCGATCTATGATGAACAAAAAGAAGAAATAATCATCGTATAGGCTTGGCATACCTTTAAAATGGATGGTTTGAAGTGACTAATACACAGTCTGTGTAGCCAAAGAATAAAAAGCATGCTCTTTCGATCTATGATGAACAAAAAATTAATAAATGAAAATATGTTTTACAGGACACTATTTTGCATACATTGGCTTACACAGTCGGGGTTTGGTTTGGTTGCACAACTAATGTTTAAAAAACTGAGGATATTGCTTTTAGATGCATTGGAAGGTTAAAGATGCGAACCTTTATCATGCTTGTTAAAAAAAGAAATAACCATAAGATTTCTCCCTGTGCAAATACTAGTTCTCTAATTGCCCAAACCCAGTATTCTACTTTGGTACCAGGGTGTATGGTGACACATACTTTCATCTCTGAGATATTCAGAATGAGTATAAACACTACATGTCTAAGCTGCCTCTGCACAAAAGTTTATTCAAGTGAAATCTTAAGTTAAAAAAATACAACACATTTTAAACTTTTAGTTAATAATCTAACTTGCATCAAATTTGAATTTTTATTGCTATAAAATCACAAACTGAAAATTTACTCCCAGGTATGTGAAACTCTTGAATCCGGAAAAGTTAATTTACAAAAGTTTGTGGCAATTGTGTTGTTGTGTACAGAAAACAAAACGCGCTTATATAAAGTTCTTCACATTAAAATAGGACCCACTGTGCAATAGGTAAAATGTATGTTGTTACTAATATAAGTTGCATTTTTTTAATTTTGCAGAAACATTTAGCTGTGTAGAGGTATGACAATCTTCACTACCTATTAAAATAACGAAGTGTTTTGTTGGTGCCTGGGTAGCTTTTTTTCACAACCCAGTAAGCTAGAAATGTCGAATCTTTTAATTTTGGCCTAAGACATATAATGCAATTACAGCCTAAACTTTGTCTTAAAAAAAATATTAGTTTGCAATTTCTTGCTGACCACAAAAAGTTTAGGCCAGGATTTTTCAATATTATTTTATTTTTCCAGTATTTCGCCGATTTACGACCCCAAAAATAATTAAACTGTACTACCTCAAATTTTTTTTCTATAAAGTATAGCTAAATAAAAATGTAGCAAACAAATTGCTAAACGAATATACAAAACAGCAGAGTACACTGTGATAGTGCTCTTTAAGCAGCTACCATATTTGTTAATATGTACTACTGATGTACTACTGATGGTGCAGAATTTTGCTGTGACTGTTCAGTGCTTAGCATCAATAACGTCAGTCCATCTTCAGTCCAAGGAAGCTATTTAAGGAACAACTGTCATTTTTTTTACGTTTAACTGTGCTCGATACACAGGGACTAAAAACGTCAACAAACAGCAGTTCTGTGGTGAATGATTGTAATGCGCTTTCCCCAGAGGTTAAAAAAATAGACCCAGCGGAATACAGTAAAGCGAGGCTCAGGTGAAGAAACAAAACTATGAATCCGTAAAATGGTAAATCCACCATTAATTAAGAACAACGTTAGTTAAATCAATTTTAACAAAATTGTTTCAACATTTGCAAAAAATAGAAGTGTGCACAACTTACTCAGATACTTTTTTGTCTGACTTGTTGCTGTCTTTAACAGTATCAAAACTGGAACACAGATCGTCAATGACGGAAATACCAGAAAAAACCTATATAAATTGTACACAGGTTCAGTTACTACAAAATTAAAGGGAACAAGCAAATAAACAAATTAACAATTATCACCTCAGATGTTCCAACCATCATGTCTTGAATAGTATCAGCAGCATTGATCAAATCCCTGTAACGCTCCCTAACATGTACGTTAACAAAACATCTTACAGACAGCTGACCCTGTTTGGCACAATAATAACTCCAAAACTTGACCTTAATTTTTACTCCATTTTTTATAGTTATGGCTGATGAACTGGCTAACTGTTCAAGGAAGAAAAAATAATGAATTATACATAAAGAAAAAAGGAAACAAAGGATAAAACAAATATAACCTGAAGATAAAAACTACCCTTGAACAACACATTAAAATAAAAAGTATTATACATAATGGGAACTTGTGGAAAGTTTAAAAATCCTGTCATTTTTTCCTGACATTTCATAAAAAGACCAAATTTTCTTGACATTTTGCGTATACAAACTTTAAATTTCCTGACAATTCCTGATATTCCTGACAGAGTGGACACATTATAAGGTTTTTAGTTCTAGCATAGATTTGGCCCTGCTGATATAGTAGTAGATTTCAAATTGTAAGAGTCTATAAAAATTAATAGTTTTACAATAAGTAATTGCAGGTTCGCCTCGATTTTACACAACTCTTATTCAAATTCATAATGTATAGAAAGAATTGTATTTCGTAACTAAAGTATATACTTGCTTCACAATAAAGAAACTTTAAAAAATTAAGTGTTGTGTCTCAGCTTACCCAACCATTACACGAAGATCTTCTTTCTTCTTTTCAATTTCACTTCTAAAAACAAACAATGAACTCACATAACACTTCTACCTAATAAAAATTTAATCTTGTACTACTTGTAAACAGATTAATTTTCTTCATTTTACGTTTTCCATTCATTATGTATGTTGGTGCTGACGTGTGCTAATATAAAGGTCTCAGTAGATCAGTTGTTGTGAGACGCAATGTCTTACAAAGAATATCAAAAAGATATTTTATGATGGCTAAATTTCTTAAAAATCTCTCTGAAGTTTAGTGCATGAAGTTTGAGCTTCAAAAAATTGATAGCCACCACGACATTGCAGAACTTTTAAATGTTTTGAACTGATTGATTCAAAAAAAATAAATATGATAAAGTTGTTGTTAAAAAATTTAATTGTTGACAAAAGCAAAATAAAGGAAGTTGGAAGGCAAAATTATGATGTGTATTTCTAGAGAGAAACAAAATGTCCATTGATGTATATTAAAAATCAATATTTGATGTGCGGCGGTAAAATGAAATGCAATTCTGTATGCAGTGTTCGAATTAGCAGTTCGCAATTCGCAATTTGCGAATCGAAATGCCACTTTTGCGAATCACTTTGCGAAGAAAATGATAAAATTGCGAATGGAATATTTTTGTATATCTTCGTTGTCTTTTTTGCAATATTAAAAATTAATCATTCCTTCTTTTTGTTTGTTGTGTTTCCATTTAATTCTCATGTTTTGCTTGTAACCCTTTCCGTTAGCGTATTTCACTTGTACATATTTAATGAAGTTTCGACTGAAAATATGTGAGAAAGTTTCGTGACATTTGCTTCTGAAAAGCCGTTTTGATTATAAGAAATTGTTATTAAAACCTTATTTATCAAGCGCAGCTCATTATAAATGATTGCGTAAAATATTTACATGTTAATTTATCATACGGCCATTGTTTAGACAAAATTATAAAGTCAAAATGTTTTTTTTTTAAACTTTTCAGTCTCAATATCGGCAAATAGTTCAATTAAAGTTGTGTGCGCAAAGAAAAAAAGAAAATTAGAATAGAACAGGTAGATCGAAAGTGTTTTTAACAGAAAATCAGTGTTCTTATTTTCAGCGCAGTTAGCGTTAGAAATAAGAAACAGCATTTTACTAAAAGACTCATGTTTGAAACAAACATATTTTTTGTGAAACAACTTTAATCAGTATGCTGTATTTAACTTGCGTTGTAATATTCACAAAAACTGGTTAAGAACCTCTGAAACAATAATTACATTTTGAATATTTTCTTACAGTATGCTATAAAAATAAACTTATTTCATTTTTGCAACATTATTTCGGCTATCGGAGACAAGAAAGTTAAAACTGAGAGAGTCGCTAGCTCAGACGCTCAGTTCTCGTGGTTGGGGTTCACAAGTTTAAACGTCCCCCACTTGTCTCCAACATAAAAAAATAATAACGCTGGAAAAAGTAAAGCTCGCAGGTCACAAAAAAATACAAATTCTCGTCGAAAAACAAGTAGCTACTAATGAACAAGCCAATGGTCATTGATCTACGGTGTTCCTAGGCCACATCTAGATGGTGGTTTACTTCGTTACAGAGTGCCGAAATCTTTGCGAACCGACTTTACTTTTCTAATTCGAACCCTGGTATGCACATGCATATAATGCAGTAATTTGTCAATATCAACAACTTTCATAGGTATTAAACCATACCTTATTTTTCTTTCCACAATTTTGATGTCATCAATTCCACACGTCTGAAAGAGGTTGTTGACGTCAGAGGGTGTTGCAGCCATATTGTTGGATAGACAATATTTTTAGTTTCTTTTTGAAATAAAAAAACATAAAAGTATACAGTATTATATCACAACAGTTCTAAAAATTTAAATTTCAAAATGTGCAAATTCTGGCACACATTTTAATTCAAAAGACAAAAGATTAGCAGTTATTTAAGCACCTTGTATGAAATATACCATTTAAGTTTTAAAAGAAAAAGCATGACTGATAGTGCAGAATTACCAAAAGCAAGATTTTTCTTATGATAGAAATCTTCAGTAAGAGCATTAATTTTTGTGATTATTTAATTATCAATCATTTTAAATCATACTCGTACAAATTCACTGTGAAACATTTTTTATGTCGGAGCAACAACAATCACTATTACATTAATTTTATGCATGATTTCTGAGCATAATGTACAAAATTAAGGAAACTAATCCACTTTGTACACAAAATTAACTCCACTCCATTTAAAGATCAATAAAAAAGACAAAATAAAAAAATTATTTTATGACTCAGAAAGCGGATTGAACTCTCATGTAACACAATTTTTTTTAAGCCACCCTAATAACAGAGCACTAACCACATTCAAACAACAACAGAAATCACTTTGATCATTTAACAGGTGAACTCTGAGAAAACTATTGTTAATAAAAACATTTTTACTCAACAGCATCTTCTGTAGTAAAAAGGTGTCAAAATAATAATAACAGTTAGATTTAGCAAAATTTTAGGGTCTTTATATTTTATATGTACACGCAACTATTTTTACAAAATAGAAAATATCACAGTCTATAGTGTCTAAACTTTAAAAATCTAGAGTTGTACATAAAATAAGTGTGTTGGAAAGACTGTAACTCTTTATAAATCTTTGTTTTATCTTCAACATTGTTTATGTCACTGGTGTTGTCTATCTTTGATTGTTCTACATTGTTTATTTCTTACGTTGTTTATGTCGAGGATGTTGTTTACATACAACATGTAATCTTCCGCGTCTCCAAACAAATCTACATGCTGCACACCTGAGCTTCAACGACGATTTTACTTTGTATGTTCTGACGTTACTCAATATAGCATAGGAGAATCCATTGTAATATGTCTGTGACAATAATCCTCTGCAAAATGTAAACAAACCAGACATTTTTTTTACTACTGTTATGTTATACTAAAATAATGAAATAATAAATCATATACACTATAAAGAATTAAACTTCCACATTTTAAAAAGAATTGCACAGCTAAGCTGCTAGACAATTAAAAAGGTTGAGCTTTTATTAGTTTTTAACAGACTCTTTTTCATTCCTATACTTTTTTGACTCAGTTTTTAGGTGAAATGTTTTTTCAGCAATAGTAAATTAAGTATTTATATATTATAACCTCTTTCTCAACTCACTTTTTCTTTAACAAACTAGCAAAAAAACAACAACAAAACTTGGTAGTAATAACTGAATTGTTGCTTTTTACGACTATATCCATTAAAAAAATCAAACTTTAAGCACCTGCAAACTTAAAGGGAACCCAAGGTATAAAATGATGTTGGACTTTATATTATAGAGCTTAAAAAGTTGGTTAAATTTTTTAAAAAGCTCTTTCCGTTCTCAAGATATTCACATTTAAAGAATTTGAAAAAACCTGACATGCAGATCCTAAGTTATGGGGTCATCAGCAAAAAATTAAGAGGCCTGGGACGACCAAACGAGTGTCATTTTGACAAAAAAATTTATATTAATCAATTCACCTTTATAATATCTATGCATTGATAAAGTTCAAATGCACATCCATTAACAGTGTATACAGCATAATTAAATCCGAAATTCTTTAAATGTGAATATCTTGAGAACAAAGAAGCATTTTAAAAAATTTAAAAAGACTTGTTAACCAACTTTTTAAGCTCTATAATATAAGTGCAACATCATTTTATACCTCGGGTTCCCTTTAAGCTTTTATTAACGATGATGAGAAAGACTTAAAAACGGGTCTATGATAAAATATACACTTGTCACATGATAAACACATTCAAACAAAAAGAAATACAAAAATTGGTCTGTCTTTATATTTTTTTAAAAAATAACAAGGCTTCTGGATACTTTTCCTTGGCATACATAGCATTAGTCATCGCCATATCAATCTTTTTTACATAAACAAACACTCTATAACTTGTTGTGAAACCTTTTGCATCCAATTCTCTTCAAACTTCATCTTCTTTCAGCAACATATTAGGTATACCTTTACTTATAGGAAATTTACGACCAGTTTCTGGGCATATAAGATTGCCTTCCATGACCTCAACTTCCATTAGGACATGATGAACATCTTTTAAAAATTCTTCGTTTTCACATAGTTCATTCTCCTTACCAGCAATCTCTACAGGTAAATTTTTTCCATGTCCTAGTGCATGTGCTGTTTCAACAAGCGCTTTCCATTCCAGCTTATGAATAAGTCGCGTAAGAAAATCTGCATTAAAATCAGCCTCTTTTAATTGCACATCAACGGCCTCGATCTTGAAAGGAAATCCATTTTTGACGCCTTTGATATTGCAGGTTAGCATATTATGTGTGAGTAGTTTCATTTTGTCTAAAACATAACCATGGAGTAGCATATAAATTATTTTTTTACAAAAAATATAAGCTGGTATTAGGGGCGGATATAAATCACAGATTTTTTTGTTAATTGCAAACTTAGTTCAATCTCCTCCCAAGTCACTACACTTTTACAAAACGTAACCTATATAAGCAAGGCTTGAAAGTCTACAAAAATAACTAAAGCGTTCCAGCCAAACTGTAGTTCTGGCTAGACCTGCAAAAGAAAACATCTTAAATTTTTTCAGGTCTAAATCGCACGTGTAATATCCAAAATCGCTCATGCGAAATTTATTTTTTTTATGCAATTTATAACTAAAATAAACTGCCTAAATTATAGCTACAGTACAGTCCGAATGTAAGCTTCTGCGTACACGCTATACAACACCTTTTCCTGCAAGTCAGAAGCCCTTTAATCTTTTGTTTATCGTAATTACTTTAATGATCATAGCGAGAGCTATGTTGCGAGTGATTTAACAAAAGCTTCGCGATAAAACAATACTGTAATTATTTTCTCATAACTGGAGTTTTATTGTTAAAACATATTGAAAATAAAATCCCCTTAGGTATTAGCGCAAGTAATGAAATTTAATGATTTGTTAACTACGAAAGATTAAAATAAATCGCACAAAAATATTGTTTTTAAAAATGTTTTTGTGCATGTTTTTTTTTTATCTTTTAAACTTGGTCCGTTTTAAAAAATATATTTCTTAACTTATAAATGTTTAAAATTAGGCTAGCTAAACTGTAATACAGCAAGACTTTTAGTCAATACCATTTAGGATCAATAATAAAAACAAGGTAGAATATGCTTGTCGTAACACCCTCCTCCGTTATGAATTTTAAATAAATTATTTTAACACTGCTAAAAACTTTAAATATTGTCAACTAAACCATAGTCCGTAAAAAGAATTTGCACTTAAATTTAGATTTCCCTATAAAAATGCGCAAAAAAAACATTAAAAAAACATTAAAATTGTTTGTTTATTATTTTAAGTAGGAGAAGAATAACTTGCTGTATAAATTTTGAAACAGCGCAGGTATAACTTGATGTACAACTTTCAAAACAGCACAAAACTAATTCTTGCTGTATAACTTTCAAAACAACGCAAGAAAAATTCTTGCTGCGTAACTTTTAAAAACAAGTTTTTGAGCATGCAAGTATTTTATCTTTTCACCTTGAGAATTAGTTACATTTTTTTAGTGAGACAAATTATTATTATTTTTCCTTCGCAACTAAAAAATATAAACTGCGTGCGTTATGCGAAAATACATAGAAAAAAATGGTTGTCGTAACACCCTCTTCCGTTGTTATTTTTTATTATTTTTTGTTGTTGTTCCGACCATACATTCTCGATATAAAATTATTTTTATTTCGCCGACCGACTGTAAGCTACTATCAACTTCGCCCGTAGAACAACTTGGAGTCACCTTATAAAAAAAACTAAAAAATTATTTTAATAAAAAATTTTATTGTTGTTATGTTTTTTGTGCAGTCTTATAAAAAATCTATGTCCCACATGTGCGATTTTTTTTAAGGAAGATAGTATAGGCAAAAATTATGTTTTATCATAACAGAACGGAGGAGGGTCTTACGACAAACCTATTCTGCGATGTTTTTTTTCTATTATTTTTCCTATAAAGCGGACTATTTAAGCGATAGTCAGCAGTATTGTATTTTAGCTAGCAAACGTATTTCACCATTATACAATATATATATGATTTATTATAATAATCATAACGAAGGAGGGAGTTACGACAATAACGCGTATCTTGTTTTTTTATCAAGTCTTTTCAGATCATCGTCACGATTACTGACGCAAGTTAAGATTTACAAAAAATTTAAAGCAATGTATGTAATGAACGATGTATTGAAATCGTGTTCTGAAAATATAAGATATTTTAAATCTTCCCTCAAGATAAAAATTAAGATAGCACAGTAAGGTTTATTTTTATATTTTTAATTGCTTTTGTTTACAAATTCTATAGACTTCGCGCCAAAAGTATTCTCAACATCGTCACACGCAGGTTATTGTTATTTATACAATAAGTTTCCCTGATCTTTTCAATATTTTGCGGTGTAATTATCTTCTCTAAAAAACAATAGTCTATTATAAAAGTAATTATTTATGCGAGTTGAGCGTACGCGGAAGGTTACATTCGGACTGTACTGTACATAGTGATAGATTATCTATTGCTAAAATAGTTATAATACAAGTGAAAAACAAGACAGATTATTATTGCTGTAAGACCCTCCATCGTTTTGATTATTATATAAGATGGCCAAAATATGCTAGCTAAAATGTGATACCGCAAGACTATCACTAAAATAGTCTGTTGTATAGGAAAATACTATAAAAAAAGGCAGAATACACTTGTCATAACACCCTCCACTGTTATGACTATTACATGTTTTTCTCTTTGTTATTGACAAAATTGCACAAATGTAATATTTAAAGACCATATGGGAAAATAAAAAAAAGCAAGACAGAATATGCTAGCCATAACACCCTCCTCCGTTATGGTTTTAAATAAGTTTAATGCTGTAAAAGACTTTAAATATTGCCAACTAAACTATATTCCCTAAAAAGGTTTTGCACAAGACTGCGTGAAAATCATTAAAAGAACACTAAAACTTTATAAAAATAATTTCTCTGTTGATTATATTATTTTAAATGGGAGGAGAACAACTTGCTGTGTAAATTTCGAAAACAGCACAAGTATAATTTGCTATATAACTTTCCAAACAACGCAAGTATATTCTGTATAACTTTCGAAACAACACAAAAAAATTCCTGCTGCATAAATTTTTAAAAGCAAGCTTTTGAGCAGCAAGGCAAGTATTTTTAACTTTTCACCTTGACAGCTACTTGTTTTTCATAAATCAAATCAAAAGAACAAATTGCCATTACACCCTTCTCCTTTAAATTGCAGTAATAAAGATTTTAAAAAAGCACGCAAAGCCTTTTCTTCATTCACCGATCCTGTTTTGATGGTTTTTAAATGATCAATGGTGCTTTCTCTGATCCTGTTTTGACTGCTTTTAAATGATGTATATACAACAATTTTTTTGCTTTCTGCAATCTCGTTTTGCTATTTTTGTGATGAAAAGTGCAGACATTTGAATAATAGCTAAATTTCTTTAGAGATCTGCGATGTATATATGATAAACACGTGTTATATTGAAAGCGATTTTAAAATGATTTATACCGAAAAAAATTAACAAAGTGCTAATTTTTTTGAAACGATTGGGAAACAAGTGCAAAACGATTACGAAACGATTTTCAATTCAACAAAGCAATTTTGAAACAAACTTAAAATGATTTTTTTGGAAAAAATAATTTTTAGAACAACAAGTTAAACTTTGAATAAGAAGAGATGTAGAATACAAAAAAATCCACAGTTAATCCAATTTCACTTTTAGATAGAATCCTAATAACCCAAAACAAAGGCAATTTTTATTTTTTTATTCATCACACAAAGGCATTGTTAGGGCTTTAAATGAATTTAAATAAATCAGGAAGGCATCAATCTACACTTGATAATAGTTTAAAACCTCAAACAATGTTTCTGTGAGAAGAAATCCACAGACCTCTCTTCACCAAATCCTAGCATATTTTTTCCTGCAATGCAAATGCCAAAGCTAAAGAGCTTACAGCTGAAAAGTAGACAATTTCATGCTGCAATTCATCTATATAAGGTTAGTGGTTATAACTCTTGCACTTTGTGCAGGAGACCAGGGTACGAGGGTGCCAACTCGCCGAAAACGCTGTATATGTTGGGTCGTACGCGGGCGTTTTTTCGGGGGGTTTTCAAGGTTTTCGTCTGTAACCGCCCGGAAAAGCCTGGGCCTGTCTGAAACCGCCCGAAATGCAATGCGCGCGAGGCTCATTGTTCTCATTTAAATTTTGTCGCGAAGAAGGAAGGTGCTATTTTATGGTTTTACTCTCAGTTTATTATTTGTGGGATTTTATTACTATAAATATATGCGTTCTTATTTCGTTTACTAACCCTCCGTCATAACCAGAGATAACCTAACATCCACTACCACTGCTCGACATTAAAAGAATAAATTATACATCATGGTAATAAATGTTTTAAAAAAATGTTGTTTCGGGTTGATTCGGGTTTCTCCGGGCGAAAATTTAAAGTTTTTTTTAAAACACCGGAAGTCGTCCGACAGCCCGTGGTTCTTGCGGCGTTTCCGGTGAGTCGGCACCCTCGTGACCGGGGTTTGATTCCCCTTGGCGGGCAAGTGAATGTTATCATAGCTTCGGGTTAACCCAAGCCAAGTGGGGGGAAATTGGGCAGATGGCACACTGTGTAGTGAGGTGGCCAGCATCCTCCTTGTTTTAGCCTTAGGGTAATGTTGGTCTCCTTACAGTGACAGTCTACTTTTAATTTTATAAAATAATATTAGATTTCTACACCATGTATAAGCCAATACTGTAGAATAAATACTTCTTCTTCTTCTTAGATGTTGCAGGGGAATACACCTCTTCACAATTTAAGTTGTTTGATCATTCTTTGTTTTGAAAAAAGGAAGTAAAAACAGAGTGAATTTAATAAGGCTTTGATATGGGCATTATGAATAGTTCTCATTCTGAAGATATAATTAGTCTCAATGCATGGAAATTTAGTATGTTATTACCAGTAACCCTATACCTAAAACATATGTGAAGGACTTGTAACTTTTCTTTTTTAAATATTTCATAAAAAAATTATTTCACTATTCTTCATGGTCAAACAGTCAGGGTAAACACTTAATTAGGCGACGGTAGGCTAGTTAGGGCATACCACCTATTTAGGCGACTCATTGTAGCCTAGTTAGGCCATATGTAACCTAGTTAAGACATTACAATATTTAATGGCTTTTCACACATTCCTAAGAAAAAATCGCAAAAAACTCTTTGTTCAGAATGGATAGTCTATGCAACCATGATTCCAAAATTGTCACTCGTGCCTCGATATGTTCGCGCAAGTAAGAATTATGTTAAAATGAAATATATAACCTAATTAGGTTACGTGTCGGCTATTTAGGTGACGATAGTAAAATACGCAATAATTTAATGAAGATATTCTTTCACAAAACGCAAAAAAAAATTGTTTTTATTTTAAGATGGATGTGGTAACAATTACTTTGTTTGCTCTGTAACGTTTCTTTTTGATTCACATCCTGTTTTAACAACGTTAAAATCTTCGTCAAACAATACCACGTTTTCGTCCGCCATATTTTTTTTCCTGTGGCATGGATGGCTGAAATCCATTATTTAAAACAACAAATATTGCCACACGAGGCTTGGGCCATAAGTTGCCAATGCGCGATGCAAATAAGACGATAATTGGTCAAAATTGTCTGCAAAGTGGACAGATTTGATTCACATAAAAATTGTAGTGCGAAACGCAATGATTTCAACGTATTTACAACAGAAAGTTTTTGTTCGCCTAGTTAGACCTACGGGTAGCCTAATTAAACTACATCACGTCGCCTAACTAAACGACTCGCCTAATTAGGTCATGCCACCTAATTAGGTGTTTACCCTGACTGTCAAATCCTTATTCTCCGTTCCGTGTTAGGTATAAAACTGGAATATTTCGGGAAATCGGAAAGCGCAATAGTCATGCGCGAACTGCTGCAGTGAAAACAAACTGCAGTGTACTGCAGTGTACTGCAGTCTGCGGGAGGAAATATAGGGCGTTTAGCTAGATTAAGACATTGTTGTCAGCGTTTTTTTGCCATACTGT
The DNA here is from genome assembly GCA_030067915.1 of Hydractinia echinata. Lineage (NCBI taxonomy): Eukaryota > Metazoa > Cnidaria > Hydrozoa > Anthoathecata > Hydractiniidae > Hydractinia > Hydractinia echinata. The sequence continues at coordinate 1,534,026 of JASGCC010000002.1, forward strand.
CGTTTTTTTTATGATTTAATTATTAGTTGTTATATATGGCTTCTTATAATACACAAGATTTACCGGCAGAAGCTAAAGAACGATATCGAATCAAGCTGAATATTTGTGGGTTAATAGAGTGCCCTTATCAACTTCCTGCTGATGCTTGGGTTAATGATCCAACCGAATGGCCTGATGTCGAGTGGCCTGAAATTTATGAGTATTTAGTTAACTCCCCAGTTATTTATACTCGAGAATCTATGAAGAGCAGGAAAAGTTTAGAGGCACATAACCAATTCACCAGTGGCTAGGTACGAGATGTTCTGTTTTACCCTGTTCCTGATCGTTCAATTTTTATTTTTAAGTCAGATGTAATGCCATCGCAACGCCTTAATGATGACTGTCATACACCATGGGTAGCTGTATGTGGTAAATCAACAAATGTTTTAACAGCACATTGCTCTTGTATGGCTGGCCTTGGTGAGTCATGTTCTCATGTTGGTGCATTATTATTTAAGTTGGAAGCTGCTGTTCGACTTGGGTACAACAAGCGTACATGCACTGAGGAAGCATGTAAATGGAATAATGACTTTGTCAAAAAAATTGAAGGGGCAACTATTGCAGATATAAAGTTTTACAACAACCCCACTGGTAATAAGAAGAGTGTACCTAGTAAATTGTTTCCTGGAAAAGCTCAAGAAAAGCAGACAGAAGAAGAACAAAATTTGCTGTTACAAAAGTTGTCGTTATTAGAGAAGCCGCCAGTTGTGTTGCATTGTTTTTTCGGATTATTTTTTCTCCGTTTGTGCCAAAATATATTTAACCTAACCGAGCTAAGTTGCCCATGTCATTACGAACTATTTTTTCATCAAATAATATTGATAAAGATTTACCAACTCAACATCACTTATACGCCCACCAAACGCCTTTGATTAAGAAGGAGATGGAGCCATGTGGAGTACAACCAACAAGAAATTTAACAGTGGAATGCTTTTTGTAGTTGGAATAAACTGTAACTCTTGCTTCTAATTTTTTTGGACGTTCTATAAATATTTCAGTGCAGTCAATTATGCTGGTCAATCTTGGGAAATATTGACGAAATGTATTTGGTAATGTTCCTTATATTTGCATCATGGTCAGGCCATTTAATTAAACCAGACATCTTGATGTAAATAAGATCAATCCATTTCCGGAATATATCATTTAAGGATGTTTTGTTGCTTCAAAATTGATCTGCTAAACTTAGCCATGGTGTATTGAGCCTTAGTTTGACCAATGTCATTAAAAGTTGGTCCTTGTAAGATAGTGGAGATCTATTTGTGGTTGGCAGAAAACTTTCAAGATGTTCAGATATAACATTAAAACGTTCGATTGTTTTAGAGAACTGTAGCTTAGCATTTTTGACTTAATGTGTTGTAACTTGTTTTCTGTAATTTGTTTTTGTGATAGAATCAAATCATTTTGAGTCTTTAGAAAATTTCTTTCAAGCTGTAATTGTTCAGTTACCAATTTCAGTTTACTCATGTCAAAACCAGGTTGTGTCCCTTTGGATTCCTTAGTACTAGTACTCTGAATATCTGTATCAGCAATAACAAAATCCACATCTGTTGAAAATGAACTTTGAGGAGATAGCATGGTAGAATTACGCATAGGAGGTGAAAGTGGTGTAACATTATTTGTGTTCATGTTTTGCTCACGAAGCGGTGAAGCAAATCTTGTTCTTTTTCGTGATGATTCAAATCTCCTAATCCTACTGGAATTTATTCCCTCTGGCTGTTGTGCATAAACAAACACTGATGGTATATAATCAGGATGATCAGGGTTTGTAGAAGGCCTTTTAGAAATGCAGAGTGCAGAGTGCAGACATAAATACTCTAGGACTCCCCATCTAAAAGCCATGACCCTTTCTGAAAATAATAGACAGGGTATCACCCCCTCTCAAATTGTTATTGAGAGGCTGCCATAAAGTAAAATATGGCTAACCTATCAGTAAGTCGCTGCACACGTAGAAAGGATACCTGTCCCTCTTCCCTGTTTTCCCTATTGCCCTGTATTTTTTTTAAAGCTCTCGCATCTCTCATCAAAAATATCAAAAAGGGAAAAATGGTGAGTTTAGTTCACAAGACGACTGCATCATGATGTCGCACGCACCTCAATCTACCATATTGCCATGCTCCGAGATTTTTTACAAGAGCCTGTGTACACACAGTGTTTTCAAAACGGATAATGATAGTGTCGACTAGGCCTTAACTTTAAAAGCGAAACCTCCGCTCCGGACAACGTTGCAGGGTTTTTGTCGTCTGGTCAGGTCTGGCAGGTGTCAAGGTTGTTTATCATTATTATTATGGTACTATTTAATAACCTTGACTTAGTCTTAGTGGGAAGGTATAAATTTAATTTTTTGTTATTTTAACAGATGGGGAGCCCCTGGAGAATGCAAGCAATAGCTTTATTCTGGTCCTCATGCATGTGTTAGCGAAATATTTGCATATCATGCGAATATGGAAAAACCTAAACATTCTATCATTGATGTATATAGCTATATACCATTAATTTTTGCAAAATTTAGTTTTATTACGTTTACTTTAGCTAGCTAGCTAGCTAGCTAACGCCTAATAAATTTTTTTACTGCAATAAAGTATGACGATAATTTTTAACAGATGATAAATGTCATTTCTAAACAAAGGCTCATTTTAAAACTATGTTATGAACGTAATCTTATGTAATAATACGAAGTGTCTGTGACAGGCATTAGTAGATTTGTTCATTTTCCTTTGATGTCGCCGAAATATTCTTTAAAGTATGTCTTATTTGTTAACAGCCTAGACGTTGCGGCGCAATGCCAATGCATTTAGACTGACGTCACTTCATTTAATAAGAATAGTGAAGCCATTGCATTGCGCTTTTAAGTGTAAGGCTAATTAACTTGGATACTTACCGGATAACTTACCGGATCCACCGGTATGGTCTTTAGTAGGCCAACATCGGTGGTCGTTTTAGAACTGGGGGCAGGTAGTCTTCTTTGACTTGTATAGAGCCCCCTAACTGTCTCGAAATGTGGTTGAATAAACTTTTTAAAAATGTTTATTGAAGTGGCAGACACTGCTTCTCTGGTAGAATGTTCCATTCGTTTATAACCCGAGGAACAAATGAAGGGTTAGGGTGTGAGGCTTCCATATCTTTTTTGAGTGTCCTCTTGTCAGTGAATTCTCACTCAGTTAAAAAAAAAGTCATTCGGGTTCAAATTTTCATACCCATTCATTATTTTAAATACTTCTATGAGGTCAGCTCTTAATCTCCTCATTTGCAGAGACATCAAATTACATTGTTTAAGTCTTTCTTCATATGGTAGATGGCCAACACCTATGATCTTAGTAAATCTTCTCTGGACTTTTTCTATGTTGTCAATGTACTTTTGCAGGAATGGTCTTCATGATTGTATGCTGTATTCGACACGAGGTCTCACTAGGGATTTGTATAATATGCACAAGTTGCTTTTGGTTTTGCATTCCAACGTCCGTTTGATGACACCCAAGGTTATGTTTGCTTTTGACACAGCTTCTGCACATTGCTTACTAAAACTCATAGTTGCATCAACATACACACCAAGGTCTTTTTCTACTTCTACAGCTTCAATTTGGTGGTTATTAATATAGTACTCATGGTGTTGATTGTTCCAACCAATGTGTAGACATTTACATTTATTAAAATTGAAAAGCATACACCAGTCTTTTGACCAATTAAACATAGTTTCAAGATCATTTTTGTAGTTGATCTCTATCACTTCTGTTTTTCACTTTGGAAAATAACTTTGTGTCATCCGCAAATTTGAGAACATGACTGATTACGTCCTCATCTATGTCGTTAATGTAAAGTATAAAAAGAACAGGTCCCAATACAGATCCCTGTGGTACACCACTAAGTACTCGTAACCAATAACTACCCTCTGATCTCTCGCAGATAACCTGGAGTCAATCCAGTTTGTAACATTTTTTTCCAATTCCATGTGCTAAGAGTTTTTTGAGCAGTCTCTTATGGGGGACTTTATCAAAAGTTTTACGGTTGGAAATAACTGACGTCATATGGTGCGTGGGTACCTAGGGACCACCTGGTACCAAAACGGGACTAATTTCCCTATGCTGGTTCAACCCACCCGTTTCAAAACAAACTGGTTGTTGACGTCATCAAAAAACCTTTAAAAACCAATATCTCTGTAACCGTTCGTCAAAAGTACATGATCCTATACATTTTTTTTTGTATTTGAGTGGGTCCTTGCTAACATCAGCAAATTTTCAAACCCTTATATTTCCTTAAACGTTCGTCAAAAGCACATAATCATTTATTTACATTTTTTAATAATGTTTCAAGCTCTACACATTATACAGGCAACAGATAAACAAATTTCGTTAAAATTTTTTTGTATATTTTATGCACTGCTGACGTCAGCAAAACAGCTAAAACAATTTTTTCCATTATTCTCTTCTGCCAATGTGGATTTTTCCACAAGCTTTATCGACTATAGTAAAAGATCAATTTAGTGATATTGTTGATAAAAATTTTCCTTATAAATGTGTCCCCCATTAAAATTTTGATCAGTTTTGATAACAAGCAATGTAATTACCTCCAAGCAAAAATAATATTAGCTAAAACGATATATGTGACGGTTTTAGGGAAAACGGTAACAACCTATAATATCGGTAATAATACTGTATTGATACTACCCATAAAATTACCGATACAAAGTATTGATAACTGTATAATTTACCGATACTTTCTAGATTAGTATTGATACCTTTTGTTCATTTTACCAATATTACCAATACAACTCCATTCCCATTACCGATACATTTTTGTACCAATACCAATTACCGATACCATATTATCAATACCACCTATAATAACGATACCAATTACCGATACCGTATTATCAATACCACCTATAATAACGATACCAATTATCGATACACTTTTACCGATATTAATATTAATAACATCACCTATAACTTTTAACATAATCACATTTTTATCATCTTCTTAACAAACATGTTTGAATCATTCATGGCTGTTTGACGCTCGGTATTTTGTTTGCGCATGTATCAACATTATTCCCGCTATTTAAAAATTCAAGCGATAAATGGCGGAAAAATCCGTTAAAAGTCATCTAAAGTGTGTATATTTGCTTACACTTTTTACGCAACACTGGCTAGGCCATGTCTTAGCTTTTAAGACGAAAAAAATAATAGGTTTTCCAAACTGACACACTCGCAATTTTTATTGTAGACGTAACTTTTCTTCAAAGCTCATTTTTTACTTTGTAATACACTCTCATTCGAGGAAAGGCAAGAATCTCTGAGAACGAGGAGAAGTGGTATCAAAGTAATAGTTTATTTCACGTGAAGTATGATTATCTTATCCTTTTAATCTTGGTGATTGTTACAAATCAATTTTGTTAACAAATATGCGCTGGAAACGAGGTTGATTATTTTAAATCGGCCTCTGTAATACTTCGTCCACATGACTCACGTTGACAGAGCAGGAACGTTCGAGACAAGATGGTTACATTTGACAGCGTGGCAAGTAATTTGTTTAATATGTAAGGTTATTTTTTTGTGTTTTATATTATTTTTGGAAGAGCAGTTTAAATTTATCTCTCTTATTAAAATATACCAAATTGTTCAATTCAAAAAAGTCATCTACAACCATAAGATGAAAAAGAAAAACAGGTTTCTTTCAAAACAGGTGCAAAATGTATAGCTAGCTATAACATACAATAGTATACAGTAATATATATATAGTAATAAAAAATATATAGTGCTTTTCACACAAAAAATGCTAATATATAAACACTTCTGAAAACATTTTGTTTATCTACAAAAACTTTCTAATTTCAGTTATCGCAAATGTTCGACTTCGCAAAACTTTATCCAGAATAGTTTGCAGTTTACAAAAAAGCATGCACAACGTGTATTGTTCTCAAAGCAAAATCAATTTGTAAAAAACTTAATACAAAAATGTCTTTTTCTTCTCAATTCTCTTCTCAATTTTCTTCTCCTGACAACTCAGCCACAGTATTTCTAGAAAACTCTACCTCCTCTGTAGTGAAAAGCTTAATACAATTAGTACTAGCACTTCCCAGGTTACACCCGCACCCCTTCGCTAAAAATTCACTTATTGTACTTAACTCTGCGGCCTCCATATGTTCATTCTTTTCATCTTTTTAATGAAACAGCCATATTGGTTACAAAGTTGCAAGCGCTTAAAGGTTACCTCCCGAAGAAAAACAACTTAATGTATTTCGACGTAGAAACATACTATAATAAACAATATAACTTTCTTTTTGACAAAATTTGTAACATAAGAAAGAAATGTTTCATTCAAATTCAAAATATCACCTTCGTAGCTTGTTTACATCCAGCCGCCATTACAAAATTAAAATCACACGGTGGTCGTAGTGTGACGTAACGAGTATGCACAATATTCAGATCGGAATAATGATAGCGAGTCTTCTATTCAATCCCGCAAACAAACAAAATTTAAAACCCCCGTACTTCTTTATTATTCAGTAAATGCCACTAGCTCATCACCATTTTGATTGCAGGTAGTTACGCTCCAGTATAAATGATTCACAATGGCACGTGCCCACAAACCCAGTAACTCAAATCCTGAAAAGAAGAGGTAAAGGAACTAAAACAGTTCGTATCAAAAGTAGGTAAGGAAATTATCTGTGGGGTACCTTTTTTCTTCGAAAGCTTATGCAACTTTTTATAGATTCCTTTTGCAATATGCCACGGGTCGTATTGGTGTTTAATGTTTTTGTATTTGTCATCAGTTCTCATCAGCGCACAAATTTGATTGTGACGATCTGTTGACACGATTGCTATGTTAGCATCAAAGTTGTTATGTAGGTTATCCAGACAACGAATAAACCCCTCTTTCTCCATTCCTAGTAAATTTTGAATAAGAATAGCTAAATTAACTTATTACATAGCTATTACTGTATGAAGTGTATTTATGGTGGACGCTGACCTTGCGAATTTTTAACTTCTTTCACATCAACCACGTTGAAATCCAATATTTTTTCTGTAATAGTATCCACGGCCGAAACTGTACAATATGTAGCACTATGACCGGGACTGTCACACTGTCCATCAATTGCCAGCTGTAGATGCTGCTCAGATGCAGAACAAAGTAGTGCTTGTTGATGCTCAGACCAGAATCTATGTATTTCTGGGAAAACATATTCCCCTGGATGGAAAACACAAAAATGAACTTCATACATTGTAATTTGCGCAGAAGGACGTAAGCAATAATAAAATAATAGTCACCTCGTAGTCGAAAGTATGTAGTTTTCTCGATAAATGGTAAATTGAGCACGTACGCGAATCGTTTAAGTTTCGGAAATGGTATGGAAGCCATCTCGCCGGCAGCTGTGACAAGAAGATTTCCAATTACCTAATAGTAACGAAACAATATTTTTATTTGAAGTATGTTTACACATATTCGTATGGAGTTGTGACCCTATAAAATACCTTTAACAGCATCTAACTTTGGCTGCGAACACCAACTTGATTCACATCCACTCAAACAAGTGAAGTGATAGTTAACTTGCGTCCCCCTGCAACTTTTTTTATCAATAGACGCTATAGGACTACCGCATTTCGAACAAATTTCATCAGTTCCTCTAATTTGTTCTCGTACACGAGGTATACTCGGTCATCAACAGCTAAACAAGACTTAGGCAGAGTTAGTTTCAACGGTTCTTCTTCGTCACATGTAGGTTCGTAAACTGAATCGCGTTGATCCGATCGTTGATAAGAACGTGTTAACCAGTCGTCCGTATAACTGATATTAAAGGAATCTTCAGCATACCTTAAATAAGTTTGTTGAAACTCAACAAGAATAACACGATTTTTGCTTAAATATCATAATATAGTTACTTACTCCTTCATCAGGTCTTTCTGTGGCTGCGAAAACGAGGAGTTTTCCATCGGTGTAACATGAACGTCATCGTCTGTTAAACATAGGACAAATATTAAACGAGTTGGACATCATAAGTATAATTCAGACCACTTCAAAAAATAATATACCTTCAATATGAAGAGAAGGACTGTTAGGTTCGCATAGTTCAGCACCGTTAATGGGTCTATCGGCCGTGTCTTCCTCGGCATCGATCTTCTCGACATCTTCAGAAACAGAAACTTGGCAAGATACGTTCTTAACGTTAATTGCTCAACTTGTACGCCTTTACTCCTCACAAAACTCTAGAAAAAAATATTTTTCTTCTAAAAAAACTAGATCATAGAGCAAAAACTTTCCAACGTAAAACTACAGTTACGTTACCTTTTTTTTACATACTTGCACTGATCTGTCTACGTAAGATGTAATCTCAGTTTGCGTACCGATACTTCTTGTGTTGTTGATTTCGTCCTCACCTACCGCAACTTCGATTTCTTCAACAACACAACCGCTAACAGCGTCCTCCACCATCTTATATGAAAGTAAAATATGGGAATAGAGTACTGTTTTCATTACCATCCATGGGATGGAAGGTTATATTTTTAAAATAAATAATTTTCAGTGGCATATTAAACAATAAAACACGCACCCTTTTTTGTTCCAGTTTAGATAATACGGAACTTTTTCGAAAAAATTCGGCTGTCCTCCTCTTGGGAAAATAGATGGAACAGATCCAGGGAGCAACTTACGAGGCAACTTGCGTTCTTTCTTTTTACATGCATTGGCTGACGGATCTTGAAATGAGCATACGATATATATTATATCTCTTGAAGAGTAAGGGTTGGGAACGAAGTTGAAATGTGAGCACGTACCTTCAGTATGTTTACACATCAAGGAAATTCTCATGTCTGTACTTTTATCACAACATTCTTCAGCAAAATGATCTTCGCACACAACCACATCGACCGGCAATTTATCTTCACGTCTGATTCTTCCCAACCAAGCATCAGCCTGTTTTTTTACATTCGGTAAACGGAAAAAAGACTTTTCACAATTTCTTCTTGTGTTGAGACACTCAGGAACAGCGCACGAGGCCATGTTAATTGAAGAAGAAAATATACTGAATAAGATTCCATAGCTTTTTTTTGTAGGACCAGGGGGGTAAATTCAAAAATCCGTACTTTGTGTGGTTTAGCGTAGATGCACTTGTCCGCCAGCATGCGCTGCATACTCATTACATCACGGGTCGTTTTCAGTGTGAATTTATGTTTTCTGTAATGGCGGCGTGAAGACGATCGAAGCTCTGGGAAACTGAATAAATGGTCATAGCTATACTCAAGTATGTGTACAAATTTTAAAAAACTATTGCTGGATTGTTTTATAGTAATGTATTTCGAGTTGATTTAAGCATATTTATTTTTCTTCGGGAGGTAACCTTTAAATTTCCGTAGCAGGTGTCTGGGCGTCACGTGATATAGCAGTTGGTAGGCTTAACCATGTGACATACGCATTATGTTTTAACTCTTTTCGGGAACCGTTCAGCCACTACTGCAGCATTCTAATTTACCCCCACCAAACTTTTGTTTCTTTGCAACAAGACACGAAAATGGCTGGAATTTGTAGTCAAAACACAGGGTACAAAAAATACAGTCTTGTTTTTTTTGAGTGCGAAAATTCAACGGCAATTGTTAAGACGGCTTGTTTGGAAAAATTGGAGGACGATATTGCGGAAGGGAAACGGTGTAGATACAGACACCGAAGCGACATGTACACGATCAAAATTTTAGCGATGAAAGGTAAGTTCTACGCCCCGAGGACGGCCCGAATATAAAAAGTTCTGGGGACGAGGTTGACAAAGTCTTTTTTTTTCTGCACAGATAACAAAAAGCAATTAGATGAGTGGGAGCAGAATTGGCAGGAGAAAGAAGATTGGCAACCCTCTGACACCCCGAAAAAGGTATTGTCATAGCTCACAGATACGAGAGAACTGTTATGTTCTTTCATGTTCTTATACACTAGTTTCCAAGGGTTGTAGCTAGGAGGAAACTAAGCCATGGGTAAACGAGACAACCTATTTTTGTTTGCACAAACTAGTATCCTAGGCCCGGAACATAGATAAACGATGTTCTTTTAAAAAGATTCCTAGGCTTGTAGGAATTAACTAGACTATAGATAAACGAGACAACTTAACCCTTAATGTTCTTATAAACCAGTTTCTTAGATCTAACGTTCAGATAAACAAGGCAACTTATTCCGACATTAAATGTTCTTAAAAACCAGGTTCTTAGGCTTGTAGGAGTAGCCAAGGCTGTAGATATTATTTAGAATCCTGGAAAGACATGAAATAAAAATAAGGGAAAACAATTGTCCGCCTTTCTTTTAAAAAAACTTTCAGGGTTTTCCTTTATTTTCTAAGAATTTTAGCTGTATAAAAATGCATAATCAAGGAATTAAATTTCTATTTTTTTAGACGGATGATGGTAACGCTGTGGTGCTGGAAAGCTCACAAGAGCAGGAGGAAAGCAAGACATTCGCCCTGAACACGGTAAATTTTCAAATATACTATGATATTTACAAATGTTGCATAAATAAAATGCATTTTAAATTACAAATATATCACCTTCTAGAATTCTACAATGCTGGAGGAAGTGACACAACCAATCCAAAAATTAAAAGTAAAACTACTAAAATGAACAAATAGAATTTATTTATTTTTAAAAATTCTTACTTTAAATATTTAGCCAATTACAAGTATTACAAGTTATGAGGACTTCGTAAATACAAGGGCAGGAACAACTTCAAAAACTGAAGAAAAGGGCACACAGACAACAGCCAAGTGCTGTCAGCAGTTTGATGCTCAGTTTGATGCTGTGGTTCAAAACCAACAAAATATGCAGCAGGAGTTCCAAGAACTAAAGGACTTGGTGACTGCATCCTTGAACATATTCCTAAATAGACAAGCTGCAGAACGTGTTAACTTGGAAGACGAGGAATTCGTGTGTCCAGTTCCTGACTTTGAAATGCCACCACTTTCACCACTGCATGATTCTCCTGCAATAGCCAATGAAGATTTTGAAATAGTGAATGAGCCTCCAAGTGCGAATGATCCTCCAACAATTTCTGCTCCTTCCGCTGCCCAGAATTGTACTGTCTCTGGGCAGTTTTCTTTACAAGACACATTACCTGGACAGTTTGCACAGTCACTGTGTTCGATGAATGTCCTTGGAGTTACAGCTGTATTGGCCAATTCATCAGATGCAGTCGACTGTGCATTCCAGTTAATGAAGGGCATTTTTTCAACAGAGGAATTAATGGCGTCTTCCCTGTCAGGAAAAAGAGGAAAGTTGATATTATACAAGGGAAAAGTTGAGTGGGTTAAGACTCACGTTAACGCAAAATTTGGTGTGGGAGCAGACGAATGGAAACGGGTGGTCGATGGAATAAACTTAAAAATTAGAAATTTTCGCAAAGTTCATTTAGGTAAGAAATCATAAATATAAATCTATAAATATACTTACATTTAAACAGTGCAAAAGATAATGATCAAAGTACTAATACCCAAATTGAAACATGCATTTAACTTTGGTTTGGACGCTTCTACGGATTCAAGTAACTTTTGTCATTAGTTTTGCATTGACTTGTCTTTTTAAGTTTGACTTTGAACCCTCCATTCTCGGTAGCTAAACATACAAAAAGGGTTAGAAATAAGTATTTTAAGAGGATTACCACCTATCATCACGCGTTTTCGTTGAAAGATTAAGTCACAAAACTTTTAACCTTATATTCGAAGTCCAGCTTGCTTCACACAGTTCATCATCATCATCATTCTCGGCTTAATGTCCGTTTTCCATGCTAGCATGGGTTGGACGGGGTATATTAATGACCCTCTTCCAATCTGATCTAGACTGTGTTAGATCTAAACTCAACTTCCTCTGTATCAAGTCTGTCCTTATAACCTCCTGCCAAGTCTTTCTCGGTCTGCCTCTGGGCTTTGCCCCAGGAACTATCAAGTCTCTACACTTTCTTACCCAATTATCCTCCTCCATTCTTTCCAAGTGCCCCAGCCAATTCAATCTTCTTATCTGGATAACATCTTTAATTCTACGGATGCCTGCTTCTTAGCTCATCTGAACTCTTCCTGTCTCTCAGACTGGCGTTACACATCCACCTAACCATTCTCATATCATTCCTTTCTAACCGGTCAAGATCTTCCTGCTTCACTGCCCATGTCTCACTACCGTACAACATAACACTTCTTACACAGGTCTCATACAACCTACCTTTTACCTCAATTGACAAGACTTTGCTAGTCAACAAAGGCAGTAACTCTCTGAACTTTTTCCAAGCAGAACCTATCCTGCAAGTAACACTCCTTCCAACACCCCCTTCACTGCCCAACATATCACCTAAGTAACAGAAGTTCTCAACTATCTCTAACGAGCCACTGTTGTACATCATTAAAGCTGGAATACTTCATTCTCTATAATCTTACCTTTTCAACGCTTGCATACAAACTGAATGTCAGCTCTTAACCTTCCACCAATACTACTGCACTTCTTATGTACCCAATGCTTGCAAGTCTGACAAAAAATTGAGTTACTACCAACCCCTTTCCTGCAAACTCCACAAGGCCACTTTCCAACTACAAGGTCACACTTGGCTGCAATGCTACTAATCATGACTTTAGACTTTGCTGTGTTCACCCTTAGCCCTTTCTCTTCTAGTCCTTTCTTCCACTTCTCAAACTTTTCAACTAATTCTTCCATCGACTCTGCTATGAGAACAGTTAGATAATTTATGATGGAATGCAAATTTTTAAACCGCGTATTATTGTAGATACAGTTAAAAATCCATCATGGTCTAAAGACTGCTCACATTACATGTTGATACAGCTTTTAATTAAAGATAAGAATATGCATATAGGCTTTTTGAATACTTATTTTCCACAGTAAGCCATTTTTAGCTCTAACAACTGCATGACAGGCAGAAAGATGCAGGAGCTTGCTGAAGAAAGGCCTTTTTCAGTCTATTTCTTTCTACGGAAACATGTTTGCAGCTTTAAATATTACTGGGTGGAGATGGATAACTTATGATTTACATTTCACTTTAAGTTTTAAAATAATTGAACAACTTAGCTAAACTGGTAAGGAGGTGTATTTTTGCTTTGAAATCTTAAACTATATTTTTTTGTAAACAGAGAACTATTGCTTGTAAGTTTTTAGTGTATATATAAATAAAATGTTAAAAAATAAATACATTTAGTTAGCTACCTATTTTGTTTTCCGTTTCCCAGCACAACCGCCTGACTCAATGGCAATTCAGAAAAGAGAGAAAATTCCCACGCTACCGCGTGAAAAACACCTCAGTGAGAATATCTAATTTACAGAACCAGAATTTAAAACCGACCGACAGCACAGAGATTTTAATCCCCTTTCTTTTATTGCAATTGACAAAAACTATGAAATTTTATCCCCAACCCCTCCTCCCCCCAAAAAAATAGAAAAAAAATAGCAGGAACTTTGGCAAAAATAAAAAGCTACAGTTTTATTATCGAAACATCGTAGTTTTTTTCACAGAGGGATGACTGACCGTGTGCCTTGTGTTACGTCTTTATTAAACAACAGACCACCTTAATAAAATACTAAAAGCTAAACCTTAAAGTGTTTGCTAAAGTTGGCTAAACTATTTATTCTCAAAAAGAAAAGCGTGGTTACAGAAGCATTTTAGGGTTCTTTGCATGGTATATTTTTTAAAACTTCATAAATTTTATTAAAAGGCAAGTCATCTTAAACGGTCCTGCTTATTTCATTCATAAACGCACATGCATCCAGAATTTTGGAAGCAACTAGACATTCCATTATCAGTAATCTTTTTGATTGTCAGGTAGCCATATTCAGTCTACAGCCACTATCATGAGCACTAGTATTGGTAATAAATTGGTATCAGTAATATTGGAAATAATTACCGATACCTTTGGTATCGGTAATATTGGAAATAATTACCGATACCTTTGGTATCAATAATAGATTGGTATTGATAATACCAATACAATCATAAGAGAAGTATCGATAATATTATTAGCACTACCGATACTTGCTAAAAATGTAACGATACTTGTAATTTTTTATTACCAATACTATCGTTATTTCTTTTGTTTTATTATCAATACTACCGATAAAATAATTACCGATATTATAGGTTGTTACCGTTTTCCCCAAAACCGTCACAATTAGAATACCGTTTTAATCAAACAAAATAATAAAAATTTTTGCTACATTTGCTAATTATTATTGGAGTACTGGTCAAATCAATTTTGATCTTACACACCCAAGCCTCTTCTGCAAACTCTTTCATCGCCGACACAAAATGTTTACACACACTTTCTACGTCACCGCGAGATAAGCCCTGATAGCGCTGTATGTCAATTTACTGACTTTTTTTACTTTGTCTCTGGAAACAAAAACAAATTAATAAAGAAAAAATGCTTTTTTGTCTCATAATACTTCTTCTATTTGATGTGATCACATACCAATACCCTCTGGCAGCTAACATGCACATACCTCGAGTCAAGACTATCCAGAGTATTAAGATGTTATTTTTTTTTATAATATCTACCAAATAGCAACTTTTCAAGTAGAATGAAAGCTATTTTTTTAGATTTTGAATTATTCTCAATTTTTAGAGTTGTTTCTGCGTGAGAAGTAACCATTAAGAAAAGGTTTTAATTAATCATTAGAGCTTATATATTATGGTATGTTGACTTACTATTCAAACAAAGCATGCTAACATTGTCCATTTTTAATTTACAATTACACAAAATCAAGTGATTCGCCACTGCATAATTTTATCGGTGTTCTCTGATACGGTATAATATTAAATGATGGAGCGTCTGGCTAACATAGGACACATTACAATGTGGACACTTAAATTGATAAACAACATTGCTTTTGCAAGATTTTTTGAAAGGTGATTTTAACAAAGGGTTTTAAGTTTCTTAAGAGTAAATATGACTTTACATGGTGCATTGTTACTACTTAGCGATTGTTCAAACTTTTCCGACACTTTACCTATATGTAACAAAATCTTTATCAACTTTTTGCCAAGCATTTTCTACGATTTTACTCAGAATACGTGAGCAGTACGCTTGTACACTGACTTATGGTATTGGTTATTGTTATTTTGCTTTTTGTAAACTTTCGTGAAAAACATACTACAAGGAAGAAGGATTCTATGATCCAAATCAGAAACAACTGATCTTTTATGCCTTATCAGTGCTAAAGCATGAAAATCCGTTGTAAATTTTGTATCTGTTGGCTTAGTGTATAATTTTGCAATAATGTTATCAATTTTGTTCAAAATATTACGTAGGGAAAACGTACTCAATATTTACACATCGCTAAATATTAATAGAACACTTAGGGGAACTCAGAGAATTTGTTTTCTGAAATTCTGTCTTCACCCTGATTATTGTAAAGTGTGTATTAGTTAATGTCTGTTAGCTCAAGCTATTAACATATTAAAAAATCAAATCAGAAAGAAAAATTATCATGGTATAATATTTATTATCACTGCTTCTTTTTATTGCGTTTCATAATACACAACATTAATAAAAATGCTGCCATTGTGTTAAAAATTATAGTTTGATATTGTCTATTTTTTGTTGTAATTGTAAAAATAATGTTGCTGATTGTCTTGTGAGCTTAAAAATATTATATTATAGTGCATATTATAGAAGATAACATGGAAGAAATAGTTGAAGTGGATGTTAGAATACGAACTACAAGAAGTTATCGTCAAACTGGTGATAACATAACCATAACACTTTCTAACAACAATTCACATATTGAGGAAGCCAGTGATGATGTATCTACCAGTTCAAAGAAGATGGAGACTAGCAACAAAACCACAGTTTGTAGATTCTACAAAAAGAATGGTCGATGTAATCAAGGGAACAAGTGCAACTTTGAACATAGTGATTCAAAGAAGGAGAACGAAGCAGAAACTGTTGAAAAACCTGTCGACGTACCTGAAGAAGACCTATCCAGTAGCTTTGAGAACTATTTAAACATAAATTCCCTAAAGTCTAAACAATGCAAATATTTCATTTCACAACAAGGATGCAGATTTGGGGACCAGTGTTCGTTTAATCACTACCGTTCAGTTGCCGATGCTGGAGAAGAGCCTGTTGATAAACATAATGAAACTATAGAATATACTTCCCAATCACAATGTCTAACTCATTCTGAGGACCAGATTTTATGTGAGAATAAGAATGTTTGTAAAGTGGTTAAAATTAAAGAAGAAGACCTTGAAAACGAATTAAATAATTCAAACCCAACAGAAGTTGGTGCAGGAATGGATGATCAAGTTTTTGAGGAACCTTCCAGTCACGATAATACAAAAGAAAATGATGAAGTTGAGACTTCAACAGAACCTGGATTTAGATTGTCAGAATCTCAAAAACAGACTAATCATGGATCCATGCGAACTACTCCTAATTGTAGATTTTTTCAGACTAGTCGTGGTTGTAGACAAAAGGAAAAATGCAAGTTCAAGCATGATAAAAAAGCAGTGTTAGATTCCAATGAATCAAATGATAAAATAGTAAGCAATGCATCAGATGAGAGTAAAGTAAAGGAAAATTCAAATCTGGAAGAAAGTAGAAATGATAAGAGTATTACTGGAGATGTTAAAAATGGTGCGGCTGAGAATTTAGTTAAAAATAATGATGGGGTTTCGATTGAAAACAATAATAAAAGAGAACACAATCGTACAAATGAAATGCAAAAACCATTAAGAAAGTGTAGATTCTTTAATTCTGATCATGGTTGTCACAACACCCAGTGCAAGTTTTTACATGAAGAGTTTAAATTGCAGCATACTGAGTCATCTGAGAAAAAAGGCAAAGTTATTGATAAAAATACCCCAGATGATGGAACTATCAAGAAATTTAATGTTACATTCAATAATTCAAAGATTGTACCTAATGCTGAAAATCTGAAAAGAGATGTTGATGTAACACCATCTTGCGATAATGAGTCTGAATCTTTAAAAAACGTGCCCCTTGTACCTGCTAGTCAAGGTAATGCAGAAATATGCAAATTTTATCAAGAATTGTGTGGTTGTAAGGAGAACTCCTGTCCTTTTCTTCACGAGAAAATCCATTGTTCGAAAAACGATGATGTCAAAAAAGCTAGAGAAAAAAATGATCTAGAGAAAAATGCTTGCGGGAAAGATTTGGTAAAACAAGAAAAGACATCCAAAGCCTTGGTTGGTGCAAATCATGGAAACCAAAATATTATCTGTCGCTTCTACCTCGATCCAAGGGGATGTTTCAAAGGAGAGAACTGTCCATATCAACATTCTTCGTCAAATCGTAATGCCATGGCTAATAATGTACACACTGTCAACCTTCGTGAAACAGAAATGAAACAATTAGAAAGAAGATTCCACAATAACTTTACGCTTATGCAAAAGGAGCCTTCCACAGTATACAACGTGAACACCACTCCAACTGATCCAGACTGGGTAAGTTTGCACTTATAATAATATTTGCAACAGGTCAAACCATCGATGAACAATGTTGGCTTGATTGAAAATTTTTTGATGCAATAATATTTATATTCACCTTCGCAAATCTTCATAAATTCTTACTCACTAATAATAGGGCTGATTTTAGTAAAAAAAGTAAAAAGATTAAAATTTTTATTTATGTCATTCATGCCTACAAACAGCAATATTTTCTTTATCTTTTAATTTATAAAAACAACCTCAAAATTTGCCTGATTTAAGGTCTCATTTTTATTGACTTATAAGCACACATCGCACGCAAACTGGTCAAGGTTTGCTATTGATAACACATTACAAAACACCAAAGCACACCTAAAAGCAAACCTGTACACTTAATGTGCTTTTTGCTGCATGCATGCCAAAATCTTTCTGGAAAAGTCTGTAGAAAGATTTATTAAAGTGATTACTTCAGTATTTTATGTGTCTTTTTATTATTTTAACCTGAATCTCAGTATATTGTTTAATACAAGATCTAATCTCAATGAAGATATTTTCTCCATTATTTTCCCTTTTGTATATACGCCAAAATACTTATAGTTCTATATTTCATAAAAGGTTTAAATACTACTTACTCTGTTGACCTGCTGTAAAGCTTGTTTTAATCAAAAATGCATAGAAACGAGGTACTGATTCAACCATTGTTTAAAACCTTTAAATGGCACTGTAAACATTCTAAGTGGAACTTCAACTTAAATTATATCTTTTCATTTTAGCCTTTTGTTGTCAAAGAATTTTCATTACATGTTGAATTTCCTACAGGCTATCCTGCGGATGTATGTAATTTTATTTATTTCTCTATTTTTTGTTTCTCGTATTGGATTGCAAGCCCTGTAACAACTAAAAAAAATATAACATGTAGCACTTTGCATAGATGATCAACGTACTGCAGGTTACATGTAGGATCAAAGTATATATATTATCAGATTATGCATTGTAAAAAAAAGTTATAGATGGTGTAAAGTTTTGTCAAAAAAAGTAGAATTAGTTTTTACATCGACTTTTCTTTTTAGTTATTTAAACTGTCTGTGAAAGAAAGTGAAAAATTCCCTCCTGGATTTTGCACGTAAGTTATTAACATTTTAATTTTTTGAATGGACTTCACATAGATGTAAGTTTTATAATGACTCGTCCATGTAAACATTCTCTACCAAAAAATCTAAATTTTTAATAATGTTTCCATGCAGGCCTATCAATAAGGGGGAAGCCATTGCTCTTGCTCACGCAAAGGCTCACCCAATTCTGAGAAATGAGAAACTTAGCTGAGCCATTAATTGCTCCCCCAATTCCAAAAAAAAAAATTTCTGGCCGAGCAATATCAATTCATCTCACATGTAAATCAATGTTCCCTTTCTTATTATTTACAGTAAAAAAGAACCAAAATATATAAAAAAAGATATAAAATAGATAAAAACGACTTTGTGGTAAAATATGCGTTTATAAACTTATTCTATTTATTCAGATTGCTCGCCCAGTTTAAATTATTGTAACCTTGGGGAGAGCGATTTATTGCTCTGGTGTTATTTTCTTATTGATAGGCCTGACACGGATAAATTATGATAAGCTTCTGTTAGCACATTAATACACATAATATACTTGGTTTATCTGTGACCAGTATCAACAATTGTAGATCAATTCAGTGTCAGGCAGTTGGTTAACGATGTATGGGGCCTCCGTCACCAATGCGTTCTGAAAAATGGTTTAGCCATACAGAACAATTATATTCCTCTCCTTTGAAACCTGGTAGTAACCAGTCAAGTGTATCACTTATAAAGGTACGGCATATTACCGAAAATAAAAGTCAAAAGAATTTCATGATGAACATAATAAACTTCATCTAGGTCTAAACCATTTTTCGGTACTAATTGCAGGCCTGGAAATTTGGCGGAAACGATCGTTTCGTTTCCGCGAATTAATAAAGACGGTAACGATAAATCGTTTCCCTTGGACAATATTTCAAATTATAATAATTTTATATTATAATATTTTACTACTATGGAGTAGTTCTTGTCACTAACTAGGGCGATTATGAAATGGTTCTCCACTTATTTATCGGTTTAAAGCTAATCGTTACCGTCGTTAACGTATCGTTTCCGCAAGGTCTACTTCGCGGAAACGGAAAAACGTTTTGATCGTTTCCGTCAGCTTCAAATCACGGTAACGATAGATCGTTTCCCTAGACTCCACAAATTTCCAGGCCTGAATTGGTGACCAAATGGTTGGATGGTTGGACCAATTGGTGTCATTAAGAGAATGCTACTTTGTAGAGCACAAAGTCGCATTGTATTAATCACATCAGTTAAATGAGTTTAAAGTACACTCAAAGGATATTTTTTTTTGCACCTCTTAATATTTATTTTTAGGTATTTAAATGAGGAAATTGAAGTATGGCTTGAAAATCGTAAATCTCATCGTGACAACAAGGACTTAGCTTTTCGACCATTTCTAAAATGGTTTGATAAAAGTTTAAAAGACCTTTTCACACATGCATTAACTAAGGTAACTAAAATATATTAAAAAAAATATATATATATATTAAAAAATATATATATATATTAAAAAGAGTTACTTTTGCACGCGTATATTTGTCGTTATATTTGAGGTTTACTTCAAATGAAGAAACTTTTAAATTAGGCCCTGTAAATAGTTCCCCAAGAGGGAAAACTGAAGAAATTTGTGAAATTGTTTAAAATTTAGGACATTGCAAGATTTAATTTTCACAAAGATTTATTTCCTTAGGGTGTTTTGTCTCGCAATTAAACCGAAAATTTTTTAATAACACTACACCCTTTTGTAAAAATTAATTGTTGCGGAAAATTATTAAAATGATCATTCTTAAAAGTTCTCGCCCTATAGAAGGAGCCATTTGCGAAAGTCTTTCCATAATATGGCGATATTTTAGGTATCTATCTGAAAAGTAGGGGTTTTTAGGGAAGAAATAATTTCCACAGAAATATTTCTTGCTCCAATTTTAACACAGGGATTAATAAATGAAATAAACAAATGTGATGGTAACGGGGATAAAAAGAAGGAGGAGAAAATATGGGAATAAAGTGCGAAAAAAAAAATGCGAAGAGAGAAAGGAAGAAAAAAATTCTAGTACACGTTTTTTCATAAGAAAATTTTTTATAAAAAAATGAGCCTCAGAAACCTCAAAATGTTAAGAAAATCCCCAGCCTCATCATATTAAAATCCAATTTTTGAAGACCTTGATATTTGCATTTACATTAACTTTATTGGGATAAGTTTTCGCGGGGATTAAATTTCGCGGATTTTGACCTAATCCGCGAAATTAAGTCCCCGCGGAAATTTAAAAAGTAGCCATCTGCGAAAAATTTTCCCCGAATAATTGTCTGTTCCGCAAATTGATATAAAAAAAAATTCCGAAAAATTGTCAATGGTTGAAATCTCCACTTCCACAAACGTTCGTACTTTCCCTTACTTCCTTTATCACCTGTTTTTGGCAGTTTTGTCACGAAAATTAACCGAGAGCCCAACCGCGAAATTTAAACCTCGCGAAAATTTAACACAATAAAGTACTAAATCACCATAATTTCAAAACACAACACAATCAAGTTTCTTTTTACAGTCAAATATACATCCTAACAAAGTTTTATCCTAACAAAGTTTTATCCTAAAAATGACAGAAGACTTTAATGAATAATAAGTCTAAAAACAAAGAAAATAGAGGGATAAAAATTAAGAAAAAATTTAAGAAAATTTGAGCCTTTATTCAGGTATTTTACTAAGTAAATTGAGTCAAAGCAGTTTTTTTTTATAAAAAAAAGGTTGATAATTTTTGGTGATTTGTCCACATGGTAACAGCAGCAATTATGATTTATTTATTTACTTTTCTGCAGAAGGAAACAAGTTGGAAACTTTTTAATTTTTTAATTTCGTCATGTATGACAAATAATGACAATAGCACGTATTCAATTTCTGGTAAGTTAAAAACTCCCCTTTACATGCAATTTCCCCATTAAGGCTGCTTTCCACTTAGTTGGATCGGACCGGATTTGACTGGATCGGACCGGATTTTTAGTCCACGCATGCGCAAATTGCGCACATTTTGGGTCCAGAACGATCCAAAATGGATCTGAAAAAAGTTGAAAAACATTCAACTTTTCCCGGATCGGTCCGGATCGATCCGGCTAGATCGATGTTTAAGCCAATGATGAACGAGTATTTTTCTGGTCATGTGACTTTGAATTAATAAGGGCAGCCACTATAGCGCTTATTCGAAAAAACGTCTATATTGAGAGAAGGAAATTTATTTGTTAAGTAATGGATAACCACGAAGAAATTTTTTACAGAATTTTAAATGGACGTAACAACAGTCTCATCGAATATTCAGCTCCCCAATTTGAACAGCCTGCACAAACTGCTATTCAAGAGCAGCAACAAGAGGAAGCAGCTTTAAATGATGCAGAAGTTTAAGAACAACTTGTTGACATTATTCAGCCATATCCAGTCTTATGGAACACAAGCCTGAGGTCTTTTAAAGATCTCAAAAAAATAGTAGTTTTCTTCGTCTTCTCTGTACGTATTTTCTAATCAGTAAAGTAGGAAACAATGTACGGATATTCACGGCAGCCATATTTGTTTACATTGGATAACAAAAAGTATGCGCGCCAAGATCCTGTTTCGTGAGTGGAAATTCAAAAACGAAACGGACCGCAATCCAGTCCAATCCAATCCGGTCCGATCCAACTAAGTGGAAAGCAGCCTTAAGAACGTTTTCATGCAATTTTCAAAAACTCAACAATCTTATCCTTTTCTTTTTTTATAATATGTCTAGCTGTTTAGCATAATTCTATTTGTAAACATCTTGCCAGGCAAACTGTTCCTACACCAGAATTACGTTTGCAGATGTGTTTTTTCTTCTTTTTATTATTTCTTTAGTGATCTAAATTCTAAAGAAAAAATTTGCCATTGTCCTGGGGTATTGTAAAATAGGACATAATACAGGAATTTTTAAATCATAGATTAAACTAGAACAGCAAGCTCAACAAGCTGGTATTAAGTTAATACCCTTTAACAAGATCCTTCCGAACAATGCTGCTGTTGATGGTGAAGTAATATCAAATGAAGAACCAGCTACTACACAATCTGAAAATGTTGTTGATGCTGTAAATGTCGAGGAGGATACCAGTGATAATAATGCCTCAAATCAAAATGAGAATAGATCTTCCAAAAGAGTAAAGAAAGGAACAGAGATGAAATTTTCAGATTTAGTTCTCAATGAAAATATTGGCACGCTGACCTTACCTACTGTTAAACTTACAATTGAGTGTGAAAGATGTAGAAAGAGAGTGGATGTTTTCTTGGTGGAGAAAAAGTAAGATTTAAGATAGATTTGACAGTCAAGTTGGATTAGCAATATCCTTCAAAGCCATGTCACCAAGAAAAAATTAAGTAACCAATAATATCAATAACTTCGGTGAAATGGGTAATTTATCTCATTCAAAAGAAGGAAACAGTATTTTTATTTGTTATCCTGTGATAAAAAACATGGATTCGCCTAACATACATATTCCGTCATTCTTAGCACAATGTTCTGATCCGGCTACCATTTTGGAAACATAAAAAATGACTGTTACTATAGGAACTAGTCGTTAGCCTGTGTAGAAATCCACATGTTCGCCCATTGTACATATTTCGGCCCTCAAATTATCGCTTTCGCTACTGTAGTACCATTTTGCGCAGAGGCAGACAAAATACGGGTATTATTAATATAGAGATGGTTAAATTCAGGAATTGTGTGGAAAACATCAGCCAACCTTGTATTTAACAAAATATATAACTGACCTCTCACTGTTATTTTGTATTTCAGGACATACACAGGTACCTGTACCAAGTGTAATGTACAGCACATTGTGGCATACCATTCGGAATTTATTCACCAACACTCGCCAGTTGTTGGTTATCTACACATACAAGGGTAAATACCTCTTTTCTTTAGATCATGTGACCTTTTAAGATAAATAAAGGGTAAATCGCTCTTTTCATTGATCATGTGACATTTTAAGATAAATAGCATCTTATATATCTTCTTTCTTCATTTAGATGCTCAGCATTTGACTTAATCTTAACGGATTCTAAATTGGTCTTAAACTGTTTGAATTGCAACAAGGATAACTCTATGAAGGTTTGTTATAAGCAGATTATATATTCAACAAATATATTCAACATTATTGGGATAGAAATTACCTTTTTAAAAACAAATGATTTCCACATCTTGGATTTCCCATTTTTTTGTTTTCTCATCACAAAACCTCTACAATCTTTCTTTTTTGGATACCATTGTTGTCCCTCCTTCCGTTTTTACCGGGATGTACTGAATAATATTAAAAAAATCACTTTAAATTTGATGAAAATTGGCTAAAGCCGTACTTGAAAGAAATATAAAATAATCTTTTTCTTCCAATATTGCTTTTTAGCTTCCTCTTTATTCTAACTTTTTTAAATTTCTAATTTCTAACCTAGACATTTAGTCAGGAAGGCGTTTTTTGCAAAATGAGAGTTTGATAGTACCATTTTCTAAAAATAATTTACATCGCCCATATACACTACAAGCAACAAAACTTTCTCAACTTCCCTTTTGTTTCACACAAAAAGCGAGGGAAATTTTTCACAATTTATAAAGGAAAGGGCGGTTTATTTAAGGGCGTTTGTAAGAGCGCGTAGGTTAAATTTTCCAGTTTCATTTGTGGAGGGCTTTTTTAATAAGGGAAAGTTTATCTTAGCTTTTGTGGAATCCTTTGAATTTAATGTCTTTAATTATTTTCAAGTTTCGTGAAAAAGACTCCATTGATTGATGTTTTCTTATATTTGTTAGTTTTGAATTTTTTAGGGAATGGCGTATGGCTCAAAAAATCATTTTTGTCATCATTGCAACAAAGAGATGGGAATAAAAATACGATCGACTAAATTCCTAAAATTGCAAGCTGCAAGTACGTAATAGTTTTGTTTGTTTGTTTATTTCGTTGTTTGCTAGTAAATTCTTTGTATTTAGCTCCTTATTAGCTTAATTAGATTCTCTTATTTAAAGCCAGATCTTATTGGTGTGGTTTTTCGCCGTGAATTTGCGCCGGCGAATTTCCATAGACAAATACCTCACATTAGTTAAAGGACTATTAAAGGACTTGACTATTTAGCGTTATTGCTTTCGTTGTTTCATGGGTAGTGAATCTTTTCAGATGGGTTGCTTTCAACAAAGAAGGAAGCACAATCAGTGAGGAAAAAGCCTGTTAAAGATGCAAGTGTTAAACCCGGGGAGGCTTTGCCTGATAATGGTATTTGCAAGCATTACAAGAAAAGTTACAGATGGTTAAGGTGATATATGCTTTTTTCAATTAGAAAATTATTCTATTTGTTTGGTTTTTGGCTTGGTTCTGTTCGGTTCGGTTGGTTCGTTTGGTTCGTTTTATTCCTAGTTAACACAATCCCATGATATTCTCGTAATTATTTTTCCAAAACATTTCCAAATGCCCTTGTAAGTCCCCCATTTCCAGGTTGGTGGTGAACCCTTCTCCAGTAAAATGATGGCTATTTAAAATGCTCTTCTGTAAGAAAGACATTTACTAAAGACGTTAAAGCACAACAAACGTCAAAAACGTCTGAACAAACTTCTTCGAGAATTGTTTTATTATGACCTATTGTTGGGTGTGTCCACCATAGAGAGATCAGTTCTAAGGGGCAATATAAATTAAAAACTTAAAAAATGTCTTTTACAAAGTCTTTGCTACATAGAGTTTTGTTACGAAAGTTTGGCTGTCATTTCATCCGTTTAGTTTCCGTTGAAAAGAGGTATCTGCTATAAAGAGTGTCCTTGTTTTTCTTTCCGCACGATTATTATGTGGCAGTCTTTACAAAGTTTTTAAGACTTTTTACTTTCTTTATATACTGTGCAATGATTTCTTATTTTTTAGGTTCCCTTGCTGTGGCAAGCTTTACCCGTGTGATATTTGTCATGACGAAAAAGAGGAAGGCGATCACGAACAAAAATTTGCTAGTCGAATGGTGTGCGGGTTTTGTTCAAAGGAACAGGTGAGAAAAACAGGGGAGGCATTTGACAATAGGTCTGTGATATAAAAAAATATTAGCATTTCAGGTCTTCTTTTGTTTTGTTAGTGTTTTTATATGAACATCAAATCGATTTTTTTAATAGACTTTTAAATACCTTATAGTCAGAAATTTTCGCGACATTTTAATTTCGCGATAAAAATTTTGGGACAATTTCGCGATTTTTATTTTCGCGATTCGTTGCCTTGAATTTTTTTCGCGACATTTAATTTTCGCGAATTTCATAGAGTTACGGAGTTGAGGAAAAACAAAATATGATTTTTAAGTACGTTTTTCTACTCTAATAATGACATCTGTAAAAGGAAGCTTTTTTTTATAAAAGGTCAATGTTATAATCAATAAGGTAGCGGAAGAACCTTTATTTTTGTTCAAGCGTGGATAGTACAACCTTTCAAACTCGCCTCGGCGTTTGCCTAAATAATGGTATTGACGTTAATAATGTGCCTATACCGGTTGAAAATCGAAGCTTCTCCACTGCCATAGGTAAATGTTGAAGTGAATTTCAATGATGTAACATAAAACAACAAACAAAATATACTCTCGATAAGAGTTTTTAAAGTAGATGTTGGTCACAGTGATAACGGGGATGAGAACACTGTTGATTTTCAACATGTTACAGAATCTGTTATAGTAATAGACTAATTTTCATTTCTTGTCTTGTCTTAATTATATCTCATCCCTATGTTATATAATGTTTTTATTCAAGACTTTCCCGACCTTTAAAATCAGTCTCGCCATTTACCTAGGGAGGAGAGGTCTTGTTCTTCATTTCAGCCAGAATAGGCTGTAAATCAAGGTCAAAACCCACCTCCATAGGAAAATGTCGAAACGAAATCCCATACTGTCTTTTAGACCCATGTCCTCCGACCTCTTCTGGCCTTTTTGGTATCTGGTTAGGAATGTCACTAGGGATAAAAGAATTAAAACAGAAGAGGTTTAGGTGTAAGAGTTAGACAGGAAAGTTTAAAAAAAGAGGAAATTTCATAAAAAAGGAGAGCGATGATTTATAACACAAAATGCCATTTAGGTTAACAGGCAAACCGCCTTCTAAAATTATGTTTAAAAGTCCATTTCTTCCTTAATTTTCCCGGGTTTTATCAAACTGGGTATCACCAGAATTATTTTGTTGCGAAAATTTTACGTCTGCTACCCTGTGGAGTCTAAAAAATGAAGAAAAAAAGAAAATATTTCGCGGTTTTTATTTTCGCGATTTCGTCAATTAATTTTTTTTCGCGGCATTTTAATTTCGCGAAAATGCCCAAAAATCGCGAAAATCGCGAAAATTAGTTGTCGCGAAAATTTCTGACTATAAGGTATAACAAAGTTTAGAGACTCTTATTACGATTTGAAAATAGTTCTTTGCATCAAGATCCATAAAAGATCATCACTCTAAAAAGCTGAAAATAAACTAGTCAGGCGTATTTCCGTGGAAATATCCACGGGAATACGCCCATCAGCGCACAGACACACATACGGTGGGCGTTAGCATAACAATCTGTTATTTTCAACAACCTAATTTTTTTAGCCGTTTTCTAAAGATAAGCCATGCGTACATTGTAATGCAAACTTGACAAGATCGAAATCTGCACATTGGGAAGGCGGAAAAGGATGCCGGGATAGAACCAAAATGGCGCGGTATGCCTTTTGTTTGTTTGTTTGTTGTTGATGTTGTTGTTTTCATTACTGCGGAAATATTAAGTGGTGACAAGAAGACTTAAAGATGAGCATCAACATTATGCTTGACGTATGCTTATTTTTGTAATAAATCTGAGCCTAATATTCTTGCAAGTGTTATGCTTATAAAAGAACATAAAGAGGTGTTTTTTTCGAATGCTCCGTCAAAAAGATGGACGTAGTCATTCGCGAGTTACCTGGGTATTCCAATAAACCTGTGTTTTTTCTCACTTTTGGAATTCGCATCGATTTTATTTTTAGAGACGATCGCCACAAAACAGCAGGTACTGGTAAAACAATATCTCGAAAGAAAACTGCAGAGCAAGAAAAAAAGAAAAACTAACTTTTCTTATGCATAATAATTTATAAATTGTAATTTTTTATACTTGAATTTTTCAACACGTTATAGGTAATAGTGCAAATCTTTAATAATTTAAAACAACAAAATTTTTACCTGAGTAAAACCTTGCGAAGTTCTGAAAAAGCAGTTAAATTTTTTAATACAAGTAAAAGGATTAGCTAAACAGTGTCCATTCTTAAAAAACACCTTTTTCTGCAAAAAACTTGGAACTGTGTAACCTCGCATATTTTTTAAAATTATCTTCCGGAAAGCTAAAAAACCAATCATGGTTGACAGCAGATTGAGCGGTTAGTACGGGTAACCTATATCGCACAGCGCTCTCAACTTCGGTTAAAATATACTGTCAACCAGGAATTTTATTTTGCGGAAAAAGTTTTCGTTAAATTTGCAAAATTTATCGTCTAATTTCGGTCAAAATAAAGACTTAGGCTACAGCATGCCATTACGAAATTGTGAGCAAGAATAAAACCTGAATCTTGCGCGAAATATTAGATTAGTGAAGATAAGAAAAAAAATAATAGCTAGGATAGAGCACTTCTTATACCAAACGTAGGAAAAACAACAGCGTAAATATAGCTAGCTAGCTAGAGGGTGCTCCTCACCAAGATTTACGTTTGTAGCCAAATCTTAAAATTGATTTGTTTCAGATTTGTATGACACAAATACAAAAGTACTTTATTGCATGAAAATTTCGCGGCATGAAAATTTTGCGGTTTCGCGGTCGGAACAAAAAAAACGCGAAATTAAAATGCCGCGAAAAATGCATTTAGAGCTCAACCGCGAAATTAAAATGACGCGAAAAATGGTTTTTTCTGTCAACCGCGAAATTAAAATCACAAAAAAATCCGGTTTTTTAAACCGCGAAATTAAAATGCCCGAGAATCCGGGCTTTTTTTGCAAAAAAAACAAACTAAGAAACGAAAACTCGGGTCTTAGAGAGTATTATTTTTTTCCTACCATGTAGGTTACCATATACGATATTTAAAACAAAATAGAAATACGATATAACAAAATAGAAGGAAAATTACAATTTTCTTTAGTCAATCACAATAACATTAGATTTTTTACTCTGTTCTTCCACATTCTTCTTCTCCTTTAGCAAGGCTTTGAAAAATGTTCTTATATCTTTACTTCTGCTGCAACTGGGCTGATCAGTTTCTTGATTTGACTTTTTGGCGGTTTTTTCGTTCACTTTATCAGGTTTTCTTTTTCCGTTTTGGGGCGTTTCACAAATATTTTTTTCATTTTCCACATCACCGAGTTCCCCAAAATGGTCGAAAAGAAGTGAACCCATGATAACCTCTTCTGCAGGTTCTTCATAGAGTTCTTGTAATATTTGTTTATATCTGTCGATCAGCATGTTGTTTTTGATCGTTGCAACGGCCAATTTAACCAATAATTTACAAGGAATTTTACAACCATATGACCACAAGTGAGGGAACCTTACCAGAATTGGACCCCTTTCAAGATATCGATCCTTTAATGTCGAAGGCTCAACCCGAAAGCGAAAACAACATCGCGCCCTTTCTAGAATTGTCAGAGGAAGATCGGCAGCTCCATGGTTATGGCCCCTGTGAATCAGACGAGGAAAGTGATGACAAAGATGACGAGATTTTCGAACCGCAGCGAAACTTCACAGACGTATCCGTCAATCTTTCGGGAGAATGATTATTTGTTGAGAAAATATAATCGCAAATCTTCCTCTAAACAATGTCTTATTTATGTCTGCGATAGTGAAAATAGGCATTTTCTTAAAAAAACTCAAAAAAATTAGTTTTCAATTTTTCTCGAACCGCGAAATTAAAATGCCGCAAAATTCACTTTTTCTCTTCTTGGACCGCGAAATTAAAATGACGCGAAATTGTATTTTGGCTTCAACCGCGAAATTAAAATGACGCGAAATTCAATTTTGGGCAAAAAAACCGCGAAATTAAAATGACCGCGAAATTTTCATGCAATAAAGTATTTAGAAGAGAAACAGTTCAAAAAAAGATCTCCATACCTCAAACCACCACAAAATGGCCTTCGTCAGTCTGGCCCTGCTCGTTGCATGTTTCCTCGTCGGTATGTCGACGCCGCGAAGAACTTGGATTGGTTATTAGCAAAAATCGAGCCTCGTGATTAAGAAGAGAGCTGAAAAAAGAAAAACGACATGAACCTGATTATTAGAGCGAATGCCTTACGTTGTAAAAAGTGATAAGAAGAGAGCTGAGAAAAGAAAACTTGAAGATATGGAATAAAATCACTTGAGGAGAAAAGGAAAAAAGATTAGATTATTTATAGATTTTTAGATTATTAGGTTATTTAACCAACTATACTCATTTATTTCAAGTTATAAGTTCAATACTTATAATTCTAAGACAAGTAGTATGAGGTCATCAAAAGTTACTACATTAATTGATTTTAGAAAATTAACTTTTTAGTGATTGATTCAGTTTCTTATAGCGTTTTATCTTATGTTTTATTATCAGTTTGTTTATTATTAAAGGATATGTGATTCTGCTCCTGTTTACACAGTATATAGCTATATACTATTTATTTTAAGTCATGTAATATATATAGTTATAGTTGATTTTGATTATTATAAAGATAGTTCCGCAAACAGTCAGTATAATTGCTATATATTGTCGTGATTGTAATTTTGTCTCACAATAATAGTTTTTATACTCAGGGAAAAACATAGCAAAATCGATGGTCATCCTGGAAGAAAGTATACTTTTCAAAGCAAAATTCAGGGAAAAGTATGTAGTTTTACAAAAAAAAACTGGAAATTTAAAGCAGCATTTGTGTCTGAACCCTGTGTTGTCTTTGCTTTACATTTAAAGGCCTCTTTTTGCGGATTTTGCCTAAAAGTTGAAACCGTCCATTCTGAAACCTTTACAAGCAAAATGGATTGTGGAGCTTGACGATTATCTAAGCTCTCAGAAAGGTCAAGACATCATTTGAAATGGATTAAAAGCATCTGGCATCACAAAAGCTATAGAAGAAGGGTCAAGAGGTCTACCGAACCTTGATCCTTTCGCTGCAATCGATCCATTGGAGAACACTGAAGCATCTTCATTGCTGATTGGACAAGAAACCGTCGATCCTGTAGAGATGCAAAGTTTTGTTACCTACAATGGCGAAATGATAGTGACGAAGAGGAGTGATCTGGTGGAGGACGATCCATGTCGAAATATTTTCGATATTTTCAGTGACGATATTTGATCTTACATTTGTTACAGCTTAGTATTCTTTTTTTGATATTTTGATGAAAAATAGAGAGATGATATTCCATAAATCGGATGTTTTTCGTACACTTAGGTACTAAATTAGGTTTTTCCCGACTATCGATTTACCAAATTTCTTGCATCCGCAAAAATTTATTCCGCAATATCTCTTTTGAGGTCGATTTCCGCAAATATTTCTTCCGCAAAATATGCCATTTTTGGGTCACTCATCCGCAAAAATAAATTCCGCACAAATTTCTTCCGTAAATAATTTCTTCCCTTAAGGTAGTCTATTACGCGCGAGCGGTCAAAACAAAACCAGTGGGATTTCGAAATAAAGCTGCGCGCAACGGCTATTTCGTTATTATTTTGGGGCACAAACAGAGAGAATACGGGTATTAGTATGGAGATGGGTATCACGGGTTTCACAAAACATGTTTAAAAAATAGTAATATGCTTGATTTCAATTACATTAAAGATAGCATTGTCCATCTACAAACGCTGCAGCTAAAATACAGGCACCACAGGAAGAAAAAAATTCTAATGCGCATGACTAAATATAAAACGCTCCAAAAAGCACTAAGGTGATTGAAACTGTTTCCAAACGACAAAAAAAAACGAACAGCTTTCATTCCTATCGAGTAATTATATGTTATTAATGTACATTGTACGATAATGAAATCGATTCAGTATAAATAAAAAAATAATAAATATATAATTCACATCAAAATCAGTGACACCCCGAACATACTCTTATTTTTGGGGCGTTTTAACGAAGGTTGAACCCTCAAAAGTGGTTAATGCTTCTGGCAAACAAGTCTTTGATTTTTACAGGTTTGGAAGTTGAACGATATCAGCACACTCTTTTTCTCTTGTGATGATAAAAGTAACATCTCGAAAAGGTTTTGGTATTTATTTATTTATTCTGATTGAGAAGTCTCAAGCAGTAACCCCCAAGGGGCAAGGAAGCGACATCAGTAAGTCCTAAATAGTCGAAGTTTTGGAATAAGTCGTACTAACTAGAAGTTTTCTAGAGCGGCCGGTTATATTACCGTCGCAGAGAAATAGGATAAAAAATAGGCTGAATTTTAAACCAAAACATAGATAGCTTATTACAAGATACGACGATGCTCAGCTGATTAACATAAAAAAAAAATAAACATAAAAAAATAATATAGTGAAAAATAATTTACCCATTACAAAAATATTTACTATATTTGCACCCCAACAACAACAACAACAACAACGAGTAATAAAAACAAACAAACAAATATTTCTTTTTCGTGAGTGTATCAAACGAAAAATAATAATATAGCAGCCTAGCTACTATATTATTATTTTCTATGATTTATCCTGAGGGAAGAAATATTTCGCGAAATTTACCAATAGTTTCCGATTCGCTAAAATTTCTTCCGTGGAATTAAATTAAAAATGCCCATTCGTGAAATTAATTGACATTTTCTCAAAGAAAGTTTCTGAAACTTACTTTTAAAAACGAAAATGTCCTCTAATTTTTCAGAAATGTCTATATTTGCAGTTCGGATGATTTTCTTAGCTTTGAATCGCAAAAATAATTTAGGCGAAAATTTCTTCTCGCGAAAATTTCTTCCATTAATGTATGCTACTATTTTGAAGTCAATTTCTATGATTTATGCCTTTTTGTCAATTTTCGTGATTTTGTGTCATTTTTTCAATTTTCATAATTTTATGAAATTTTAAGATAATTTGAACATTTGAAGCCAGTCTTTATAACTTTATAAAGTTCAAGAACACTTTCTAAAAACAAGCTTGTCATTATTTGAAAACTTAACACATTTCAAGTACTTCTTCCACTAAAGTCACATTTTTGGTAATTTTAAATTTGAAGACTTGTTTCATTATGCCGTTCACAATAAATATAGAAATTTATGCTTGTATGAAATATTTTATCCCAATAAGTGACTGAATGTTTATTAACAACCAACAACACTAAGTTACCTAACTAAATATTGACATGTTCAATAGAGGTACAGTGAACACCAGATTGAGTTGACAAGCAAGGTATTTCATAAAACACAATCTGCTTCAAAGTCAGGATAGAACAACTCATCACCTGCCAATATTTTGACAATATTATAAAAAAAATCTGAAAAGAAATATTTTTAAACCCTGTAAAACCTTATTTCAATGCTAACATTTTTGATTGTTTATTATACATGTCTACTTTGCTTTCCCGCAGCAAAAACAACATCTCCAGCAAACGATTTTAAAACTACTTTAAGGTAAAAAACTTTAGCGGTCAAACTCTTGCAAGTCTAATTTTTAAAAATCGTAATGTTCTTAGAAATTTCTAAGCCCTATCGAGAGCGCTGTCTGATGTAGTTTCAAATAAAAAAGCAGTAAGAATAATTTTTTGTTGTAAAAGAAAATCCTCTTCGCCATTTGCGATATTTTATATTCACGAAATGTAAAATCCTTTCCTTATCGCACAGAAGTTCTTAAACTCAAAAGTTTCTAACCCTACAAAAACAATATATCACATTAAAATAAAACTAATAATGTTTAGTAGCATTTGGAGCGAAATATAACTTATGGAAAGCTTCCTTGATATTGATACAGTTAGAGACGGTCGACGCGACGCCAGCTAGTGTCGCTACTAAACCAACGACAAACATTACAAGACGTTCTTTGTTGCTTGTTTCTGGATATAACCTCAAGTAGCACCATATTGGAAATATGAAACAGAGAAACACGTTGATGGAGCCACCAACCAAGTCAACTATAGGACCAAACTTCGGGAATGCTTCACAGGAAGCTAATATACACAGTACGACTGCAGATCGTAGGCCAACTCTTTTTGGGGAAAATTCTAAATAAAATAATAATAATAATAATAATAATAAGGCGAATTGAACTGATGATCTTTGAAACTATGTACTTTTTTTATTTGTTTAGATGTTAAAAACAAACAAAAAGTCACAAAATTAGTGTAAAATATAGCTTTAACCTTTTAATGCCTAAGAATTCGTTAATTTTTGAGAAAAACCTCACAAAAATTCCTATTTTGGTTTCAATATCCTAGTTAACAGCTGCCGTGTACGGATCTATTTGACTACAGTTAGAAAACTAATCCTCTGTCCCTTTCATTTCAAATATTAACAGCGCCTTCCTTCCACGTGGGAATGTAGCAGTTGGGCTCCGCCCGTTTGATGCCATGTGTGACGCACCAGATACGAAAGCGTTAAAATTGCAAAGTCTTTACGCTTCACCTGACAATCTGAAGTTTCTAGAGAAAGCTTTGTGGTGACATATGGAGGGTTGAGAAAGATTTTTTTTGGAAACATGAAAAACTGATATTCATTCGCAAAACGTATATGCTTTTAATCGTTTCCAAGATACGTTACCAATTGGAAAATCATAGATTGGTTTTTAATTAGAAAAAAAGTGAGTGCTTTAGATTGAACCCTGACAGAAGAACTGCAAATGGAATAATGGCCATTATAAGAATACATTGGATGAAGTTATAGATATTAGATTTTGGAGAATCCCCCACATCGAACTCTCGATCATGACAGCAGACATTTCAGGAGTAGAAATTTTGATGTAGAGAAAATTCGGCAAGTTTTGTCAAAATACGCCAAATTAAATTCGCGCAAAATTTAAAATATTTGACCATTAAATGAAACTAAAGGCTGTTGCCTAATTAAATCCCCGCCAAATTTTCTGTTCTTGAGTTAGTTGAGAAGGTGGATAGTGCATACTTTAAAAATCGTTGTTCTTTAATTCGATTGTTTACAAATCACAGATTGGCTTTCAAATTTTTAACAACTTTTAAGGTTTTTTATTATAATTTTTGACACACGCAATAAAGTATTGCCCAAAAAACACACAACAATGGCAGTGCTAAACATATAAACCTCTGGGAAGGTAATTATTTAATGAAGTGCAAACACAATATCTCAACACGAGGAAATGATCTATAGGCATAAATGTTCATGGAAGTATTTGTTATTTTAAGATTTTCAAGGCTTCAAGCTCACCTAGTCAGCAAGGTTTTCAAGGTTCGACAGACCCTGCATTACAGTAGGATAAAGTGAAATAAAAACTGAGAAATTACTCACCATATGGAACATCAAAGTGAGCTTCAAGTTGCTGCAACAGTGGATTGATCATCAGAACAAAACCAGACAAAAAATGCGTTGCAAACAAACACTCCGCTACACTAACAAGAACACGATTGGTGCCATGCTCCTTGTCGTAATGTGATAGAGTAGTTAGGATACTATCTTCAAGTTTCGCACCAATGGTGAGATAGCCACCAACTGCAGTTGGGATGTACAGCAAGGAAATTCCAAAATAACCAAGATAAGCTGCTTTAGCAAACTCGTTTGGACTCTTCATGTCTGACTGTATTGTTGGAAACAGACTTGCTCCTGTGAATCCAAACACAAACGTACCAAACGCAGATGCAAGCGTACCAAACGTAACATCAGCCTTCTTTACATCGCCTAAATCATCTGGTGCAATAATGCCATATTTTACCCATATTAATACAAGAGCTATCGTTGTTGATCCAGCAGCAGCTAAAGCTATAAACCAAAAATCTTTTGGCGTACCAAGCCATGTCAATGGTAGGATAACTAGGGTAATGACAACAAGCCACAGCCGTAGGTTAGCCTCACTATGTAACTGACCAGCATGGAATGCAATGAAAGAACCGACAATCTCAGATGCTAACAGTAAGTAAATTGCGCAAGTCAAAAAGAGTTGCGTGTTTAAGCAGAATGTGATTCCATTGCGTAATTTCTTTCCACTGGCGATTTCTCCAATGTAGGGATAGGGATCTCTAATAGGATCTGAACTTTCTTTCTGCTCACGAATTTTTTTCCAGGATTTACCGAGCAGCAGTCCACAGTAGACACTCATCACCAAAACAGCAGCAATGATAAGCAAACCTAAATTGAAGTTAGAATTGTGATTAACCTTTTAAATACTAAATATATAATGAGAGAAAAACTTAGTTTTTGTTCATAAGAGTGATACTTATACAGAGTTTGATAAAAGTGTCATTTTAACCTTTACACATTTTAAGACACATGAAGTTATGAGTACTTTAATCTGCTGACTTGAGAAAATAAAGTGAATTGATAAATTGATAAATTGACAGAGTACCTGCTAAAAACATTTTAACGTATAAATAAAACAGGCGCTGGCTCTTGGGAAATTGAATTTAAAGTTAAGAAACATCCATGCAGAACCCGTATTATATAACAGGGTTCCCACTCTTTTTTCAAAACGAAATTTGAGAAGATTTGAGGAGGTTTTTGTGATTTTTGAGAAGCTTTTGTTAATAAAATTGAGGAGATTTGAGGAGAAAAACTTGTAAAAATGAAGGAACAAACAAACTGGCTCCTCAATATTTTCTTACAAAAGATAACCAAGAAACTCAAATACAACCACAACAAAAAAAGTATTGTTTGCAGGCCACAGCAACCACAAATTGTGGTGATTCAAAATAAATAATATAAAAACTAGCATATATAAAAAATAACCAACATGTCAATTTTCTTTTGAGGAGATTTGAGAAGAAAACCTAAATTTAAAACAAAATTGAGGACATTTGAGGAGAATTAAGGAGACTTAACTTTGAAGAGGACTGAGTAATATGGGGGAACAAAATCATTGAATATTCTAAAATTTTAAAATTCAATTTTTGATTATTATTGTAACTGTAAATCATATAGCTAAATTAACTTACATAAACTTCATTTCTCTATAAGAACAATTTTAAAAGAAAAATAATGAACCTGAAAATTGATGAACAATAAAAACAAAATAAGAACAATGACAAGGCTGAAAATTTATCTATTTTCTCTTTTTCTCTGAAAAACAGCTTGGAAAATATCTTTAAACGTGGCAGCAAATTTTTTTTTACATAATCAGTTACGAAAGGTTATTTTCAGACTACATATTCTTATTTTTTCTTTAATAACACACTTGTCACGATTTTATAGCTATATACATTATCTTTCACCAAAAATATTCAGCCTCAACAATTCCTCTTTAAATTAAAATTCATGAATAATTAATTAGTTCTGCTGAATATAGCTTTAGTCTAGTGCT
Source organism: Hydractinia echinata (assembly GCA_030067915.1). Lineage (NCBI taxonomy): Eukaryota > Metazoa > Cnidaria > Hydrozoa > Anthoathecata > Hydractiniidae > Hydractinia > Hydractinia echinata. The sequence continues at coordinate 1,570,959 of JASGCC010000002.1, forward strand.
TGCAAAATTGTACAGAAGGAAATGACGTAATTATTAAAGGGAAACGTTAATAAAATCAAAGATGGCGCATTATAAGACGATCTTCATTATGCTACACTGCACGAGCGTTAACTTTCGATGGCATATAAACTTTAAAATAAAGTATTGTTCATTGGATAATAATAAGCAGATATTGCAGGACCGTTCGTTGAATATCAAGATTTATCCACTCGAGGTGAGCAAAATTCCACGAGGCGCAGCCGAGTGGAATATTACCTCACCAAGAGTGAATAAATCTTGATATTCGACGAACGGGCATGCAATATATGCTTTATTATATACCTAACATCTCTTTTTTTGTCAGACATTTTTTATTTTTCTATTGCATTTTTGCCAAATAGAAGGCCCATGAAAGAAAGTAACGATATCTCTATTTCGTTTTTGTTTACGGAAGTCATTGCATTTTACGGAAGTCATTGCATTGTAAATTGAAAATGCCAAAACAAGCGTGGAATATCGCGTCAGTTATTGCACGGTTGTACGGAACATTTAGATTTATTGTATATAAAAGGAGTTGACAGGTATATAATAAAACAATTTGTTGCACTGTTAGGATTCTTATTGGCTTAAAACTCATTTTGGCCTCGTTCTCATAAAAATATCTGTCAAAACGAGGATTTAGGCTTTAGCCTGGATAAGTTTCAAGCGTCCAGCCTAGCTGCGCTGTCTCTATCTATCTCTTCAGGCGATTTTAAAGATTCCGCCTTCGCTGGCGGAAATCAATAAGTTAATGGTACTAATTTTTGCTGTTAATGTTCTGTTAACAATTATATAATTATATTTTTGAAAAAAAATTTTTCTTCCTTTTTTGGGGATAAAATTGTCCTATTATTTCCTTTGGGGTAAAAATTTTGAGAATTTTTTTATTCTTGATTTTGTCCTGGGTATAAGTTTCGTAAATGTTATTTTAAAGAATATTTTGTGAATTGAACCGTGAAAGCACCAAAAAATAATACCCATTACTCCCATTAAGGTGTACACACTGCTTAGAGAACTGATCAAACATAGCGATAACCATTATGACATTTTTAAGATCTTAAACTGTTGGAAAAAACATTAGTTTGAAAATAATTTTAAAAAAGATTTGCATTATTTCCACTTCAACCCCAATTTAATATAGGAAGGGGTTGGGGGCATATAGTGCCCACCGCTTATTTAAATTTTAATTGCGAATTACTTGCTCAAATGAAACTTTGTCAATATAATTGGCATTCATTCAATTCACTTGTCAATGACATTATGACTTTTTAGACATTAAAATCACCATAGTACACTCTATAATTGGAAACTGCTCTCCAAATTCTGATCTAATGATCATAATTAGCATGAAAATTTCGCAAAGTGTTTATGTTTTTAATATAAACATTTGGCTAAATTTTTGCAACCTGTCAAATCTGTTTTCCCCAACTTCAACTCTAATCCGATATGATATTTAATATATCAGATTTTCTTGAATATACTTATTCAATTTTATGTGAAAAAAAACATATTACTACTAACAGAATATCAAAATAGAATGGGGAATATTGCCAGAATGTTTTCTTCAATTTTAAAATTACTGATGTCATCACACAAAAACTGCTGATGTCAGCAAGAAAATAATTATGCTATAATTTATTCCTTTTGTCTTCTCTTGAAAATTTACAACATTTTATGTCATAAGAATAACTCTTTCAGAATTTATGGACACCCTGTGTCTCCATACTTTCATGGCCCAAAGATGCCTTTACCAACAAGGGCTTAAATAACTTTTTTGATTTTGACAGATCTCATGATGTATTAATTTAAGATATTTTTTTTGCTATGATAATTTTTTTGACCTCATCAAGAAACAAAGAAAGTTTTTTTCGAATTACCATTAAGATTAATAAAATCGAAATTGGATGTTTGTTTAAGACGTGGATTTTAAAAAGATTGTTTAAAAAAAAGGCAAACAGGCTTCAGGGAAAGAAAGTAAGGCAGGTAACTGTAATGTGTTGTGTAAGGACAATGACAGAAAAGAGAGTATATAACTAGCTAATATAGGGTTTATAACTGCTTATCCTTTTTTGAACTTGCCTCATTATAAAATTTAAAAAAATGATTGGTATTATATTGGTATTTTTGTTTTAAATACCTTAAAAACACTACACTAAAACTCTGAAGAAAAGGAATACAAAATATAGCTTGGGTATTACAAATGAAATTGCACCAAAAAGTTGAGATTAAATTTTTAAAATAGGCAAATTTGGACTTTTTAAGGTTATTTTTTTAAATAATTTAGCATTCTAAATAAGCATATATTTTTATTCAAAATCTCAATCACTCGTCAGTTATGGTAATTTTAAAAACAATGTTTAACCACAACACATTGGATTAATCACTGGTAGTTATGCATGCACATAATTAAAAGCATTAATTATTACAATTAGCTCCATTTGTTCTTTGTCAAAACAATTTAACAAACCCACCGTTTCTTTCTAAATCTTGTAAAATGTCTAAAATGTTACATACCATAAAGCCCTGTTTTTGACATGGCTCCTGGAAATGCTACTGCACCGGCCCCACATATTTCTCCAATAATAAAAATTCCAGCTGTTAGAACACTAATTCCATGCACATGGGAACTGCCACTAGACTCAGAGGATGGTTTCTCATATTCACCAACATCATCCAGTTCATATGATTCTCTTAGTTTGTGGTGTACTCCAGTATCGTCTTTGTCCCCAGTGGAAAATTCTATAAAATACAATAAAATACTAATAATATTTCTCTCTAAAACCACCCGAAAGTGGACTGTGTTTCCTCCAAATAATTAAAGGTGTAAGCAAAAAATGTTTGTTATTATGTCAGTGTTTATGTGTTCATGCCTTATCAATGTACAGATTCATTAACATAAAAAAAAAACATATACTAAAATGACACTTGTTTACTACCTCTTTTTTTTAATTTTGATAATGATCAAATAAATTAGGATTTGCAGAACAGTTAGCAATATTCTTTTTCAGTAAGCTTGAACATAGTAGTATATAGATATACTCTATTTTACTGAAAAAAATTAAACACTGCAGGCCAACATACAGATCTCAAATTATGAATTCCCTCTATGAAACGAGTTCAACCTTGGTATAACTTTCATGCTATGATACAATTGTAGCTTACTTATATATAATCTATTATATTAATAGACTAATTCTGTCTGTAATACACCTAGCGTATATATGTTCATTTTTCTTTAAGTCGCAGAAAAAAGCATGCCTCAAACAATATATATATATATAATCGACAAATTAAACGTCAAAACACCAATAACATTAATTTAACATCAATAGCTTAATTTTAATTATTGAAGCCATGACAATGCACCTAAAAGTTTAAAGGCAAATAACTTGGAAACGGCTGGAAATAACTGGTGTCACCTCAAGTATGAAAAATAAAAAGGAACCCAAATCTCCTAATGCTGGCTTAACCCACTATTCTTGGAACAGTCGGGTTGACAACCTTTAAACTACAAGATCTTTTAAACTGTTTGTAAAAAGCTCATGATCCTATACATTTTCTTGATCAGCATTTCAAGCTCTATACAGTAGAGCCAATAGGTGAACAAATTTTTTAAAAAGAGTTTTTCCTTGTAATAACCTATTATTCTTCGGCCTAAATGGATTTTTTCACAGGCTTATAGACTATAGTCTTATACTAAATACACTAATGCATTTGTCTGTATAAACCTTTATTTTGCTTTAAAGTCACAAAAAATGATGTCTTGTTAAATCTGCTCTTAAACAGAGAGGATAACATTGAAGAAAAAACAATTATATTAATAAAAATCTATAACTTAGCGTAAACAGCCAATGTGGTCCTTTTTTTCTAAGTGGTCCTTCTTTTCTTGCCTATCAGGATGGGTGCGCATATACGAAACTTTGTAAAAAGTCATAACATTTATAGATCTATACTGTATAAACCTGCTGTTCCTTTACCCAGGTATATACCCCGATCCAGAGGGTGTCATTCCCCTGAGATTAACTGTAATAGGACAATTTGTATGTTATTTATATGCTGATTTAACAATTCCAGAATATAGTTGTGGACAAAGTTAATTTAGGACTAGGACTAGGTAAATTAACAATGCTAATAAATTAACAATGCTAATAAATTAACATGTAAAACAATTTCTTAACAAGAAAAGTTGCTATTTGAATCTAGCTACTAAAAACAGTTTGCTAGCAAAACTTACCATCTAGTGGTTGATAACCGTAATTGTATGATTTACTCATTTCTTCCTAATTTATAGCGAACATATAAAAATAATGTAACCTAAATACATTATGTGTAACAGAAAGAAGGGGATTTAAAACCAGAGATATAAATTGTTACAAATCCTTGGTTCTTTCTCACACAACTTCCCCCGTCGGAACTGTTCCAACCCGTGTTGTCCTCTACACCATCTTGGGCAACATTTTTCGCGTTCTGTAAATTACCTAACTTGGCACTGTCCTCGTCAGACATCGCGCAACCCTATAAACGCAAGGAAGCGGGAAAACTTAGTGGAAGTCAAGCCAAGAGGTAGCTACAGTTCTTGTTTTTAAACATAGTTTTCTTTTTTAATTTCATTGTCCTGATGGTTACATTGACACCAAGCTATCTATGTAGCTAGCAGTTGCTACATTTATATTCTTTTATATTATATTGTTTAGAGTTGCACGTTATACAAAATGGACGACATTAAACCTAAAACTCAAGTGAAATGTAACAAAAAATCTAGTGCCACAAATGAATGCGCTACAAATTTATTGGACCCTGAAATCTCCACAAGTGATCCTGAACCAAACACTGAGACTGAACTTACTCTTACAAGGTCACTCCCACCACAACAAAGTAACTCATCTCAAGATAACACAAATGGAGAACCCAAAATGACTTCCAAAACTTGCCCCTAAAAAAGGAAAATGTAAACATGGTATGAAAGGTGCATCATGTAAATTCCTTCATCCTAGACTTTGCAAAAAGTTAATGCAACATGGGACTAGAAACCCAAGAGGATGTACTCTTGGTCGCAATTGTCAATATTTTCATCCGAACATGTGCATGCAATCTCTGAGGAAAAGCGAATGTTTTAACGAATCCTGTTCCTTTTATCATGTGAAAGGTACAATACGGCATCCTAAAAATACAAACCACAATCGAAACACTAAATCACCGATCAATCAATCACAAAGCAATGACCATCAAAATACTAAAATGAACAGTGTAAACAAAACATCGTCAGATTTTTTAGATGCAATCCGCCTCCTGAAGGCGGAATTGATGCAAAAGATAGAAGAAAAATTTCAAATTTTCACTGTAAAAGCACCCTACCAAAATCCTCCTTGGAGCCAGGAGTCCTTTCCAGCTCAACCATGGCAAACCAAATTATACAATCAACCACTAAACTACCAACCAAATCAATCTCAACGACTCAATCAAATCTATCACAATCAACCCCAACAACCAATGCAACAAATCACTCGGAACAAAATGTTTTGAATGCATTCACCTATTTTAATGTGCAAGGTTTATGTCCACAAACAAGACCCTCAAAAATCCCATATCTAAGGGATAAAATTCAAATAAAAAATGCACTATTTTTAGGCCTGACAGAAACCTGCTTGAATAATCACAGAAATGCGGAATTGTACATCGAAGGCTATACCCTTTACAGAATGGACTCAGCTCGAAAAAAGGCAAAGAAAGGCCGTCAATCTGGTGGTGTAGCAATCTATGTTCGAGATGATCTAGCTTGCTCGTGTGAGGAGTTTTTTACCTATTCCTCAGAAGCAATCCAATTTGTGTTGTGCAAAAGAAGAATGTCAACCTAAATGTTTACCAATTTGATTTTTTGCATAGATTGATTTAATTGACATGCAGACAAAACCTGACGGGGATTTCAAATGGATTGGACATATTGTGGATCACTTTTCGAAATTCCGTATCATTTTTCCTCTAAGAAGTAAAACAGCAAAGGAGACTGCTTAGAGGTTTATTGATAGGTTTCTGGCAGTATTTGGCTTGCCTAAAATAATCCATTCAGATAATGAGTACGTTTTAAAAAAGGATCCAAAGTTACACAAAGAACTTGGTGAATTCCTTTCAAGCTCTCGACCAGATGCAATAATGCGTAGTTTAAATAAACTATTTTGTCACCAACTGACATTTTCACTAAGAAATGCAGATATACTGCAGTATATAGCAGCCAAAATTTGCGCAATTATAGATAATTGACTTATATATTTTATTATATGTGACACAAGAAAAGTTAGATACGGAAAGCTGTGTTTTATTCTAAAAATCTATACGCTTGAAGATATGACAAATCATAAACCATCCCAACGCTAGGCAGTCCGTGAAACAGCCTACTCCCAAGATGGGGTGTGGTTTTTATGCCACCCCGTCGTGGGCAAACTTGTTAACAAGACTTCACCCAAGATAGGGTGTCATTTTTATGCCATCCCGTGATGGGCAAACCTGTTAAAAAGACTTCGCCCAAGATGGGGTGTGGTTTTTATGCCACCCCGTCGTGGGCAAACTTGTTAAAAAGACTTCGCCCAAGATAGGATGTCTTTTTTTTGCCACCCCGTGATGGGCAAACCTGTTAAAAAGACTTCGCCCAAGATGGGGTGTGGTTTTTATGCCACCCCGTCGTGGGCAAACCTGTTAAAAAGACTTCGCCCAAGATGGGGTGTGGTTTTTATGCCACTCCGTCGTGGGCAAACTTGTTAACAAGACTTCGCCCAAGATAGGGTGTCATTTTTATGCCACCCCGTGATGGGCAAACCTTAAAAATGTGGTGGGCAAGCCTGGCAAAAGGTTACACCCAAGATGGGCTCAAAATTGGGTGTGGAATTTTGGTGGTGTATCGACTATTTCGTAGAGTAGAACCTATTTCGTATAAGTGCACACTTTCCAAAACTGTTATAAATTCATGTCTTAAATTGTATGAATTGCCCAATACGGGATACCTTGCGCATTTTGCCCACGACGGGGTGGATGCCCAAGATCGTTTGGAACAGACAGGAACATCTGCGGCATAAGGATTAAGGCCCAGGGTAGATCGAACATTTTATCTCGAACAAACCTCATTTTATGGGTTACTATTTTTTATTTGATACTGGGTAGGCGAGACAATAACAACAACAATAAGGAAAGGTGAGCATTGAGGTTGACATGATTAAATCAGGTTCTGTGGCTACCATTTCACCCAACTGTGGCTACTACTGTTGGCTATGTGCTTTGTGATTTAGCTGTAACTATTCTAGAAAGGCGGCTTTTAGGTTTGGTGTACTTTTAATGACTATCTTACTTCTAGCTAAACTAACTTGCTAGCTAGTACTCTAACTAGTTAGTTTAGCTAGAAGTGGTGCTGCTGGTGGAATACAAGCTATTTCATCAGCAGGAACACTAGAGAGTTAGGACAGACATTTCTAAAGCATAGCCAAAGGAAAATCTAGAATGCAAGAGTTCAGAATCTGGTAAATACCGCCTGGTGTATTCCACAGGTCACAGGTCAAAATTTTAAAATGATTTATATTGTGACATTGCAAATAATCTTAGCCAATTCCATCTACGTGATGCAGCACCATTACATAATACGCTATACAGATAATTTTTAACAATCTTTGAAATCTTTAACACTCGTCAGGAAAACCGCCACCGCCCCTTTATAATATTCTGATTAGAATGTATGAATATAAGCTGCATGTAAACACCTTACGCTACTTAACCGCCCCAACATCTAAGTCTGTTAACAAACTTAGTCCTCGGGTTCTTTAGAAAATTAACGCGTTTAGAGTCCTTTCCGTTATTGATGACTGATCACATTATAACCGCTGTTTTTTATTTTTTGATAGCAACATCAGAAGAGCGCTCGGGACTCAGGTCTAAATAATTAGGCTAAAATCAACATGTTCCCCTTTACTTTTTTTAATAGACCCGTGGACGCCACTTAAACCTTAGTGTTAGAAAACACGTATTCTAAAAAACTTTTATTTAAAGTGAAAAAAACTACAAAATATATACACGGATAAGAAACAGAAGAGTTTAAGAGTTAAGTTTATATCCCATAGAACAAAGCAAATTATCAAGTCAACTCATGCCCAGTAAAAAGGTATTTGTTCACCAGCGCTCAAATGTGAGAATATATCATACACACTTGGGGATAAAGTTATATCGTCACTTCAAACGAAACAAAAGATGCGTAAAACAAAAAATACTATAGACAAAAAATACTAAAGATATAAAATACCAATAAAATTTACAACTTAAGTCCGAACTGTGCTTTCAATTTCATTTTGTGAGCGTCACCGAGATTACTTTTCACTCATTGTCTACAAGTATTTTTGAATGTGGAAATAGGTCCCTCCTTCTATCACAAATTTAAGCTGTATATAAATATCAGAATGTTCGACCACACTGGATTAACAGAGGAAGTTGAGTTTAGATCTAACACAGTCTAGATCAGATTGGAAGAGGGTCATTAATATACCCCGTCCAACCCATGCTAGCATGGAAAACGGACGTTAAGCCGAGAATGATGATGATGATGATGATGTTACTAGTGGACATCAAACACTGTCAAACAATTGGTTTGCAGGTACCACATAGTGAAAAGTATCTGATAACTGGCAATTGTTTTTAATTTATTTTCTTATATCATAATGAGCCTGTTGATAATTTTGGATGAAATACTAACCTCGTCCGAGGGTCTTTTTAGTCAAACGTAAGCACAGGTCGAATTTATGTGTTTATGGCGCAGCATCACTGAAAAGGGCTACCAAAATGTTGAATGTTGAAAAATATTGAACGCAAGCTAAAAATATATGGTAAATTTATTTTGACCTGCGACCTGTGACCTGTGGAATACACCAGCCAGGTAAATACTGCTGTTTCTCGTCTACTTGTAATCGATATTTTCCAGCTTCATTTTTTTCTTATTCTGTTCAAATAGTGAGAAAATAACTTTGTACTAGAATTTTTTTCTTTGATTTCTCTAAAATTTGTGTTTATGTTGCTAATGGAGCTGTATAATCCAGCATGAATATTATTTTGCAGTCGTATTTAGGTGCAGAAAAAAACAACCACATGAAAAACAATTTCTGGTCCTTCAGTTGTTCTTATGTATGTCCTTATTGAGGCTTGTGTTCTGTTAAATTTTTTTTAAAAAAAACGAAAATGCATTATGTTTTCCCTGTATAACTTCTTTCTTATTTTCCATAAAAAATGCAACTTTTCTGATTGTTTAAAAAATCCAAAGACCACGTATTATACTAGCATTTTTTTACCTTATTTTATTATCTAGAAAAAAGCAGTCCATATGGCGTTTTATGTTTAAAGGGCAATGCAGCGTCTTTGAATTTAATAATTTAAACAAATTTATGAATGCTACAGAGCATATCAGATAAACATTGTTTCGATGAGTTTTTCTATGTTTATAAACAACAAATTAAATTTAACATTAAGGGGTATTAATAAAAACAGTAAAGACGACATCATTATACCTTCTAAAATGACTTAAAATATATATAAAAAAAAAATTGTTTTAAACTTTGATATAAATAAAAATTGAAAAAATAAGTTTCTTAAAAAAAAGACTGATAACTAGCAAACATTGTGATTTGTGATAAGACCTTTTTTTTCCAAACCAACTGCCACGTCCAATGGATTTTGCTAACCACTTTGTGTCAGACCTTTCGCCTTTGTTATTCAGCTGTGTGCAGAAGAACTGACTGTGGCTTTAGTTTGAATGTCTTTAGTCCAAACGCTTACAAGTTGGTACTCAAATCAAAATTTCACCTACAGTATATGCAAGGAAACTGGTGGAAATTTTATATACGTTTCCACTATTGACATTAGAAAATGGGCTTCACTTAGCTGTGCAAAAAAGAGGAGAGTTTAAAACTTCAAATTTGTTCAATAACAATATTTTATTAACAATATTCTATTCTTTTAAAATAATTATCAACATTCTCAACTAACCAGAGTGTGCTGATGGCACAATCCGCAAGGTTTTACCTAGCGCTACATACTCCTTAATCTTATTTTTTATAAGAAATATTATTTTCTAATATGCTGCTAACTGAAAATAACCTTATTTATTATCTAATTTCTAAGAAACAGCGAAGAATAGCCATGTAAAATATGTACATCTATCTGACTGATCCTTGGACCCAATGCTGCAACCACTAATCCGCCAAGGTTAAGGCCAATATTAAAGATATGCCGTTCTAAACACAACATTACGAACTCTTTAAAATAAACTACTTATAATCTATAGATAAACAAAAAGTTACCACATTCAGGTTTGAGAACTAATTGATACATATGTGAGTCATGCTTTGCACGCCTTTTAAAAACTTAAACCATGTGACTGGCCTTGGCTTATACATACAAAAATAAAATTCAAAAAATATGAGAATGAAAAATAGCGACAGGTCTCCTGAATACTTGCTGGTGTTGCAATTTTTATTTTTTATTATTGGGTGTATTATTATTAAAACTCAGATACCAGTTTAAAGTGAATTCAGTTAGCCAAAGTTATAGAGCCAAAGGGCTAAAACAACTAAAAGGGTTAAACAGATTAACAAATTGTTCGGCTTAGCACAATAAAAGCAAAGGGTTGACATATTTCACTATTCTTGTCTATACAAATATTGTCTTTGTCTTTCTAGACTATAGAAATACTAGATGGACGCATTAGTGAAGCTTTTTAACTGGCTCTGTTGTATAAAAAGGTAAATACTGATTTGTTTTTATTACAATTTTAAAAAGATAAAAGAAAAAAAACTGATATATGTGTTCCATAACAGAATATGATCATAGAAATTTTGCTTTATTAGTAATGCTGCCACCGAACCTTCTCATTATGGCAGCTTTAATTCAGAAAGTGATCCATATCAACACAATACCCAGACAGTATGCATTGCAGCATTTAACGTACAGCGATTTGGTGCCAAAAAATTTAATGATAAATATGCAATTGATATATTACATAAGGTATAAACGGAGGTCGGACATCTTTTGTTCTTTTGTTTTAATGTTTACCTGACTTAGAAACTGGCAAGTTACTAAGGTATATAAAAGCTAGTAGTTTTCTTCTGAGGGCTACTGTGTTCATTACATAAAATGTGAATTTTTTTAGATAATTTCCCGTTATGATCTTATTTTGCTACAAGAATTACAAGATGGGAATTTAAAGAAGATCCCCTCTTTTATCAATGCCCTTAACAGGTAGGTGTGTATAATGGCATTAACATGGCATTTCCTCTTTTTGACTAAAACGTTTTACTACATATTTTAAAACTCAAAGTTTTTTGTAGGTTTTTAAATCATTTTTAGAGTTTTTTAATTTACTTTACTCTATAACATGGTAAATTATTTTGACCCAAAACTGTTTATCCTATGTTTTAACTAATGGCGCTGTAGCTTAGTGGTTATAACTGTCACACTTTGTGCTAGAGAAAGAGTTCGTTCCAACTTGGTGACGATTTAGTGAGTGACTGTTACGATAGCTCTGGGTTAACCCAAGCTATGTGAGGGAAAAGAGGGGAGATAGCTAAATGTATGGCCGTTGGATCTTAAAATAAGCATTAAATACTCCAGGACTCCTCACCTAAGCCATGGGTCTTCCTGGAAATAATAGACAGGGTATATCTTTCAATAATAGTGAGGCTAGCCATGTAAAATATGCACACCTATCTATGTAGCAAATCTACTTATATATACTGGTACAATTCTACTTCGAAAAAAGCTTTTATGTACTGATTTTTTGAAAAAAAAAATACATTAAGCTTACAAAAAAGACAGTTAAACTTTTTTTGAAACGTAAAATTTGTAAATGTTGTGTAAATTTTTAATTTTGCTTGTTTTTCATAGCAAAATTCAGAACACATTACAATGCGTCAAGTAAATTCAGAAGAATGTGTAGTAATTGCAATGTGTGTAAATTAACACCAACATGAGGGAATTTAAAATGGCCTTAAATTTTAAGACCCCCTTAAAATTTATTTGGTGGAAAAGAGTTAAAATTGTCTTCAATAGGTTATTATGTTACACCAAATTGGAAAGACTATTTTGTTCTTTGTTTATTTTTTTTCTTAAATATAAAGCCAACTTTTATTTCTTAATATTTTAGAAATTCCGGCCGTTCCTATAAATATGTTGTGAGTGATTATCTTGGAAGAACAACATATAAAGAACAATATCTCTATATATACAGGTAGGTTATTTTCGTGGCAGCTACTTGAAGAAAACACTTTTATTGGGAAAAAAAGTAGATATCAAAAATATTACGTAACGCTAGGACAACAATTTGAGTGGAGTTTTATATTATTAATTTATTTATTTACAAGCGAATATTTTTACAGGATAGCCATCCAAAAACTAAATTATATACATAAGTTTCTGTTCTTCCATGGGTCTTGTGTAATTTTTGACATAGAACAGGATAAATAATGAAATAGATAACATAAAAAGAGGGTAAAAAGTAATAAAATCAGAGTAAAATTTAGAGTATACATATTAAAAAAGTGTAAGGTTATTTAAACATGGTTCAAAAATTCGCGTACCGAATTTTTACCAGTAAGTGGTTAAATTCTAGTGCACCGTTAAAAGTAAAATCCTATTCTACACGTTTCAATTTTTATACCTGGAAGTCGTAGGATATGTTTTTTGTTATTGTCAAATGATTTTGAAGTAGTTTTCCCATGTTTTTCCCTTACTTAACCGACTTATGGTAGAGCGTTCGCTTCCAGTGCGGGTGGTCTTGGGTTCAAACCTCGGCCGAGTCATGCCAGAGACTATAAAAGTGTGAATCTATCCTTTCTGCTTAGCGCTCAGCATGAGAATAGGATTGATATCTTAGGCGGTTGTCTAGTTGAGCGATTGTTGTGCTTGCACGACTTTCGTAGCTCAAATGGGAGCTTTAAATGCACTAGGACCCCCTTCGCAGGACCCTCGTTGATAGCAGTATCAATAGGAACTGAAGAGGCTATCTTGAGTAAACTATTGTTATAATAATAATCAAAATAATAATACTACAGTTGACACAGATACGCTTTTTAGTCAAGTCTCGGTTATGAAATGCAATCTGTTTGGCACATTACCTTTAAACACAAGAACCTTAGCTCGATTTTCTAGATTGTGAATCTCTGTCTGGAACGTTTTTTAAGGAGTTCCAGTGATAGATATTTAATAGAAAAACTATGCAGTGCCAATTCCTCAACAATTCGTGTCAAAAACACCTTTGCAAAAAAACACCTTTGACAAAAAAACACCTTTGACAAAAAAACACCTTTTTTCATTTCAAAAAAAGAAACAGTCACTCTCGCATACAGCATTTTGAGAAATTTATTTTATTCAATGCAGCTTATGTCTTAAGCTCGTTAAAGGCGCTTCACAAGATAAAAAATAATTTTGTTATAGTATTACCCTTTAATGGCCTCCTTATATATATTTCATGGCAAAGTTCAAATATTCTTTCTTTAATGTAATACTTGTATATATACGCAAAAGAAATTGCATTCATATCAGTTCCCTAATTAAAGCATTAAGGCGAAGTAGTTTGTGTTATAACCGTAGGGAAGACATTTTTGAAATATCTGATTCGTTTCATTACGATGATGGACCTGAAGAACTGGGTACAGATACATTCCAACGTGAGCCGTTTGTTGTGCTGGTCAAAGGAATAAAAACAGCAGGTATTTTTTTATTATTTCAGTACAAATCCTGCCTAACCTTAATTTTCTGAATTTCCAACCCTTTTAGTTTTCGTGTTGCACATAATTTCACTCGCCACAGCTGCTCTCACTCGCCACATGCTCTCACTCGCCACATACTCTCACTCGCCACATGCTTTCACTCGCCACAGCTGCACTCACTCGCCACAAACCAATTTTAAAAAAGGTTAATATTTTTACAATATAGGTTGCAACTTTCTCCAGAGAAATGTTTTTTTGCGAGAATAAATTTTGGGTAGAAAACGCGAAAATAGATATCCATGAAATTATCATGTATGTCCAAAGGGTCTCTGGACCCCTAATTCCCTGGCCCCTGTGCCACGTTCATTAAAAAGACAAAATGCCCTGAGAACGAGGTCTTTTTTTCTTGTTTTATGAACAGCGTTACGCTATATACCAAGAATTATAAAAATTAATTAGGCTGTATTATTATCAGTAAAAGTATCGCTAGGTCATACGCGAATGCTATTACTCTTCGCGTATATTTTCATTACACAATTTATTGGCAAAAAAAGGGTTTGCAAAATATTAGCTTCTTGACCACGCCCAAACCGGTATTCTCAAAATTTCATTCGCTTCAGTGCAAGCAATTTCTATTCTATTCAGTGTACCTACTTGTTAGAATATTTTATTCTCTTTAGTGAAACAATTCGCCATCATTGGGGCGCACTTACAGCCTAAGTTTGTAGAAGAAGAATTAAATGAACTGGTGAATGTATACAACACAGTGGTGAAAAAATGGGGAGTTAATGACGTTTTAATCATGGGAGATTTTAATGCGGGTGGAAGGTACAATTTTTGTTGTTTTGTCTGTCCTTAGTATACTGACCGTATGTCATCGCCGGACTCTTTTCACCGACTTTTAATGGGTTTTTTTGCAGAAGGACAAACCTTCAGCAAAAGAAAATTTCGCAAATAGCCCATTTCAACATATTGTAGGTTAGGGTTAGGGTTAGGGGCAATGACCATAAGACTAAGCTTTTTAAAAATTTTCCACTGGGCCTAACTTTTGCGACCAATAATCGCTAAAACAATTTCGCGAAAGTTTCGCGAAATTGATTTTAAAATATGTTAAACATCTATGCACATAGTATCTAAAGTGCAGAAACTTTCGCGAAAAGTAACTTCCGCGAACAGGAAAATCTGCGAAATTTTTACATTTTGCGAACATGTGACTATTATTAGATTTTGCGAACTTGTGCGAGCATAACCTTAAAAAAATCGAAGATTAGACCTCAAAACGTTATTTTTTTATTATTAAAGCATACAATTAAAACTAAGATAGGCCATTCTTGTGAACTTTCTAAATAATTGTATCACCGCTTTGAATAAAAAAAAAGAAAATGAAAAATACCGATTTTTTTTCGGACACATTAACTGTTGCGAATTAAAGAGAAAATCTTTTTTGCGTTCATAAACTTCGCGAATTAATGCTTTTAGAAAATTTCACGGCATAAACTTTCACAAGTTTTAGCCGCGAAACTTTCTGCACTAAATGTATTTTCAGTTTTTAACGCTAGCTAGGTTTTATATGAAGTTCGAATTGAACCAGTTATCAAAATAATTTAAAAGCGCACACTATACATCATGAAAGAGGAGATACGATCGCTTAAATCCCTAATACACGATCAAATAAATTGGATCAAATTTCTATGACTAATTTCAGTAATGAAACAACTTGAAACTTGCTTTTTAAAGGGAAAATTAACGAATTAGCAAGTTATAAGTCATTCGCGAAAGTTCGTTTCACCGAGTGGAAAAAAAAAACATCCTGTAAAAGTTAATGTCGCGCACCTAAAATCCTAAAAATCGTGAAAATTCACACCCGAGATAATTTCGAGCTTTTTTACTTTTGTACAGTGACGGAGAGCATGAGCAAATAAGGAGCATGCCAGAACAGTTCGTGACATGTTAATAGCCGCTTTAAACATTTTTTATCGAATCCTCCCTCGCACCGTACATCCATGCTCGCACTGATTCTTCTTTTTTAAGCCATATCTCAAAAAAGAAATTTGAAAACAGATCCTAAATTTTCTTGGTTGATTGAAAATGAAGACACAACAGTTGGAAAGAATACTTACACCTATGACAGGTTTGTTTGTTTGTTTGTTTGTTTAATCGGTCTATAATACCGCCGATTTTATCTACGGGGTGCTATAATGGACAAAATTCCAGCCATGTTAACAAAGTATGCTTTTCTGTAACTAAAATGCTATGACATAAACAAAAAGACTGGTGAATACTCAATGTTAACCCTCGCTATTTTGTTTGGTAACTCGGTTTGCTAGGGCAGTGTATGGAGTGCCGAAATAGCCAAAACCCTTGTTATTTGTTTTTTTTTGTTTTACGTAGATTTTGTTTTCGCTGTAATTCGGGTAGATGATGTTTTTTTTTAGTCAAAATTTAATTCTCCTTGCACTTTTAATTTTTATGTTTTGCTCAGCTAACTAATGACGCCGATACGAAATTTCATTGGCTAGAATGTAATACTTAATTTATGATTAGCTGCAACTAACATCACTAATTAATATTGTGACAATCAAATAAATGATTGACATAATACAATTTTGAAAGTCCACCATTATTAAAAAAGCCAATGATGTACCAATACAACGACGTCATTTGATCTTCTTTAGAATAATTGCATCCGGTGAAATGTTATTAAAGCATATACCAAGACACAGTGCAAAAGTTTTTAGATTTGATGAAGAATTTGATATCGAAGAGGTAAGGGGTCTGTATTGCTTAAGGGGGTGCCCCCCCCCCCTCCCCGCCCCCCATACACCCCCTGCATTTTTTATTCAACGAGGTGTCACTATATAACAAAGATGTTTGCTTATTTTCTCCTTTTTTTTGGAACCTCTCTAAATACTTGCATTGTCTACCGATGCTTTAAATATAATTTTGTGACGTAATCTTACTTTAGCCATTACGAATTAGCGACCACTATCCTGTAGAGATTATAATTGGTAAGATTGATTTCATTATCTTCGAAGTAGTTTGTAGAGTGTACTGATTCCTGCTTTTATTCCCTCTTCCTCTCTCAATCCCATCATCCTCTCTCAATCCCAGCATTCCCTAACTCCATCCAGAGAGTCGCCCCCACTTCATTACGATCAACACCCCACCCCGGTTTTTTTACTCTTCAGTCCCAAGTACTATTTTTTTTCAGCCGCAACCTAGTTACACTAGAATATAGAAATCTTCGCCATTCTCATACATGTTTTGTCTTGTGACATTTTTATTTAACATTTTCTTATCTTCAAGAAAGTGCTGATAAAAGATGATATACTTTATATTGAAGAAGAACTACTTTGCTCATCACTAACATAGTGCCTGGCAGTGAGCGGGATTTGATCCGCGGTCCCCAGAACTGGGAGCCGCAGACGAACCCACTACACTACGTGCGGCACCTATGATAATTCACCTATGATATACTTTCTAGAAAAATCGCCAAAAGATGAACTGTAAGCTGTATGCTATGTAGCTAATTTTTCAAGAAGACAGACGTTGTTTGTTAATAAATCAGAGGCGCTCGACAGACAAAACTTACACGAGTAGTTGAGTCGAGATAAAGAAATATTTCACGAAGATATGTGAAGCTACATGATCTCTAGAATAACAGAAATTCAACCTCCACTTTTTCTTTATATAACAACACGATTGCACATTACGTCATACCCTTTAACATTACGTCATGCAGAGTGAATACTTATTTATTTTTGAATACTCATACTGAAAAGTCACTTTCATGTTCTGGCACTGTTATCAATGTGAGTTTTTTGTTCTCCCATGTGTACATTAGATATACATTGGCATTGGCCACCCAGTTTCCTTCACGTGGTATGGGTTGATCCGTAGCTGCGATAATGGCACTTGTTAAACAAGACCGCTCTGGACTGAAGCTCGGAACTAGTGATTGCGAAGTAAACCCTGTAACCGCTCGGCCACGCTTTGCTGTCTCTGGAGCAACAATCAAGTATGCTTTTTAGTTTATATGGGGGAAATATTCGCGAGCCTTAAAAATTCGCGAAATTTGCGAGATAAACTTTCGCGACGTGGCAAATCGAAAATATTTTTGAGAGATCAACTTCAGCAAAACTTAGAATCTGTTTTTAAAACTGGAGATGTTTTTAAAACTAGACTTTTGCGAATAGAAATTTAAAAAAAAAATTATCTACCCAAATTTTCGCGAAGAAGCACGAAATTCGCAAAACTTTTTTCTTGTGTAAGATTTTTTGAATAATGTACATACATGAACATGAAATAAAAATGTAGTGAGATTTTTTTAAAAGAAACAACTAAAAATTTATATTGAATATTTGGGATCTCCTTTTTGATAAGAAACTGGCGAAGGGTCTTGCTTCGAAAGTTTTTATAACAGATTTCCCATTTTCTAATTTGTACATGTTACAATTTGCATAGTCTCGCAGAAAGGACTTGCGGTTTTCGATTATATGTGCATGTTTGTAAATTACTGCGTCTCTGTTATAATAATAATAATAATAATAATAATAATACCCCCGTCGTTTGTTTGTCCAAAATGGTTGTGCTGCAGCTTTGTTTCGGATCTCCTGCAGTTCATTACTTTAACTTAACAGATGAACAAGGATATAGGAAGTACTTGTGCGGGGGAGATACACGACTGGCAAATTCCTGTGAGTGTTTTCACTGGCTAACAACTAGTCTCGTATAATAATAGCCGTATTTTGTCTGTCTGACCGCAAAAAAGTGTCGTGCATCAGGCACACGAAATAGCGTGTTTTTTAAAGACGGACGACCGTAAATTTTTCCACGGGTTAACGACTAGTCTATAATAATGGTTTTATTTTGTTCAAAATTCTAAATGACTGCTGTATGCTGAGATTTTACGACATAGTAATGTACAAAACGTACAAAGACCCAGAATCCTTGTATGTTTTCTTGAGGCTAACGACTGACTATAAATATGTGTTATTGCCCAAAATCGCTTTGTGCCTAAAAACGCACGAAATAGCCAACCATAAAATGCGTGTGAGGGCCGAAGAACACCAAGGCAAATAATTTTTGTGTAAACAAATCAGTAGCAGAATTAAGCAGCAAATATTGTACCGATGCAGGAATTGATATTTTCTTTTGACGATGGGTTGTTTTAAAAAAATTCTGGCTTATTGGAAAATTTATTTAAATCCAAAAAATATAGTTCCCGCGAAAATTATTGAAAAACTCGCTATTCGCGAAATTCGCGAAAATGAATTCCCGTAAAATAGATTTTTTTTTTTTTTTTAAAAACAATTTACACTGATTTTTTCTTCTGTTTACCTAGAACTGCATATAGCATGTGGATTTCAACTTCAGCAGTCTTTATTTAATGTCTCCCTTAACCCTATTCGGTCCGGGGGGGGGGGGAGGGGGGCGGATTCCGCCCCCCCTGACGGTTTTTTTTTTAATAACTCCTTATTGCTATGTTATATGGCTATGAAACTTACTGAGTTTCAATATTTATCTATTAGACACATGCATGCCAAATTTTTAGGTCCCATACCTTTCAGAGGCTTTGATATTGACCAAAACTCGAAACTACCCCTAAAAATCTCTATGAAATCCTTATAATGGGGAAAATTTAATAACTCCTGTTAGAACTATCTTTAGAAATTCAAACTTGCAACACAACTTTATTTTATTAAGAAGAATCATTTTGCATAATTTGGACACGTGATCAATCCGATTTCTTGATTTTGTCGGATTGTACCCGAAAATCGGAACAAATCAGATTTTCGGGCAATTTTTGGCAATTTTTTATGCGATCCACGTAAAAACCGGAAAATATGTTAAGTAACTTTTATTTAGCTTTCAGAAACTTCAAACAGAATGCAAAAATTCGCTCTGGAACAAAAGTAATTAAATTTTAAGCAAATAGTGGCATTTTTAACAAATTTCAAGCTTCTGATGACGTCACAGAAAATGTGCTGGCGCAAGCAAAAATTTATTGCTGCCATTTTGTTCCTTTTATGACGTACTATAAGTATGCCAAGTTTAATTCAATTTGAACAACCCTATAAAAAGTAATAAAGGGGGGGGGGGCGGAATCCCCCCCCCCCCCCCCCGGTCATAGCATGTTCGAAAACCCCGGACCGAATAGGGTTAAAAAACGTTATAAATAGAAAAACAAAATCTCATCGAATCCTTTTTTTTTGCGAATTTTTTTCCAAAAATTAAATTTTATTTTCAAAACATTTTCCGCGTAAATTAATTTCCGTAAGCTATCTAGCTATCTAGCTACACACTTCGGAAACAGTTGAGGTAATAGGTATTTAGCAATAGTTATTTTTGGCAAACTTGCGGAATCCGTTCCAATAAAATTTGGCGAAATTTATTTACGCAATCGAGAAAAAAGTCTGCGAAAAATCAAATAGCTTGTGGTTAAAATATAGCTAAATAAAAAAATCACCAGAACAAAATAATATAAATAACGAAACAAAGTAAATCTCTCTTCACAAAAGGCTTGGTACAAAATGTACAATTTTTACAGTTTTATAATTCTTTACATTTCTTTATATACATATATAATATATATTTTATTTACTGTCCAAACTGACTTTGTTTGTTAAATAATAGTTCATTGTGTAAAATATATACAATTTGCGATAATTTCGTCTACCGTGTGATTATCTCATGCCGATGTATATGGGCAAGATAATTTCCGCGTAAAACAAAATCCGAAGATATTTCATTTTTTGCATCTGTTTCATATGCATATTTTATTCCATTGTTTTGAAAGTAAGTACAGCAGCTAAGGAGACACCTGCACATATGAGGATACTTGGTTTGATCCAGTTGTACGAATTCTGTTTGTGTTCCACTGGAAAGGTCTTATTAAATCCCTCCTAAAGTAGTAAAATAAATAAATTTAAAAATAATACAGCGTTAACACTGCGCTACCACTCCTTTTTAAGACTCCGAAAAATCCTAAAATAACATAAAATGTTCACAATTATACTATCTTTGTTAGATTCTACCGAATGTTTGTTATATTTTGTGTAAAAGAACTTTCATAATCAATTTTTGACACAAAAAGAGGGTTGCAATCAAAGAAGAAAACAAACAGGAGAATCTTCAAGCTACAATATGAACTCTAAAGTAAAATCAGCTTTTTTATAATTCTTTGATTTTACTTAATTTCGCAAAAAATCTTCTTCACAAAGTAAAATACCCCCTAATATCCCTTATTGTACTCCAAAGCCACCCCACCGCCACTGACCCGCACCCCTATTACGTGGTTACCCTACAAGCTTTAGAAATAGCTGCGCTCTTAGTGTTGCATGTTTTTTTAACGCAAGCTCAAAGTTATCTTCCCCAACCTGTTTGTCCCCTCCTGTTATGAAAAAGAGACAAATAGCCGTGGGATCGAGGTTGTAATTTTCCCCTAATTTTTCGTGGGGTCTATTTAATTTATTATCTTTAGCTTCACTTTGAGTAAGAATAACTTACCCAGCCGCCATTTTCCTTGATCCAAGTTTCTTTATCAGACAGGCTGTCAGTTAACCAATCTTCTATCTCGTCTATTTTGTCTTCTTGATTCGTTTGCCAGAACCATTCAGCTAACTTACCACCGAACGTAAACAAACTAACGACCCTTCCCCAGTTTAAAGGTTTCTTATCCAATACTTCTTCCGATACGATTTTAAACGCTTGTTCAGCGTTTTCTTCTCGTATACGCATATTCTCGCAAACTTTATCGAAAAATTCTATATTCGTTTTCTCCATCTCCATGCTCACTTTTCGGAGAGTTTTTGCAGTTTTTATAAAAGGTTTTAAAGTTTGAATATTTTCGGCAGATTCGTCAGCTGTAACTGTCGTAGTTTCGATAATATTCCTTGTTTCTGATGTAGTATCGCTATTTAAGACTGAACATGCTTGCATAGGTTGTCCATGAATTTTACTGCGTAAAAAATCGTTAGCCAACTGTCGAATAAATTCCTTGTTACTAGCTGTCTCCGTTGTGTTGGCTCGAAACTCGTGTAGGTAATCTGTATCGTCGTAACTGGCTTGTCTTTCCAACTTCGGTCGAGCGCAAAATGTTGTTTCGTTCATCTTGAATTGATCGTAATTGTCGTTGTTTTTTTTACACACCAATTCTTCTTTCACTTCCAAACTTCTATTGCGAGCAAGATTTCCTGACGTAGCTTCGTTTTTTATATATATAGATATCTTTCTTTTTATTTCCCTTCCTAGTTCTCTATTGTTCCGAAAAGAAGAATAAAGTACAGTGTAAATATTTGATTCTCTTCACAAAACAGTTATCAGAATGAGTGTTTTGTTTATGTTTTGTATCAAGACTATGCTACAGTTATATACAGGCTAGTTTATGTACACACTCTTCTAGAGCTGCAAAAAATAACATGATTCCACCAGTTAAGTTCTCAGCAGATTTGGTACTCTAAATTGCAATGAAGTGATAAAACACAGAATACATAAAAACAAATTCCTTGCCTATTTTTTTTTTATTTTTCTCTGAAAATGTATGTTCGCCGTCGTCTAGTTGTGAACGCTTTCGACCACAACCTGTGTTAGTATATAACAGGATTTTAAAGTTATATTTATTTATTCCATACGAAAGTTCATTTTATCCTGTCTTTAATTGACACAGAGCTGCTAATAGCAAAACTTTCAGCTCTGTCGAAATTCACGCAAAAAAGTTTTTTTAACTAACTAACTTCTTGGTATTTAAACACTCATTATAGTTGCCCAGCAACCTTGTTAATTCTTAAGAAGTATTAGCTGTAAACTTGAAATGACTTTTCCTTCAAAATGATGTCACTCCTTTATGAAAATGAAAGTATAAGTACGCGGGTCAGCAAACTAGTTCCCAGGGCTCTTTAGTTACTTGTAGTAGAGAGGAGAAGGGACGAAGTTGGTGTAAGAAATATTCATCTCTATAATAATACAGAGACTGTGTCTGTCCGTAACAGGCAAAGTGGATGTGTTCATTTTCCTTTGATGTTGCCGATAAATGCATGTCTAATATGGCAAATTTTATGACGCTACGGCGCGACGCCAATAACACTACTTTAACGTCAATATCCTATATTAAGTTAATGTAGCCATTACAGTGCACCTAAAACTTTGAGGCTAAATAACTTGGAAACGAGGTGGTGACGTCAATGATTTTTCACCGCGTAGGTAACTTGGGACCACCTAGGACCAATTTGGGTAATTTTCCCAAACCTGGGTCCCCAAATCCGTTTCGGAATGGACGGGTTGATGACGTCATCAAAAAACCTTCAAACCCCAATATATCTGCAACCGTTTGTCAAAAGTACATGATCCTATACATTTTCTTGATCAGCGTTTCAAGATCTATACGATGAAGGCAACAGGTACGCAACTTTCTAAAAAAAATTTTTTGGGTTTTGATGGGCCATTGCTGACGTCACCAAAATTTTTATAACCTTATATCTCCTTAGGCGTTTGTCGAAAACATGTGATCCTATACATTATTTTTATCAGCGTTTTAACCTCTCCACATTACAGGCAACGAATAAACTAAACTTCGCCACATATTTTTTTATTGTCCTTCTGCCTAAGTGGATTTCTCCACGGGGCTTATCGACTAGTTTAATATATAACGGTGTCAACAAGGCGATAAATTTTATGTCGTGGTCTAAAACTCTGTTAGAAAGCCAGGGTACTTTAAGTTAAGAAAGTGTTAATTAAAAACATGCATCAATTAAATTTATAGCCATATAAGCAACCTTTTATAAAGCACATTAAAACAGCCTGAGAAAACACAAGATGTCCTGGTGACGAGTTAGAAAGAGAGAGAAAAGCCTTAGAAACGAGTTTGGAAAGAATATAGCAATCGAAAGTTTGTTTGTTTAAATCAAATGATTTGTAATCAGTTTCTAAAAAGTAACTTTCCTTGGCACAATAAGTTTCCTTAGACTTACAAAAAAACTACAGGAAAAAGTACCAACCTCTCCCCACGCCCTGACTCCCTCTTCCCGGGCTACCTCGCCGTGTGTTTATAAGGCGTCACAATTAAAGTTCGTTATACAGTCAAAAGGTGCTGGAAAAGAAGCTAAAGAGTATGGAAACGAATTTATAAAAAAAGCGAATGCTAATAAAACGTTCAAAAAAACTTATCCTTAGATAAACTTAGAGCTCAGGCCCCAGAATGAAACGACATTTGAGAGGTCTGTTTCATTCTTCACCAAGTTTAAAATCATTTTGTGACGAAAAAAAATTACCTGTTTCTTGTATGTTTCACAGCCTAATAACACATTTTTGGCAAAGCCTATTAATGCTAGCAATTAATTGGCACCGCAAAATTACGGTGAAATACCTTATAAAATAAGAAAATCACACGGTAACCGAAACTCGTAATATTATACAGAAAGTGAGCATAAAAAGCCGGTTAAAATTTCTTTGTTTTCTTTTCTTTTTGCGCGGTAAAAAAAGTTTAAATAGTTATTTTGAAGCTTCGCTTTATTTTCATCGTAAATGGAGAGGTGTCAGAATTAGAAATATGTTAATAAATATAATAATAATATAAAAAGCTAGACGAAAAAATATTGTAAAACAAAAGAAAAAAGTTATCAAAATTATGCTAAACTTAAAACTACATAAACAAAAATATTTATTAAGTATTTCTTTAACGATACGTTTATCGTTTTTCCAAAATATTACCGTAATTCAGATTCACAATACGAACCAGATTTACAAAAAACTCCAAACATTTTTTATTTGCTCTTTCCAGCTTTCTTTAGCACGCTTGACTGAATCTACTTAAAAAAACTTGTTCGTGCGCTCTTGAAGAATTAAATTCAATCTTCAACCACATCTATGGCAAACTTTCATCTCTCTATAATTTAAACGCAGTCTTTAAATCATTAATAAATAAAAATTGAGCTGGTACTTCGATACAATACTGATGTGAATTTCGCAACGCTCTTAATGAATAGAAAAAACTTTATATATAGATATTAATATTCATTATATGCCTTCCCTTTTTGCAGTTTTTTTGTAATTTACAAAAGCCCCTAGGATTTAAATTCCGAGCATACCACTTTATTTTTAAATGCTTCTAATTACGTTTGCGTTGCATGCACCTACTTACCAGACCTTTTACTATCACTTTCTTTAAGACAGTTGCTTTAATTTTACTGGTAATGAAGTTGGTATTAAAGCAAAACGCTTAATGTACTGAACAGTAGTTTTCAATCCCCAGCACCGTATGACCCCGTAGTTTTGGGGAATACCAAAAAACTACTGTGGCTTTACCGAGTACGGAATACTCTTCATCTTTAAATTGCGGGCATATTTTAATGCCCAAAAATTAATTTCCTTAAAATAACCTCTAAAAATGGAAAATGATGTCGTAACAACACTTCATGAGTTCAGGACCATAACAACCAGGGAAGCAGACCTCCCTCAGCCTTCCCTCCCCCCACCGACCACATATTTCGAAAATTAAAAAAAAGCCTTTTCTATCAACAAACGATGAAATCTTATAATAAAATACATCGCTTTTTAGATGGTCTAAACAGTCCATTTTTGTACATTTTCGCCCCTCGAGGGCTAACCATGTTGCACTTTTGGTTTCATGTATAGCACTTAGTTTAAATCCAATAGATATTTCGTGCAATGTGTACATGAAGTTCCAAAGCACGATTAAAAACTAGAAAATTCATTTCTTGTTGTGTGAATAATGGTTTTGTTTCTATAGCATAAGAAGCCGGATGAGAAGAATTATAATTATAATTTAAATAGAGAGATTGGGACTAGTATATTAGGTACTACATTAAGAACTAAAATTTTCGGCGGAAATTGCTTCGACGGAAAAACTTCGGCGGAAAAACTTTCGGACACAATTTTTTATTTCAGCGGAAAAATGTTCGGACAAGATTTATAAAGTCAAAAAATGTATGGGTAAGTCTTTTGAATGAATTTTAACCAATTTTCAAAAGTAATGATTACGGGAAATGACACAAAAAGAATGCTAGAAGCATTTAAAGTGTACATATATTCAATCAAGATCTAAAAAAGGGTCTTCAGTATCCAACTTTATAGATAGAGCCTCAGCCAAATGTGAAAATAACGAAAATAATAAGTTCAAAAACTGCAGTTTTTATTGATTTTCTGATTACCCTATATATAATTTCTATGCACTGGTCCTTTTTTTAAAAAATCAGAAAAACCAAAATTTTCGGACAAAAAAACTTTCGGCAGAAACAAATTTCGGACAGAAAAATTTTCGGACAAAAAAAAAACCGAAAGTTTTTCCGTCCGAAAATTTTCGTTTCTAATATATGTATATTTGAGGTAACATTGAAGGAAAATACGAAAGAGATTTTTTTAATAAAACTTAGGACTTAGTCCCCACATATTTTCAGAGAAGTCAGAACACACACTGAAGAACATTTTTCGCTTAAAATTCCGACTTACAATTTTTCAAAATAATACAAAATCAAGAAACATTATCCAATCCATCCTTAAGTTTCTTACAGAAAGCCAGCTTAACCTTGGGTTTACGTGTAGGTCAGCTTTGATTGAATTTTTTAAATCTATTTTTTTTCTTTTACAAACATGTCACGCATGCAACATCAACTACGTCCCCAGTTATTCTTTAAAAAACATATGAATCACTGGTAACGAGGTTGATATTACATAGCATAGAATTTTTTTTATCTATTAAAAGCATATCTTTCCGCCCAAGTTTTTTTGAGTCTAATTTTGTACTTTAAGGAAAAAATAAAGCTGAAATTTATGTTCACAGGAGGCTAGAAACAAGGCGACGAATAAAAATGCCATCCTACGCCAATTGTTAATGTATTCTCAACCAATATTCATGTTTTATTTACAACCTATTTCATCCCTTAGAAATATGGCGTAATCATTCTTGAAAGTACGTCAGAGAAGATAGTATTTCAATTGAAGTGTTTCGTAGTAAGATGATTGATTAAATGAAGTGAAAGATGAATAGGCAACCTCGTCTCCAGGGCATCTTGTATCTTTTCTGACATCGTGACCGTCCCCGTGTCAAAAAGATGCCCTGGGATCGAAGTTGATGAATAGGTTGTTTTGATACAAAATGCAGAGCTTAACAAGTGTGGTAACTTTAACTTGTAAAAACTGAGAAGGAATAAATATGATTCTAGGAAGGAAATTGATGAGCGTCCTTGATAACCATGTTGTTGAAGCAACTTTATTCCCAAACTTCAGTAGCTAGTAATACGGTCGCAACAAAGCTCCTCCTCAGGGACGATTAAAAGATGTAAAAAAGACAAGGCGGAGGATAAGCTCTAGCGCTTTTTTTTTCTAACGATAAAAATCTTCATATTAAAAGGACACGTGAATATGTGTTGCTTCTCTTTGCTAATAATACTTTAAAATCCAGAGGCCTCGGTCCAAGGTTTCTAAAAATCGTGATTTTAATACTTTTACACCAAATTAATTTATTGTAGTTTTTCAAATCGGCGCATGTGGAAAGTCCGCTAGGTAAAATTATTTATGAGGTAAAACTTAGAACAGAAACAGAAATATCAAGAGCACAGGGCCTTCCCCTACTTTACGGTCCATAATTGTCTGGGATTTACTTGGAAGAAACCATGCACTGCTATATTTTTCACTTTTAGTTTCATTTTAACAGGAATTCTTTGGTTAAATATGGAAAAAAGTTTTGTTAAAACATCATATATGCAACATTATCGATTTTTTGTAGTGTAAAGGTGTAAAAATTTTTCATCGCCGAATTTAATAATTTCGTCACCTATTTCTTGTCCCTTCACCAAACTCGTTCCCAGGACCTTTTTGTTTATTAATATCAAAGACAAGAAGTAAATAAAATAATTTCCGCGCTGTTTTCAATATTAAGAACCGAAAAAAAACCTGAGAACGAGGCTGGCTCCACCATATTAAATCTTTCTGTTTTTAATTTAAAATTTCGTGACGTCAGCATTGTTTATTATTTTCAAATATTTGGCACAAACAAACTGGTAATTTCCAATAAAAAATTTTGTGTAAACTTTCGCTTTGCATTATTTTGGAATTAGCTAAATATGTTTTTTTAACAAAAAGGTAAATTAAAATACTGGCCGTGTTTATACTCATAAACACGATTAAAAATTGTGTTTCTAACGTTGTGTTAAGTTTCAATGAAAATTCTGTTGTTATCCTGAATATTCGCAATCAAAATTTCTTGTGAATTTGAAATGTGAACATTTAAGTAATACGAAAAATTTGGTCACAAAAATTGACAAATTTGTAGCAAAAGGCTGATCCAATCATATTTCATCAGGACTTATTTCATACCTATTTTAATCCACTTTTGTATTCTACGATGAGGCGTACAAGTTCTGGGAAATGATGCATATGTTTTGTACCAGTAACGAATAACCACCCCAAAATTTTGACGGAAAATCTTTCAACAGACACAAATTTCAGACGAAAAAATTTCCGAATGTTTCTCCGCCCGAAAATTTTCGTTCTAATGTATCAGCAAATTGAAACAGCATAGTCAGGAAGAAAGAATAAGAAAAAGGTTTGCTTTCCAGTGACATGTCACTTAGCGGGATAAAAAAACCTATAGAGAAGCCCTCCTAAAGACCTTTCCTCGAAGTATCCATGTTTTCCGATCCCCTAATTTCTTCAAACGCCTCTAATTGTTAATTTTAGCCAATATCGTTCCCAGGACTTCCCTTTTGCGTTAGTAAAATCGATAGCAGAAAAGCAATCTTGGTATACGTGGCTGGCGCGAAAGAAAGTAGTTAGGCATGTCAGCAACTTCGATCCAAAGACCTGTTGTCTCCTTTTGCATATCGGACGGTGAGATAAAAAACCCTGGAACGAGGTTGGTGCGTTAGAAGTCAACGAGAATGTGAAATAAAACCATAAGTACATGGTTCCATTTTACGCTCTAATCTGATAATGACATATTCCTGTGTGATAATTAATTACGTCAAAGTGCGGTGAAATAATATAATTTAAATGTGGTTCGTTAAAGATTTTCTTTCCAAGAAATACGATAAGTAAAAGCCACAAATTCAATCTAAACATTTGAAACACATTCACAAAAAAATAAGTCGTGCAACATATAGCATGTGTGGAAAGGAGGTTGAAAGAAAAAGAGGTTGTGCAAGAAAGAATTTGCGCGAAAAAAAGATTTTGCATATGAAAAAAGTTGCACGGGAAGGTTGTAAAAGAAAAAGGTTACGTATGAACAACCTCGTTCCCAGCGCGTGTTGTCTTTTTTCGCCGTCCTGTTGTCAGAAAAGATACAAGATGCCTTGGACACGAGGTTGACCTATGAACTAAATTGCACGGGACGTCGGCAAATGCTGGCGTATTACTACTAGGCCGGACTACTACTCAAGACTACAGACCAACCTCGTCCCCAGGCCTAAGTTGACCTACGGACGACTTTCTTTAGTACGTGCACCTAATCCAATTTTATACTTTTACAACCCCAACTTTTTTGGTCTTCTTAAATGGTGACCGTGATTCTGGAAAAAGACATTTTGTGCGGAAAATATTGGAATTTGACAAAAATTTAAAGTTGAATAACCTAAAATTGCGCTAGACAGTACGGGACCATTATAAGTTAAATTTTTAGCGAATCCAGACATTTAAATAGTTTTACAAAACCTTTTTCTCGAAGAGTTTTTTAATTCCTAGAATTCCTCGAAATTTGGCATGGTTAGCCGTCCCAAAATCGAATTTCAAGCAATTTTGTCACGGAAAAAAAAAATACTATCTTTCTGGATTATCTTGGAATATAGATTTTAATTTCTTGTGGTTCTAACATTTGCTTGAAACGAGACCAGCACTGTTCAGAAGCAAATAACCCTGGGAACGAGGTTGTGTTGATTAATAAATTATTATTAGCGTCCATTAAACATTGACGTCATAATAAAAATTTCTTGGAATTGTTTGCGGCGGCACGAGACTATTCGTATCAGTTTCATTATCGGGTTAAATTTGTATCAATTTCAGTATTAATTTGTATCGGTTTTATTTTCGGATTTAGACTCAGCGGTGGGTGTGTCTCTATTATTTAATGACAGTTGACGCAATTTAACTCACTTTTGACATTGTCAATTTACAACTTCTAGAGACCTTGACAAACGTTACTAGTTTCATATCTTCAAATAATTTTAAAAAGAAGGGTGTGTATTCATGCTGAAATACGAGTTCTGCTTCTGCTTTTTCAAATATTTATCGCGAAAAGTATGACCGAATTGGCGTAAATTTTTGATTTACGAAAAGGCAAACTATACTGCTGTATCGCATCTGCAGTGTAATAACATGATCGCAATGGTTGGTTTTCTCCATATCGTATGATTCGACTGCTGATAGGAGCCAATAACGAAGATCTTTGAAGTCCCCTGTCTCCTTTCGATACCGACTGGTAGCCTTATGGTAGAGCGTTCGCTTCCAGTGCGGGAGGTCTTGGGTTTAAACCCTGGCCGAGTCATGCCAGAGACTATAAAAATGTGAATCTATCCTTTCTGGTTAGCGCTCAGCATGAGAATAGGATTGATATCTTAGGCGGTTGTCTAGTAGAGCGATTGCTGTGCTTGCACGACTTTCGTAGCTCAAATGGGAGTTATAAATGGACTAGGACCCCTTCGCAGAACCCTCGTTGATAGCAGTCCCAATAGGAACTGAAGAGGCTATCCTGGTGCATTTAAAGCATTCTGTTCCCCAGAGCTCTTTGAGATTAATACCTCGAAAGTAGCGCTAGAACTGTCTGGTCACGTGATGAAAAGTACTCTTGACTCGATTACCTGATGTTTTGTGAACTAGCCGTTTTTAATTTGACCTATCGTTTGTTGGGACCTAATTGGATTCGTGATTTAAGCACAACTTGAGAAAGCGGATCTGACAGTACAGTGGAAGATCCTGAAAACAAAAATTTAATTTTATGATGACTACAAAGCATTTATTTAAATTTTTTAAAAACATTTTAATGTTTAAGCTACATGTAAATCTGAAAATTACTTACGTAGCCAGTCTTCGTTTTGTAGCTTAGATGCTAGTTATAGCTATAGCTAGCTAAGTGAAAGATTCACTGTACGTGCAAATTTAGCACACTAGCTAGCTAACTATTTATCTATTATATTGCCGTTTTATGTTTTCAATCATGAGCTTATTTTTTTAATCATGTGTTTAACCAGGGTGGCTGCTACTACTGAAAATAATACTTCTGGAAAAAGACTCCTAAAAAGTTGCCATCTATCTATATCTGGCTAGCTATAGACATCGCTAGATATTTCTGTGAGAACTGTTCTGTTGAACCTGCGTAGAGCCGTATTATATAAGGTGCATTGACCCATTTGTGGCTCACCACATGCTCAGCATGATTAAATTAATCAGCTTAGCATATTGGTAGCTATAGAGAACTATTGGAAACTTCTTTGACATTATATGAAGCGAGTCAACCCTCTTAAGGCAATCTTGCTCGTTTTCCAACTCAGGATTAGTTGATTCGGTGGGTTGAATCGATTCATATAATATTACAGTGTGCCATCACAGAATTTATATATGCACTTTCCAGTGCTGTGACTTCCATCTGGCTTACTAAAAACAATTCCCTGCTGCATGAATAAACATTTGCAGTAACTTTTAGCTAATACAATCTTTCGCGGAAAACATAGATCTCTAATAATAGACCAATCAGAATCCATCACGTGACCAGGCGGGTCCAGAGCTACTTTCAAGGTTTATCATAAATAACTATGGGGTCGAGAATACATTTAAAGCTCCCATTTCAGCTACGGAAGACGTACAAGCACAGCTACTGCTGAAACTGGACAAGCGCTCAAGATAACAAACGCTGGACGTCAAATTTTGCCTCAGTGAATAATGTTTTGTACCAACTAAAATGTTACCGATTTTTTCACCAACCAACTATTTAAACCGAGTTTTTTTTTGAGATTTTCTTTTTCGAGTATGTATCAAAATGCCTCAAACATTACAACAGTTTCTTTAGATGGAATTGTTATAGAAAAAAAAGGACTTGGAAACTTTATAAAACCACCAACGAGTCGGTGAAAAGTGATTAAATTTTTTGTAACTGACTATAATACTTTTGACGGCTAAATGTTCATACCGGCCTTCATTTCAACCAACTTTTTTCAACCAACTTTTTTAGCCGATGTTTTTTTTGGCGATTTTAATTATTCTTATGTTTTGATAACCGTTTCCGTTCCTGTCAATAAAATGGGTTCAACTGAAATTATTTTCTCCACAAACTGTAGATCATAGACAACTATGCACAGGACAGCTAATCTGGCAACCTCGTTCCCAGGACATTTTGCCTCTCATAGGCGCTGCGCTTATTGATAGGTCTGAAAACAGACACTGGGATCGAGATTGCTAATCTGGCAATGGGTGTTACAGTTTTGTATTTTCTTTTCGCAGCAATCCTTTTAAAAACACAAACAATGCTCCGTGTATGGGCAGCGGTAATTCGTAACAACACAACTACAGTTGTTACTGTGCCGGTACTTTCGTAAGCAGACAGCTCAATTTAACAGCTGGATTTGTAACCCGGCAGCTAAATTAGCACCCGGGCAACTGAATTCGTCACCGGGCGGCTAAATTTGTAACTCGCAGGCTAACTTCGTATCCGGGAATCTCAATTCGTAACCGGACAGCAGAACTTGTAACTTCGTAGCCAAATTCGAACGTTCTGAAAACGTGATCGTTGCAGCGTCTTTTTTTACATTAGAAAAATTTACTCTTAAACTCATTTCGTTGCCGTATGTTTTGAAATTACTTGAACACCAGTGTGAGACGATATGATATGATACTAAATAATTAGGATTCATTCAAAAATATTATTAAGTTTTCAACTGATCTAACCCAGCAACATTTATTTAATTATACTGAGCATAAAATTATGCATTCGCGAATAAACCCACTGCAAACGGGGGTAAAAAACGAAAAGCTAGATAAGCTTTAATTGAAGCGGAAAAGGTGTTTTTTTAACCGATTTTTCAAAAGTCACGCAAGAATGACCTTATACTTTGGTTTATATAATTTGCCTTCATTGTGAAAATACGTGGATATTTTAAGCATAATTTATTTCCTTTAAGAAAGAGATATATACCCCCGTCTTAAGGTGTTGGAAACACTTCTTTTTATAATCGTGCTCAACGGTGCGTTACGACGCGAAACTGTGAATGTTTAATATAAACACCATCTTTAAACTGACATAAACTGTACAATGTTAAATTCAACCCTCCATAAACACAACATCTCCAAAGTTTTAAGTTCCAACACTTTAAAAAATAAAATTAAACCCGTCACAGGGAAGTTTTTAAAGAGTTCTTGCAGTATACAGCGTGGTTTATTAATTTTGAAAAAGTTAACATTGAATAGCTATTGAGTTACTAAGCAATTAACTTAATTAAAAAGCACCTGTCTTTAATTCAGAGCTTCGAACTCATCATACGGCTGTGTTCGATCGAATTTCTACAAGTCGCACGTGAAATCGAAATGGTGCAGAAACACGTTTAACGAAATTATAATTTAACAACAAGTATATATATATATATATATTAAAAATGGCGCAAGAGTGAGATGTTGTCTTATTGGTAATGACTATCTAACTAATCAAGGGTTACCAAAGAAAAAATTTTCAAGACGATAGCAGAGTGACGATTCTCGAAAGTATCAAGCATAATGCTCTAGTGGATTTGATGTTGAAAAACATTTAAAGGAACAAAAATACCTTCTGTATTTTTTATACTCTTTCAAGGCTTTATTGTACATAACTGGCTATCAAAACTTAGTGTAATTGTGAGTCATTGAAAAGATTTAAAAAGATGGGAGATGAAGATCCACAATACGATTCGTATGAGGGTATGGTGTCTTTATATTTTTTTACGTTTTAACATTGTCATACAGCTTTATGAATCCTTTGCTTCATAATCAAGCAACTAGGAAAAATTTCTAACGTGTGCTATTATTTGTATTCAATCCTATATCTAGTTTAAAGCATATCATCTTTGCTTTTATGTATTTTAGAATCAGAAAGTCTTGGTCCGGCCATACTCTATCCAATTATCGCCTCGGTTTTCTCAGCTTTCTGTATAATTTCAATTGCTGCATTTTTGTTATCAAGCCGAAAGTGCTGTAAGCAGAGAAGATACGATGATCCCGAGTCTGCATTATTAAAAGAAAGACTACTAAAGGAGCAAAAGCGAATGTCAGGATACAAATTTAAATTTCCATTTGGAGAACGTCCCTTATTTTCATCTGTTATGCAACAAGAACAGAATGACATTGCTGAAGAAGTAAAAGAGAGCTATAAGTCAATTTCAACAAATGTTAACAAACCAATCATATGCTGTCCGAATAAAAAAACATCGTACGTCTACGATCCTAAGGAGTTAGGATCCAGTTCAAAACATTCTCTTAAAGAAGCACATTGTAAGAGCAATCAAAAGACTCCTCGTCATGGTAATATAGAGAAGGATTCGAATGCTAAACGTTTAAATTCGCCATACAAATGCACCGAAAATGAGTTGATAGACAGTTTAGAAAAGAAACTGCCGCGTAGCAACAAAAAACAAAAAACAAGGTCTTCGGAAAAGAAGGCAAAAAAGAAATTTTTTACTGAATCAGAAATTGAAAATACTGAAGACTTGAAATCATTGTTTTTCAACAAATGGATCAGGCACACAGATTCGGGTAAGCCACCTGATTTAAGTAGTGAATTGCACTCATATCATTTTAAGCATGATTCTAGTTGTGACGATGTTGAATCTGTGTTGACGTCGATATCAAGAATGGATTCATGCCGAATGCAGAAATTGAGAGATTCAAAATTTTACCAAAAACTAATTTCACAAATGGATACAATTAGTGCAGTAGATTCCCCTTTTGAAGAAGACAACATGGAACCTGAAATTATAAACGAAATTATTGTTACTAAAACAGGAAAACGTCAAACTAATCAGAATCTAAGTCATGACGAGATCATGCAAGTTGCAATTGGTGATGGAAACGTTGCTGAAGAAAGTAATCCCAATGACAATGTTTTGATTAGTTCAAAGAACTATAATGATGTGGAAAGTGTTTACACTTCTACAAATCTCGTAGGTGAAGAAAATAAAAATAACATTCCAACAGCAAAGGAACTTACAGATCGAAAAATCATTCAGCATATAATAAAATCAAATAGGAATGCCACACATAGTAGAGGAAACCTTGATGAACGAAGTGATAGTCTTTTTAAGATTGTCAGGCCATACATTTCTGGTGGGTCGTTAAGTGAATCAAAACAAACACCAAGCGACCTATTCAAATCAACACGAGATGATAATGAACTTCAGGAAAGTGATATTACCAAATCTCAAATAATACAGAAAATTATACAAGTGAAAAATCGCAAGAAATCATATCTCGAAGTAACACATTCTGATTCTGAAATCGAATCTTCTACAAAATCAAAATTTGCGCCTCATCCTACTTTGACGAGGCCAAAAAGTTTAGACTTAAAAAGAAAGAACACAGACCTTAAAATCGAAGTTCATTTCGACAGTACGAATTCGAAAAAGCTACCAAAGAAAAGTTCGAATGAATCGATCGACGAACACTCAAGTTCTTGTTCATCCAGATCTTCTTCTATAACTACATGGCAAGAGATTGATGAGAATATGAAAAATGAACAAGACAAATCACACACTCACAACAAGTCTTTATACAAAACAGAATCACAAGAGAACTCGTTTTGGAGTCGCACAGGCATCTCATCGTCACATTTTTCGACACTTTCAACAGTTACTTCAATAGGTGACCGTTCCAACACAGAAAGGCAACGTCATCGCACACCAAAAAGTAGCAGACGCGCAGATAACACAAAAGCTTCCGGGGATTACTCCAGGTCCGGATCACATCGTTCAAGACACCGGTCTAGCCCGCATAGCAGCTACAGTGGATCACATCTCAACTCGTCTTTCACTTCAGATGAATCAACGCATATTAAAAGCGCAAGACATTCTTTCAATTCATACCTGTCATCGAATGTGACTCCTAAACGAAACAAAAAGAAAAATAATGCAGAAGCGAGCGGCATATTTTGGAAACCTCAACAAACAAGTTCAGGTTACTCATAGTATTCACTTTCCTGATGACTAAAATCACGTAGTTAAGTTGAGCTATCCCTCTGGATTAACCATCACACATGTCATCATATACCAGATATACATCTGTAAATTAAATACACGCAGAACATATAAACACATGTTAAATTGTTCAACATATTCAGTTGGAAGTAAAGATTGTATTGAATATATTCTATGAATATAACACAAATGATATGAATTACCAATTTTCCTTTCTCGTGTCTACTATACCATAAGGTATTGTAACGCAATTAAACTTAACATTGGCAGAATTTATTTCTGTAAGACAATTATGGTCCTCTATTTCGATCTGTTTCGAAGTGAGAATTAAGGTTAACCTTGGACAGGTTCACCGATTACAGTTAATATTTAGTATATCTGCTAAACGTAAGCCATTTCTTTCTGGGTTCATTGTCAACTACAATTCGAAGTCATTGCGATCTGTATTTGGCCACAAGCTAAATCACCCAACCTGTCTTTTTTCGGTCTCCATCATTTATTTTCTGGCCAGTAAAATATAGTAAAAAGGAAAGTAGTGCTCCTGGCCAAGGTTTAACAAAATTCTCTCGGACGATCCTTGACAAATCATGTTGCGTCAAGGCAATTTCTAAGGCCGAGTAATTATGTAGGCTATGTAGGCTATTTCTGTTGTAGATGGTAATTTAAACTCTTGACAGTAGTAAACTTGGTATTCAGGATCTTAAGTTATTTGATTAGATCCAAGCTCCTAAAATGTGTTACTTGTAGCTGACGTCAACATGACACTCATTCACACATTTTCGTGGATTTGTGCACGCTGTCGTGGATTATTCCATAATTCCTGCATGTGGTAAGTCCGACTAGAGTACTAACGTATTATGAACGCTGCTTACCTAACCTGCGCATCTAAAAACTTCTGAAGACGAGGTGTTGCTTTTTCACAACTTTGTAAAATAACCAGAAAAGTGCCTCTACATTACCGTCGAAACCCACATCACAATCTCGGCTTAAAGTCTCTAATATATGTATCTTTAAAAGAATCTCACAAGGGGTCGAACATAAGAAGAGGTGATTGTAATCTTCCACACTCAAAACAAATTAGACAAACTACACAATGTTACAAGTTCCCTCTCGCTAACTATTCTCAAGCACTCTCAAGGCTCGAATGACAAACTACACAATGTTACAAGTTCCCTCTCGCTATCTATTCTTAAGCACTCTCAAAGCTCGAATGACAAAAAAACAACAAACATTAAGTCAAATACTATTTTTGTTTTCACACGTGGCTTCTTTTATATTTATTTACACACGTGATTCAATCGCAGTTAGTAAAACGTAAAACAAAGGAAAATTTGAATAAAAACGCCATTGTTTAAGAATAAGATTCTGCGTTTCCTAATGAAATGACACATCGATAAGATGCTTAAGAATTGTAATTAATATTAGATTAAAGAGCTTCTCTGTTATCTTTTTTTTCTTCAACTAACGTTTGAAAGATTATTCGGGAAATCCGGCATGGAATGTCACATTAGTGGTTTGACATGAATGCATGGGAATACAAAATAAGGATCTCAGGTCTTAGTGTGGTTTTGAATCGACAAAATCAACCATTGAGGCTTTATAGCAGGAGGCATTGTTAAAAATTTGTTATTTTGCCAAATGGTTTTTTTAACTGTTTTGTCTCGCCACATTATTTGTAATACAAAATCTATTTACAACTACTTAAAAGTCATACAAAAGATATTTTTAAAACAACACAAGAGATATTGAAGCCATTTAAAGCCATCAGCTCATCTGCTTTTGTTTTGAAACAGAACAGTTGGGATTGATCAGTTGAGAAAGGAACCTATAAAGCGATTCACCTTTACTGTTTAATTACACGAAGGTTTAATGAGAGAAAGTGTTACACACATGTAGTGCTGAAATGGTATTTTAATTTATCCGTTGGAGTTATTCATACTGATATAGTGAAAGCTTGGTAATTGGACAACACTGTTTTGGTAAGAGTGTTCTGTTAAGGCAAGTTACACATTGTTCACATTAAAGTATTAGCATATCTAGCTCTTTTTTTTAAGACATACAACATATGCTAACATCTGACTATAGATAACTAACTGCGCAATAGCTTCACTAGCTTAGCATTTGAGAATCAATATCTCAATTTCCTACGTTCGAAAACTTTCTGGTTTGTGTCTTATCCAAGGCGTTGGGCTAGTTCAGCATTTTCTTAGTTCCAACAAGGGGTTTGAACACTTCATAAATGACCTTACGGTCCCACCTGGCAACGAAAGGCAGGGTAAAGCCTTTGGGATTAGCAAGCCCAACCAACCTTAAAACATACCATGCTACTACTGTTAAGTCGAACCGGAATGTGGTCCTTTTCACAGTTAACTGTTTGACGTTTCAAACAAAGATTGGCATCTGCGATAAAATTCTAACGGTCAGAACTAATTATCTCTTTTTATATAATACTGTCTCCCAAACAACAAACACCATTGTTTATTAACAATATTTTTTCTATTCTCTTGATTAACTGTCATGATTACCTGCATTAAAATCTATTAATCCCCAATTGGAAATTAGAAGTTTGCACAAAAGCTGCTGTATATGCAAAAGAAATGATAGCTGGAACTGACTCATTGCTTAGTTTTTGAAGGCTAGTTTCTAAGCGCTTTATTAGTACTGAAATCTGCAATCTTCTAGAACGTGTGTATTGCAATAAAAGACTGTGATATAAATATATCTATCTAATTACGGTAAGTTGTCAGTATCTATATTTTATTATGTTACCAGCTAGTCTTACATATCTTTGAAACAGACCTAGCGTGTGTTTGCTATCTATATGTTTGTTAGTTATACACAAGGTTTACGTTTTTCTGTGCTATCTATCTATCTTAATACATTGTTAACTGGTATTCTAGTAGCTGATGTACTAACCGTTGCAATAATACATTTTTTAAATAAATTTTCTGGTACATGTCCCAAATTTGACATGATGTGTACGATACGTATTTGATTTAAATTAAGCACGTGGGGAATTTTAACGCGTCTAATCATAAACAGTTGTATCACTTTTTAAATGTCCATAGAATATCCGATCATCTTTTAAGTTACTATTTTCAAACATGTCCGCCATTGACCGTGTTGAATATTTATAAACCTTTTTTCTCCCGTGTACAAAAATTGTGTCCGATATATAGCTGTTACCGGCTGGCTATATGTTTTTCTATGAGAGAAGCTTGCTTGTCATATGTTTGGCAGTCGCCTTAAGAGAATGTCCACAAGATTAAATGCGGTATCTCTGATTTAAAATTGCCACAACATTTCTGTATGATCCAGGGGTAGTTTAGAACTTCGATTAACACAATGGTACGTCATTTAATTTTGTTCGTAATCAATTCAGTTATCTATGGTATTTGATGCATTCATAAAAGAATGATGATAAGTGAAACTTCAAACCAATTTTTTTCATAATATTATATATTGCGTCATAAATAAGTTCGTATTTGGCATAGGTCCCTTGATACTGAGTCAAAAATCAATTTAAGTAAAATTTTTCATTAAATAAACAAAATATCTGGCATAAGAAAAACATGATCATAAAATAACTTTTTTCTACACAATAACAAAACATGCAAAGACAGATAAAGTTGGTGTAGTGTGGTGGTAAAGTGTTCGTAATCATAATATTCCATTCTAAGGTGAACTTTAAATGTAGCGTTGTCAGTTCACTTGGTGCCACCTATTGACTGCCATTTGGCTGGTGTGGTGGGTTAAAGCCTAGAGGAAGAAATGTTTTTCCTCCTCCAAGGTTAAAGCAATGCTGTACCAAATTTTGGCGGTTAATGTAACTTAGTTGTGGAAGGGAAGGGAAAGATTATCAACCATCAGGGTAGGATCCTTTAGAGGCGGTAAAAAGACCCGTTACTTACATCTTTATTTACAATTCACGAAGATAGTTGATGGTTTACATAATAAATAATCCTGACGAGTATTTTAATTTTAGACTTATCACACAACGTTCAGATTTTGAGAAACAGTAGCTGAACTTTTAGGGCTTTTAGGACTTACTTATGGGAAGTAACTTTATTATAGGAATCCTCCAAGACATGGTTTGGAAAGCGCTAATCAGTGTTATCTCCATCCTCATCTCTCCATGGTGCAGCGCTTATCAAAGCAAGTTGTTTAAAGATACAGCTCAAGGTAATACGTTTGTTAACATTCATTAAGTATGATGTCAAGTGCAGTTTGTGATTTCTATCAATGGAAATTAATATCTACCAAATGATGCAGAGTGTGATTGTTTCACTTTTCACTTTCAGCACTACTGCTCCTTTTACATCAGCTATTCACCCCTTTAAATAAGTAAAGACAAAATAATAAGAAATAAAAAATAAAAAAGCGATCTTTTGGAGTTTAAGTCGCCTTTTCTCGTCAGCAGGATATTTGTAGGCAAAAATGCTGGAAATCCTCTCTACTCCTCTTTTACTTGGTGTGCACAACGCCCCTTCCAAAGCAGGAGCTCTATCACTTTTTGCAGAGCAAAAACTGGCGTTAGATGCCTCTGTTTTATTTATGACAAATTATCTCCTCTTGTAGATCTTCTATAACTAAACGGTTAGCTTTCTGATCCATATTTTTACGTTAATATTGAAGTTTCAAGCATTAATTAAGCTTATGACAAACGTTCTAACAAAATGATATCCTTATATTATAGTAGACCTTTTCATCTTGCATTTTAGCTGAGTTTGCAGCCACGTTAAAAGAGTATAGTATTGCTATTCCAATTTTCTCCTTATCGAAACATGTCCGCTACCAGGAATCATCATGGCAGGTCATAAATAATCTTCAACCAGAGAACTTTTTTATCAAATTGAAGATAAAGGAAACTTCTTTAAAGATAGAACTAAGAAAAAATGACGCATTACTTCGGCAGGATTTTATGATGGAAGATGTAAATAAAAGCAACGAAGGAGAGCGTTTAGTAGAAAGTTATGAAAAGAAAATGGCTTGCTATTACTATGGATACGTACGACATTATTTGACGTCAAGAGTGGCGTTAAGCATTTGTGACGGAATCGTAAGTGACGTTTATCCTATCTCATTAGAATACTTTCCCCTTCACGAGTAATTCTGATAAAATTTGTTTAGCGTTTATTCTTGAAATAAACGTGAAAATATTTTATTATTATTCACTTTAATTATTCACTTTAATTCTAATAAAGCTGCAGCTTCCTTCACTTTTGCGCTTAATAGGCATTCTCGTCCCCAGACCTCTTTGAAATGAACCTCGAAACTATTTTCGAGATTTTAATCTCGAAGAGCTTTTGGGACGAGAATGCTTAATAGGCTATTACATTAAAGATGGTAGCGTTTCCTGATTTTTTTTTGGTTGTTAAAAAGTATTTTCTCTGTAATCGCTTGAAAGTTTACTCGTCTCGACATCGAAGCTGCTAAAATACAGGCATCGCAACCAGAACAAAAATTCTGATACGCGTACCGAGATACTAAACTCTAAGAGCTGCGAGAAAGAATAAAAAGCGGACATTGATAACACTTGTTCAATGAAACAGGCCTGTCATGGTTGAATTACTTCAAGGAATTTAATGAAGCTCTATTTAAGTTAAAAGAAGTTTAGAACCATTCTTTTGTGTTTTATTCTTATTGGTTCAAATTAACAAATTTTATATCTTTCTACTAGTTAATAAGATTTCCTTTCGTTTAGAAAGGTTTTATTAGTTTTGGAGGCCGTGATTATCTAGTCGAACCAATGAAACAACTTGGTTCGAACTTTCTTCACTTGGTTTACGAAGCACAAGCTGAGCGCAACAGTACCCATAATCCTCTAAAGGGAGATGCATTGCACTGCTCAACAGGACATCATCTTGAAGGTATGAAAGGGCTCATTCATAAACTAAGAGTGACAAAACTGATTAGTGAGCTTATTATATTGAGAATGGAACCGCTTTTCGTCCTGAAAAAATAATTTATATAGATAATCATGCTGGTATCACAGCACTAGATGTACATTCCAACATAATCATCCTATTCTCAAGAGATTGATATCAAAGAATAAGGATTGATGATATCTTAAATTTTTATTCTGTTCAAACCACTGTTAATTATCTATATAAGATACAAGTTGACAGGGGGTGTTTATGTGAGATATCAGATAATCTAATAAACCTTAAACGTGTTTATATTCGAAGTGAACCAGCCAGCTCGTCTCTTTCTTTTTGCTCTCGGTTATCTCGGTTACATGAAATTGTTGTTCCATTTTCAACCACCAATCTAGGGACTCTACTTTCCTAACTGCCACGCCCTGTGGTCATTTAAACCGAGATTTTTTAGGCGCTTTAAGACTAAACCCACTTTTGACTTCCACACTTACGAGCTTTCTATTGATGTAAGCCAAAAATCATTCTTTTGTTTAAAAAAAATCTTCATACCTTTTGATAATTTGATACTATTTTTTTGCTTTGACTTGATGAACTTTTCAGAAAAGCAATCATATCATAACCTTTCTTTAGATGCCAGCACTCGCGCAAGCACAACACCACTTCTGCTACGCCCATCGGTACAGAATATTTCTCACAAACTTACCAAGAGAAACATCGAGGAACAGAAACATACTATTACCCAGAATACACTTCCAGTAGCTACCATTGAAGTTTTTGTGGTGGTTGATAAAGAAATGGCTACGTTTCACGGCAACCAATCAGTGCGCAATTACGTATTGACAATGATGAATATGGTAAGCGGATTCTTTGATTCCTGGAACTGTGAAAGAAGAAAGCAACATTGCGTGAATTTCTTGCTATTTTGAATTCGAATTCAATGCTCGTACTTGAAATTATATTGTCCTTGCTTCCATATTAATATGATTCTGGATACAGAGACTGTTTATGTGAGTTCATCCAGGGCGTTGACTTTATCAAGGTCAACAATTAATAGTAGAGAGAAATCGACTATCTATACTTTAAAGTATCCACTGTTAACGCAAGGGCTTGCCCGCGAAATTTCGCTTTTTGCAACCAGTCAGTAACTTCACAGTAATATTACATCAACTCACTTGATAGAAAAGTATTTTAACTATACGTATTCAACGTTTAGTCGGTAAAAGCATATTATTTTCCGCATAGTCCAGCATTATCATTGTTTTTATGTTAACCTGGGTTTCTCGCGTGCATACCGGTAAGGCTCTCTGCATATAAACTCAATTTAAGAATTGGTTCAGCAAGTGAGCCAGCTTATTTACCTCCAATCCCCCTTATTGAAATTAATCCAAATAACTTACTAAGATTTCGTCTGTTTGGCTACTCTTTTTTTCTCTTTTATGTAGGTTTCAGATATGTACAAAGATAAAAGTTTAGGCGTGTTGATAAATATTGTTGTCACCAAAATATTGATAATAAAAGATGAGTTGGTGAGTAGTTCTTTGCTGAGTACTTTAGAAACGTTCGTGGACACTCCTATTTATATTTTTGTCCTCTAAAAATAATTTACGGTTTTGCATAAAAGTTTGCGAAGTTCTGTATATGCGCGCGCATCTTTGTAGGTTGCAAAAGCAGTACAATTTATGGTACATTTATGGATAATTTTGGAACGCAAGACCTGAAATTGATAAAAGACATGAAATTTATTTATTTAGCCGCGCTGCTTCTTTTTTAAGAGAAATTTTTCCTAATTTCGGCTAAAAATCTTTTTTTTTTTACTTGATCTTTTTAATTACAACATATTGAGGTTGTCTGTTTTTTTTATTTTTTCTACCTACGAGAATGCGCAAAATCAAAACATCACGTTGCGCGGATACCCGTCTATACAGTCAAGTAGAACTATCCCGTTGAAAAAGACTTCTGATAAACTGTAAAATTCACTCTCCATAAATGAAGTTAAAACTAAAATTCTGATCTGGGCAGTCACTTTGAAATCACACGCAAACATGTCTAACGAACGTCCTATAGTTAAAATAATTCTAAAATAAACAGAAGAAGTAGCATTAATATGTATATTTAGAAAACCCTGAAAATCACACACAATGGCGACAAGACTTTATTTAGCTTCTGTGAATGGCAATTTTCCAGAAGTCTGTCCAGTGGAAATAAAGACAAGCAATCATCATACGACATAGCTCTTCTCCTTACAAGGTATTCTTTACTTTTGCTCTTCGATATTTACCAATAAATCCTTAAGATGGCAGAGCGGTGAGCAAAGGAGGAGGGAGGGCATTGACCAAAACATTTAAGCATACTAAGACAACGACTTCAGCAAAAATCTTATGACTAAACTTTTATGGGAAGAGTATATTGCGTTTACAAATTTGCGAGTTTTAATCAAACTTCTTATTAAACCTGTTACAAAAGTATAAGTCCTGCAAGAGAAAACTGATTGATTTGGTATGCAGTCAAAACCAATCAAAAATTTATTGCCAACATTATCAATGGTAAACTTTATAAAGGTGTGTTCGTGAATCAATAATATGGAAAATACTATTTTTTAGGAAAGATGTATGTGCGCATTCAGATAGACCGTGTGGAACCATAGGGTTAGCATATATTGGAGGTACATGTACAACGAATCGGAAATGTGCTGTTGTTGAAGATATTGGTCTGAGTACAGCTTATACAATTGCGCACGAGATTGGACATAAGTAAGATTATATTCTAAACCTAAATGAACTACGCGTTTTTTATCAGAAATATATTTTTTGGGTTCAACATGCATGTTTTGAAGGAATTTTCAAAAATTTATAGAGCCTGACCCATTGTTTTATTTTTTTAAAATGATCAAGAGCCCTGTACATTATCAATTCGCTTTTTCCATTTTTTCAAATACTTCGTGCAGCACGTAGTGTAGTGGGTTTGTCGGCGAATCTCAGCTCTGGGAATTGCAGATCGAACCCCGCTCGTTGTCAATGCACA
Source organism: Hydractinia echinata (assembly GCA_030067915.1). Classification (NCBI taxonomy): domain Eukaryota; kingdom Metazoa; phylum Cnidaria; class Hydrozoa; order Anthoathecata; family Hydractiniidae; genus Hydractinia; species Hydractinia echinata. The sequence goes on from JASGCC010000002.1 coordinate 1,615,758, forward strand.
AAGTCGCTCTGCTTCTAGTTGACTGATTACACCAACCTCGTCCCCAGAGCTCTCCTACATCTAAGATATTCTGACGGGACGGCTCCTTAATGGCCCTGGAATGAAAACCAGCCTTATTTTGGGTGATAATCGGAAAGAGGCGAACGAAAAATAAAAGGGTTAATGGCGAGGTATGTGCAAAACCGATACGAAAAGTGATGTTTGGAGAAGTTTAGCTGTTCTTTCAGCATTTTTAAAAAGAAAAGCATTGGAGACGAGGTTGTAATTATACTCGACCGAACCTCCTATAGGTTTGATCTGGGTGAACAATTTTCAATAACAAAGACAAACTATCATTGTCACTATAATAGGAATCTTTTCAGTAATTTAACTAGTTCTTAATGTTGACAAGACACAGATGAGGTCAATGCTTCACCAAACACGATCTCAATATACAGAAAATATAAATAAAATAAGTGACAAATGTTCTAGTTCTAGTTGTAACTAAGTTTACCTTACCTATTTCTATATCAGTTTAGGCATGACACATGATGGTCTTGACAATAATTGCAGAGTGCAGTCAGCTGGCTATCCTCATATGATGGCAGCACAGTGGCCGCAAAGTAATCATGTGCCGTTAAAATGGTCTTATTGCAGCAAGAAAAAACTTGGTGAATTTTTAGGGTGAGAAGAAATTGATATCTAGTGATTTGGAATGATTAAATATGAAACTGGAGCTTAATCAACACGGGAATTTTTATTTCAGATGTCCTAAGAATAACACATTCATCAACTACAGTGCAAAACTTGATCACGTGTGTAACCATATTTAGTTCGGGATCTGAAAAGCCGAGGAAAGGGGCGGGATAGTGCTAAAATTCCCCAACCCTCCACACCATTCCCTTTAAAAGGAACGAATGACACATAGTATTGCTAAAAAACTTGGCGGGCGGGATTTTTTAACTTCACCACTCGTTCAAATGTTTTATTTTTTTCGCATAAGCAACTAAGAAAGTGGAGAAAAGTGAATTAACTAAGGCAAAATGAATTTTTTACTCTAGATCCTATAAAAGCTATTGTATTCGAGACAAATCACTTTTCGAAGATGAGAGCCTATCGAAATTGTCTGGAATGCTTCCTGGAACATTATACAATGCAGATAGACAGTGTCAACAACAATATGGTGTAATAGCAAAGAATTGCAAAAAATTCAAGGTTCGGGGATATGGTTTATTTCTGGTTTTGTTGTGATATACACGTATTTCTTTTATAAGTAACCTAACCGTAGTCATTCTACCAAAGTTGCCCAAAAACAAAAAAAGGATGAATTGGACTACCCAACGGTACCAAACATGACTTTTTTCAGGTCTTGTCCCCAGCTTCCTAGTGCCACTCAAGGGTTGACCGAAAAGGGGATCTTTCCAGGAAACGGACCATCTTTTAAGGCTTAATTTTTTTTGTTTAAAAATACAACAATTTCTCAGCAGTTGCTTCCCATTAACTTAATACTGCGAAAACTAATCGGTCAAACCCATAATGCTTCACGAGGACGCGAGATTTTGTGTCCAATTTTAATAGAAAAAAACTACTAGCTCAAGGATTGATTTTTAAACCCTGTCTACACTGCAAAACATGCTTATTAAGCACTATGTGTACACGAAAGATAAAAACCTAAAAGATTTTTTGACCTAAATTTTAGAGCGTATTTTCTTAAATATAAGCCTCAAACACGATTTAGAAAAGATAAAAATTGTCCGTTTTGTAGCGCAATGCCAATGCCTTCTTCCTACAAGTCGCCAATAGCAATTTCGTTGTGATTTTCGTTCCGTACATTAGCTTCGTTTTCAACACAGAAGCTACCTTTGGACCACTCCTCTTACTTTAATTTTTATAGTGTATCACATTAGGATTTAACTTCATCAACGCAGCTTTTGAGGTCGATCTAATTGCAGGGAAATACGATATTAAAGTTGCTTAAAAATCTCACGAATTTTAGTACAATTGCTTATAAACAGGTTGCATATAAAAAAATACGTGTATATATGGTTTTGCCACGATGTTTCAGTAATGCCCTTACAAATGATCACTTGAGCGTAGCTAATTTTTTACAACAGCTACAAGAAGCAAAAATGACAGGTATAGCATAAGACACTGGAAAGAAATGAGAAATATTGAGAAAAGGTTTTCCATCTTTTTGCGCTCTTTTTTTTTACACAAAATTACTTTTTTTTTGCAATAAAAAAAAGAATTGAAGAAAGTGCAAAAAAATTTTAAAAAAGAGATTTGTTTCATAATGCATCATTTGCGCTTTAGACAACAGGACTACCAACAAACCTCTGCAAACAACTTTGGTGTGAAATTGAAGGTGAAGATGAATGTGTTTCAAAACTCGATCCTGCAGCCAAGGGAACAGAATGTGATGAGGGAAAAGTAAGGAGGAACTAACTCTATACCATCTCTTTTGAATATCTGCAAAGTTGAGTTTTCTTTCTGAAATATTTTGATTTTTACAGTGGTGTATGTATGGTGAATGTGTCAACAACACAAACATGCCAGATTCAATCAATGGAGGATGGAGTGAGTGGAAAAATTGGACTAGTTGTAGTCGCTCCTGTGGTGTTGGAGTGTCTTACATGGAACGAATGTGCAACAAGCCTTTGTAAGTGAATGACTATTATAATCATTTATTCCTAATATTCTTTGCCTTGTTCTTGCATGCTCTTGCAAAAGCTATGACTTTCAATTTCCTATTTCTCATTCTTTAACACATTCCCTAAAGACAAATTTCTATTGAATTAACTTGATAGACGTCTTGATAGAATTTCTCTTAAGAGGTTCTAACAAGGAAGAGAACTTATAATTCTGTATTTTGCGTTTGATTTTTATGTTTAGCAACAAAACTACAGCGTAAATATTATTTTCTGTATCCTTACGTTAATCTAAAGAAAAGATATGTTAAGAAAAATCAATCATAGACACGTAGTTGATAGTAAAACATGTTTCAATAAAAATGCTTTTTCTGGCTTTGTATATTTGATGTGAATGGTGATGAAATGTTTGCGAAGTTTATAAAGTACTTTTTCTCATGCGTTTTTCCTGTTTCGTTTCCCACTGCTCTGACACAAAGGTCTACTTATCCACACCTCATCAAGTGACTGCTCAAGAAGTTAAATTTTCTTCTTTAGTCCTTCAAATGGTGGCCGTTATTGCATTGGTAATAGTCGAAAGTATGTTACCTGCAATACTCAGCCGTGTCCTAAACATTCAGTTGATATTCGTCTTCTGCAATGTCAACAATACAATAATAAGACGATGAAGTATATTAGTGTACACAGTGCCACTCAACAATGCGCACTACATTGTCGACCAGCCAATCATTCAATTCATTATTCTATCAAATTCCAACAGAAAGTCATCGACGGCACACCATGTCGTCATGGCTTTTCTGACATCTGCATTGACGGTCGATGTCAAATATTAGGCTGTGATTTGAAATTAAATTCTAAAGTTCATAAGGATGTATGCGGTGTTTGCGGAGGGGATGGTGATACATGCAAGCTGGTGGAAGGGGAATTTACCCAGCCATTAGGAAGAGGTATTATTTAGTTTTTTTACTCGCTGATATGGTAAACAAGAAAGAAAGTTTTGTACTGCAGTTAATGCATGTGTTATTCTTAGGATATGTGAATGCAGTTGATATACCAAGAGGTGCAAGGAATGTACTCGTCAAAGAGGTTAAACCATGTGCAAGTTTTTTAGGTAGGAAGAATATTATTTACAATTTATTGTTTTCTTATACGTCTGTGTAAAAGAGTCATATTTATTCCAAATACCAAGCTTTAAAGAACCACCATGGAACGTATCATGTGAATGGAAATTGGACGATTGAGTTGCCTGGTCGTTATGATATGAATGGAACAGTGGTGTATTACAGAAGAAGAGGAACACAAGAGTTCTTTTTTACAAAGGGACCAACAAAAGAAGATATGCAATTCATGGTAAGAGATCTTGATGATCACAATATTACCTTCTTTTTTAAAACAGAAACGTCTCCACATTAGGCAATATCGCAAGTCCTCTAAAATCCATTAAATAAACCTTCTTGGTTGACTATCAAAGCAGATGCTCAGTCCCTCTTATTTGATTTTCTAAATTTAGCAAAAAATCGTTGGCGCGAAATGTTATTTGCTTGCCTGTTTCATGCGGTATCAATAGTTCTCACTTTCACATTAAAGAAGCTTTCTTATTACAAATCTTTTAGCAAAGAATTTTCTTTCTTTATTAGGTGTTGTTTCAAGATTTCAATTTCGGCGTCAAATACAGTTACATCTTACCACTTAATAACACAAAAGAAAAGACAGATTCAGAAAGAGAGAAGCACAAAGGTTCATTTGGATGGATGCAAGGGCGTTGGCAAAAATGCTCAGTTGCTTGCGGAGGGGGTAAGGTGTCTCAGTGTTTATAGTTCTTGTCGTGGGTAATTTGCCAGTAACAATATAAATAACAACAATGTTACAATGTAAGATTATTAGTTTGATCTGATGATGATGTGACATAGTTCACCAGGAAATATAATCAATTTTGAAAATTGTTTTTGCCTTTAAACCCAAATAAAAAGTATTAAATAAATGTTGCAACGTTATAGAGGTCCAAATACATATGTTCAGCTCAAGTAACTTTTCCAGTCAGATTAATTGTTAGATTTAAAAACAACACGTGCAAAACAATTCGAGTACTGGGTGTATCCTCTTGTTTGGAAAACTTTCCGGAATGACACTAGTAGTATTTATTTAGGTATCATGAGACGAGGAAAACCAAAATGTCTGCACATGCACCAGAGAAACATAAGCATTGTCGATGATACTCACTGCTCTGGAGCTAAGATGCCACCTTCACCAGAGAGAACTTGCAATGAGCATACATGCCCTAAGGTGTAAGTGGCTTGAGATGTTTTTATTTATATTAATTGGATACAGACATGATCTAAGGACACAATCTGCTATAAAAACGATTCTGCAGAAAAAAAATCTGCTTTAAAAGATATTTATAGATGTAAAATTCGCTTACTCCATAATTCCTTTTCAATTAGTTGGTTTGTGACACCTTGGAGCGCATGCAGTAGTACCTGCGGATTAGGACGAAAGAAGAGAAACATCACATGTAAAGAGAGAAAGCCGAATGGATACTGGAGAAATCGACCAAACAAAGATTGCCAGTTATCACAAAAACCTGTCTCTATCAACACGTGTGTCGAAAAGGCGTGTTACTTAAGCTGGCGAACTAGTGTATGGTCAAAGGTGGACTTTTTACCATTTTGTATTAAACTAATTCATTTTCATTCAGCGCTTATTAACTTTGCACAGTATAATATTTTGCCTAAGTTTATCATGATAATGATGACTAAGTTAATACGAGTGTGCACAGTAGCCTTAAGTTTTTATTTCGCTATAGCGCAAAAAGGTCAAGAGCTTTTTTTGTTAGCGCGTTTACACGTAGAAAAAATTCTACTTTTTTCAAAGTGCGCAAGCGCTAGCAAGAAATCTCGTAAGCTGTTTGCGCTTCAGCGAAAAATGCAATCAAATGGAAACGACTCTTAACAACCGTATTCAGAAACTTTTTAACATTAAAAGGTGTTTCATTTGTTTTTTACAGTGCCATGCAGCTTGCAAGAAGATGGGGATGAAATACAGAAGCGTCTCATGTCCAATCACAGGAGCTTGTTTACATTCTGCGAAACCTGCCATGATGAGAAGATGCAAGTCTTCAAAATGTGACTACCAGTGGATTGCAGGACCATGGAATCAAGTATAATCAAGAATATCTATTTAACTATACTTTCAATCCTTGGACATAATACCTTAACATATTTAAGACAATAAAACTTTGTTTCCTAAATAATATTTTAAATAAAGCCTCTTCTCCTATTGTAGTCAATGTAGATCTGTAATTTGTAGATTTTTCTTTTTCGCAACATTGATATGGAGAGGAATGAAAAAAATATTTTTTGCTAAGGGATTTGTGTTTGTTTCATAATAAATGTCTACGATTGTCGATGCGTATTATTAAAACAATCTTTTAATGCTTCCTTTTCTTTTAGTGCTCAAAGCCATGTAGCCAGGGTTTTCAAAGAAGAACTGTCAAATGTAGGGAAGTTAGTTCTTTCATACAAGTAAAAGGGAGATGTCTCAAGAAGAGACCACACCATAAAAGAACATGTTATATAAAAAAATGTGGTGATGTATTCCCAACCATAAGCAATATTGGAAAATCAATAAAAGAGCAGCTAAATAACTTTTCATACAGATTGTATTCACGCATACCACGTGCACCGAGAAGAAAGCAAAAACAAATGAAAAATTCACTATCTATGTTAATTGGTGCTTTGAAAGAAAAAACAGGTATATGGTTGCAAAATGATAAAATCTACACTATTGGCTACAATTTTCAACTTCTAATTTATCCAACGTTATCCAACCTTACTTTTGACTCTCTTGTTCACCTAAGATTAGAAGTTTCAAAGGTAAAATGTGACAAACAGCGGCGGATTTGGGATGTTTTTGATGCAAAATAGCTTTAAAGAAGCGATTAGGCAAAACTGGGGATTTTGATCCAGGCGGCTTATTGGAAAACAACGGCCTTTAACGCCCTGCAGCAGTTAAAATGGTTTAAAATTAACTCTTAAATGCTGATGGAGATACACCTTTATCATTTAGTTAAAAATTCTACTGGTGCAAATGTACCACTGCACCACCTCTTAAGGCCGGTTTCCATACAGCTGCATTTTGCGCCCAGTCGTAAAATGCGCCGCGACTTTTATCACATATACCGAACCATTTCCATTTAGCGATTTTTGCTCACGTGTTATTTGCAAAACATGGCTGATGTAAACAGACGATATTTGTTGCTGCAAAATTTGAGAGTAGTCCTAGCAATATTTTTATGGGGTAGAAATAAACAACGTTGTAAAATACGTAAGAAAAACATGTGGATGAGACGACTTTCCATAGAAAGAAGAATCAAAGGACTATACAACGTTTTGCTTAAGGACTTAATGTTGTCAGATCACGAGTAGTCTTTTTAAGTTTGTTTACAACGTTGTTTCTTTGTGCCTCCACAGACTCATTATTGTTATTTTGTTTTTCATCTACTTCACTTGATTGATATATATTCTGATTCTCTACATTCATTTGGCTTTGACAAAAATTTAACACAGAAACGAGATGTTGCTAGCCATCTTGAAATGATCTAATTAAAAATTCTTTCGTAATTCATGTAGATTTCTACCTTTTGATTGGCTGTTAAGCTGAAGCGCAAAATGTAGCTCGCAAAAAGTAGAGCCTGTTCAACTTTTTTTAAATCGCCCCAGCGCATGCAAAAGCGCGAGGTCAGCGGCATTATTCTGATAATGCGCATGCGGAGATCAAAAGTCACGGCGCTTTTTACGACTGGGCGCAAAATGCAGTTGTATGGAAAGCGGCCTTAATTCCGCCCCTGGCAACCGCGCAGTTACAGTCTACCTGTTCATCCTATCACTAAATATTATTCTTGTCTATTTTAGCTCTGTTACGAAATGAAAGAAACTGCAAAAGAGACAGAATCGCACCACGTGTGTGCAAAATGAAGATAATGTTATCAAAGCTTTCAAACCAAAAACCGTTTTGTGATTATATACACAATAGAATTAGATGTTGCGCAACTTGTAGAAAACGAAAAGCCACAGGGTAACCCTTATATCTATGTTGAAGCCGAAGACTACCACGAAGATCAACCGAGATAACTATTTTTGAGTGAAATAGTACGAAGAAAAGAACTTGTGTTCTCATGTAGTAGAAAACACAAAATGTACTGGACAGTCACATGAAAGAACAACAAGAAATGTTGAAAGATTGTATGAGATAAGATAAGATAAGATAAAAAATCGAATTTTTAGAAACTAAAATGAAATACCGTTAAGTTTACCGCCGAAACGTTTTTTTAACAATAGTTATGGAGAAAGACAATGTCAAGGATTTAGAGGGCCTAAAATGTTCAGTGAAAACAGGGTTAAAATATATTTATTTAGCAAGAATTTTGAAAAACAACAAGATATATTAATTTATTTTTATATCTACATACTTTCTCTATTCGGAACTTTTTTTTTATCTCCAACGAATTCTCCGAACCCTTGCGATTTCGCGATAAAGTTTATGTGCAAAATAAGGAACTAGATGAAGAAGATTTTGAAATGATGTTCGCAACATTTCGCAAGCCAATAAAAAGCTCAAATGACGCATGCAACGCAACACATTCTGTTTAAAGGGGCTACAAAACGGCTGTTGGTTTTCGTTTTTAGTGACTTACACGAAAGTCGAGCTAATGGCGGTGGAAAAGTTTTTGATCACTGAGGACATAAACAACAACTTAAATCATCTTAAATATCATATTGAGCATCTAAATATAACTGAAAAGGACAAAAAAGTTCCCTATATATATTGTATATCCATGATTTGTTCGATATAAGTACTTATTTTTAACTCAAAACTTTTTAATAAAATAAACTTCTAACCTTTTGAACTAGCCAGCTAGCTATATCCTTCGAAGTTTTGCATAGAAACATATAAGTTTATTGTACATAAAGCCAGTCTAGGTAACAGCAATGACTTTAAAATCTAAAGGTATTAATTACCTTCTTAAAGGTAGTAACATAGCATCTTTTAAAAAATACAGCTCCTCGTGTTGTCTCTGTTCCTTCGTCAAAACAAACTTTCGGTTTACTGATATTTAATATGTTTTGCAGACTTATTTTTCCGCCAAAAAAGAATACCGAAGGAAAATTTTTTAGAAAATAAAAATAAAAAAGTAGCAAATTCATCATAAAAAATTAATTATTCATGACAGGTTGTATTTCCGTCTATGTGGTTCTACAGTTCCTTTTGAGTGGTCGATTTATTACACGCCATTCTTTGGAAATTGCGGGGATTGAGCTTATTGAATCGTTTCGTAACAAAGATACATGTGCAGAAAACATTAAAAGCAACTCTTATGATTAAAATAAATCAGATAAGGTATAAATGAAATATATGTTCCACATTTGGGATCAAATACCTTATCTGGTCGGGAGACTGTGTAAAGCATGGCTCCAACCTTAAATTTGTGCAGGTGATAATAGTGCTAATTATGGTATCAGTCACAAATATTGACATATTTTTTAAGATAACTTGATATTACTATCCAAACCTATGGAACTCATCCGATTGCGTAAGCACTTTTTCTTAGTTCAACCTCTGGAACAACTGAAATACCACAAAAACAGAATTTTGTGGAATCTGTTAGCGAGGAGACCCATCGGAAATCGGAATAGTAGGGTAGGAAAAATTACACTGGATCGCAAACGATTTTTTCGCGCTTTTCGAACGGTTGCTTCTATTGTTCTTTGCTCACGTGATCATTATCAGGAAATCCTTTCTTTTTTAATTTTTGAACAAGAATGGTCTTACTCACCCGATCAAACATATTATTAAAGAGGGTAGATGTGAGTGCTTTGGATTTATGCCTATTAATTCAAGGTTTTCTCTGAGAAATTGTTTTGTGTTAATTGGTGATTTGAATTAGTGGTTGATGTTTGAAATTAATGGTTTAAGGTGACCTTTATACTTAGAAGTAACTCAATTGATATTTGGAAGTGACTCAATTGATGGTTGGAAGTAACCCAATTGATGGTTGAAAGTAACCCAATTAATGGTTGGAAGTGACCCAATTGATGGTTGGAAGTGACTCAATTGATGGTTGGAAGTGACATTTATGCTTGGAAGTAACTCAATTAATGGTTGGAAGTGACCCAATTGATGGTTGGAGGTAACTCAATTGATGGTTGGAAGTAACTCAATTAATAGTTGGAAGTAACTCAATTGATGGTTGGAAGTGACTCAATTGATGGTTGGAAGTGACCCAATTGATGGTTGGAAGTGACATTTATGCTTGGAAATAACTCATTTATTGAATGAAAGTAATCTTGATGGGTGGAAGTAACTCAATTGATGGTTGATAGTAACTCAATTAATGGTTAGAAGTGACTCAATTGATAGTTGGAGGTAACTTAATTGATGGTTGGAGTTAACTCAATTGATGATTGGAAGTGACTCAATTAATGGTTGGAAGTGACTCAACTGATAGTTGGAAGTGACCCAATTGATGGTTGGAAGTGACTCAATTGATGGTTGGAAGTGACCTTAATGGATATTTTTTACGGTGTGCGTTTATTTTCTGGAAAAAAGAAGTTTACAGTATTAAACATGAATTTAGTATTATGGCTGCTAAAGAGTCTATTGACATTAGTATGTAAGTAGAGTGGTTTTCAAACACCGGGCGTGTTAACTTCCGCCCTGATGTAAATACGGTTAAGCCCACAGGGCGTCCTAAGCAACTGTAAATAGGGTTGCCAATACCAACAAAGAAGACTTGAGTTTTTATTTATTTTATGAAATATTGAGAAGAGCGTCAAAATTTACATTTTTTTTGAGCGATCGGTATTGTCGGGCATCGATTTTAAACTAAACACCCTGGTGCTAAATCGAAAAGATGCGTTTGTCACACATTAATTAAAGCAGCTTTTTGACATGCCAATGTTAGGGTTGATTTTTTATTGTTATTCTTAGAGGGAGTGAATAAAGAAACATGCTTATTTGGCGTAGTAACATGGCGTCTCCAGTTTATACACAGTTAGGACATACGGGTCCTAAGCCAATCAATAGTTAGCAACATCTTCAAAACGTTCCCGTCTCACAGAAAATGTAGAAGAAAAAGAAAGCAAACCTCTTTCATAATTTTTACACAACTTTTTCTATTCTCGATAGTTCTTTGTTTGTGGTAAATTTTTTGCAGGAACTCTAATGATCAGAGCGCTTGTTTCTGTCACTGTCACTGTCATAAAAGTTTACAAAACAACTGTATTCTTTTCTAATAGTTTTTAGTGTAAAACTTCTGTGGTCTAATGGTAAGATTCTTACAGAGACAATATGTAGGAGATCCAGGTTCAATTCCTGGCAGGAGTTTATAGAATAGAGTCAGGTACTCTTTTTATATGACTCTTTCCACATTGCATCAAGTCTATGTTACCAATTCAACGACATAGGCGAAGTCTCTCTGAGTGCAATGATTGATGTTTTTTTTAGCTTGCCAATTTTGTTTATAAATAATCTACACGAATATATAATAGCATCTGTTAGGCAGCATTGATTTATAAAGATTAAAACTAACTGTAAGTAGGATTCGGGTATCTCAGAAAAAGTCCAATAATATTGAGTCCTAACTTCTAAGAAAATTCTGTTCTTTTGGTGTGAGTGTTAAAACCGCTTCGGTTCCTTGTTACAACTTAAATAAGGGTCTATTTTTTTTGCTTCAGACAACTTCACTTTCTGCTTTTCACCAATATACAGCATGGGTACATTATCACAAGACGTTTGGTAAAGGAAAAAGAGTTGTCATACCTTCGTGCTGTGAAGAAAATACGTGAGAGATTTCCTGACCCAAATTGAAAAGTACGTTGGATTTAAGAATTTTAAAAATTAGGAATTTGTAATTATAACAGTGAGAAAATAGAAATTTTTACAAAAATATATACATGTCCATAAACTTATACTTGCATTAGTTCTTAAATCGCTTAGTTTTAAAATGTTTTTCTAGAATAACTTTCTTATTCGGACGTTCATAAAAGCAATATTCGAAGGACTGTTTAACCTATCTGGAAGCTCGAATACCGTACTGGAGACCGTTGCACCCGTTTCCTTTCGTTTTACAACAATTCTTATTAAACCTTCACTAAACTCATATGTCTTTGGTACTTTTTTCTTCTTTTGCTACCTAACCTTTCGACAGACGAGATGCCACAAACTTCCATTGTTTTTCTCCCTTTCTTGCCGACCCTTTGCGCTCGTGTGTGATCACTAACTGTTTTCGATTGACATACAAATTGTGGTCAAGAACCGCTAATAAGACTCTGGCATTCATCACATTGGATCGGATTCCTGTCTCTTGGATACATATACGAGTTCAGCAATGAATGAAATACTTCGAGACTGCCACTATGATATGATTTTGTTATGTGTCTATATCTTTGAAATTCTTTTATCATTAACAACATTCTCAATAGCATTGTATGCGTCACTTTGTTTCTTAATCCAATTTTTTGCCTCTATTTCAATTTTGTGTACAGTTTGCGTGCGCATTTTGGGTACTTTTGGTACTTTTTCGTAAACGAGTGTTTATTGATGATATGCTCTATAACTGACAGCCACGTAGGCTCCAAGGTTTCTGCATCTCATTGCAATCTTTTGCACAGCAAAATAGATGGTTACCGCTCGGCTTGATCCACTCTTGAATGGTTTTACACTCCTTGCAATAAGATAAAGATAAGATAACATATATTTATTTAACGTCAATTTCTATGCATAAAATATAAAATTTAGCCTCAACATTTTTGGAAAAATGCCTAGAGTCAAAACAATGTTCAGTGGATGGTCAGTTTTCTCTTATCCACTTACCTATTTTGACTATTTCAAATTGTGGCAACAGCAGATAAATTGAATGTATCCAATCGAGTTATTCCAAACAATTTTTAAAACTTTGTAGCTCTAATGGGGATAATCCTTTTGCCCTTTGTAATGGTACTTGTTGCGATGATCTTCTTGGTAATCAGAGATTTTCATGTTTAGTATTTTGATTACCTGTTCTTCAGCAGCAGATCTCTGGCTTCTTCTCCAGCGTGTTTGATACTTTCATCGTACTTTTCTTTTACTTAAAATTGACACTGAGTTTAAAATTGACACTGTTCATTCGCCTACTTCACAATAAAACCACCCGTCACATCGTTATTGGTCAGTTATGTTCATCAACAAGAAAGCAGTTATTTTTGGCTGATATTGTAGCAATATGCGATCATCACAACCATAGACTTAGGCGAACTGTTATTCTCGAATAGTATTTCAAGTATTCTGGCTTGGAAATTCAACAACTGTGTTTCAACTTCGCAATCTCATTATTGGGTGGAACCTTTATGAAAACCGCAAAACAATCATATCGATTTTAGAACAAAATGTAAATAGAACTTTTTTTTCTAACTACTTTTTTTTATTTTTAACGTCAAATTTTACCACTTTTTTACAGATGTACGTACCTCTATTTTGGGGTGTTTAAAAAGTATTTTAATGTGCCTTTGCGTCCTTAAATAAAAAAAAAATGCAGTTAAATCAGTTTTTTGCTCTAAATAATGGTTTTTTATGTTGTTTTGTGATGTGCGCAGCTTTTAGCAACAAAAATGTAAAAATTGGTGCTTTTGCGACCTTAAATATTATAATGTGATTTTGCGTCCTTAAATGAAAAAATAATTCGAGATAATGTTTAAATCAGTTTTTTGCTCGAAATAATGGTTTTTATGTTGTTTTGTGATGTGCGCAAGTTTTAGCAAGAAAAATGTGAAAAATTGGTGTTTTTGCGAGCTTAAATATTTAAAGGTGCTTTTGCGTCCTTAAATGGTGAAATAGTCCAGGATACGGTTAAAATCATTTTTTTGCTGAAAATAACGGGTTTTTATGTTGTTTTGTGATGTGCGCAGCTTTTAGCAACAAAAATGTGAAAAATTGGTGGTTTTGCGACCTTAGATATTTTAATGTGATTTTGAGTCCATAAATGAAAAAATAACTCTAAATATTGGGTTTTTACGTTTGTTTTGTGATGAACGCAACTTTTAGCAACAAAATTTTGCAATATTGGTGTTTTTGCGAGCTTAAATATTTTAAGGTGCTTTTGCGTACATAAATGAAAAAATAATATGAGATGTCGTGTAAATAACTTTTTTGCTCCAAATAATGTTTTTTTATGTTTTTTTGTGATGAACGCAACTTTGAGCAACAAAAAATGTGAAAAATTGGTGCTTTTGCGAGCTTATATATTTCAAGGTGATTTTGCGTCCATAAATGAAAAAATAATCCGAGATACAGTTTAAATACATTTTTTGCTCCGAATAACGGCTTTTATGTTGTTTTTGCGATGAGCGCATGTTTCAGCAACAAAAATGTAAAATATTGGTGTTTTTGCGACCTTAAAATTTTAACGACCTTAAAATTTTAACAATGTGATGTTGTCAAGTGTTTTAATAATAAAAGGCAATTTAAGAAGTTGTTGAATTCAGAATGCGATGTAAATTCTCATGCCCCCATCATTTCGATTGTATCGTTTTCCTAGCCCTAAATTATATCAAGATGGATTAAATTAATGATGAGAACCACTGACAAAAATACTCCCTGGTTTGTTTGCTTCATTTTGTTGATGGGAAACAACACTTCAGCACCCTGATCCTGATTTGGATGAAGCTTTTCTAAATTCGACCAAATCGGTATAGCGCCAAGTTTAAGATAAGTAAAGTTGGACCAGGTTATTAAATATCTTGAAACAGTTGACTTTGGAGTATTGAACAGCCATGATGTGAATGTCAATTAACACCCTAGTCTCAACCATGTTAAGAACATAAACAGTTGATCAATAGCCTGCATTTTAGGTCTTGGACCGGCTTGGATTCAGGTGTAAGAAATGATGGAGATGACAATAAATCTTCTGGCAAATTTTCTTCAACTTTTTTACTCTCTGGGTAGTGATACTTAACGTTCTCACAAGCTTAGCCTGGATCCAAATAATTAAACAATATACCAAACTTTTCTTTCTTCAGTCCAGTGAATGATTTGAAAAGATTGCTGTTGTCTTTGATGTTATCATAAGTAAACAATCGACTTTTTAAATTTTTGTTTATTAATTTCAATTCTTCATTTTCCAATGTCAGTTGCTTGCATTTCTCATTGCATAAATTTAATTTTTATTCCATTATTAATTTTTCTGAACTCAGTGTGTCACAGTTTGTACATTTTTCCTCTGCCTCTATTGTTAAAATATCTTGGCCATCATGGTCATCATCCAAATCTTCATTTTCACTGTCAGTGGCTGAGAATAATCTCAAACGCTTACATGGGGATTTTCTTGTCTTTTTCATTTGTGGTGTTTTAAATGAAAATACACTAGGAAATGTTCCTGGTTTTAATGTCTTTATTCCCCTTCCAAGACTCACTCGAATTTCCTCTGGTTTGAAATGAAATTCACAGACTTTGGTGTACTTATTAATTTGAAAATTATCAGCACCACCTCTTCTTCTATATTTGTAAATTTCTTTGCACCAAGCTCTGTGTAGTTCGTGCTTGGTGTCTTTATTTGGAAACGAAAACAGTCCAATATTTGTCTTTTGTTTCTTTTTATCGTAGAAAGAACTTCCACATTCTGGAACACAGCAATACATAGAACGTCCTCCAGATATCACTTTTTCAGGAACAGTTGTTTGTGAAGTGGAACAAGACATTATTTTTCCTGTTGTGGCTTGTAAACAAGTTCAACTTTAAAAAATATAGCTATCACGTACTGTCGCTGCGCTGTTGTTTTTGTTGTGTCCATACGGGCCTCGTTTTGAATTCGACGTAAAGATTACATCATCGAATTAGAGAAACCCGTATTCTAGTGAATCCGCGACAAAAACTATTCCGTCACCTTTGTTCGAAAAGGAGAAGATCTTCATCAACTGATGATGTCAAACTTTTGTTTAATGAGCCATGTAGCTCCACATCGCCTTTTTGCTTATCATCTCCAAGTGAACCATTTTTATCTCCTGTTTTGTCAGACCACGATTATTCGGTAAACAAAAAAGAATGTCTTGGTTGCAACAATAAAGATAATCTCAATCGTTATTTAGTAGAAAGATCAACTCATTATTACTGGAAAACAAAGTTTTGAAAAGAAGGCTTATATTTAATACAGCCAAAGCATCTATTTTCACCTGGAGAAATATTAAGGCGACAAATAATTTTTCTTTTTTTTCTCTGTTTTTCCCTTGATCGAACCTCGCGTATCAAATGTTAAATACTGGAGGGGTACCAAGTCTCATCAACTCAAGACTCAAAGATTACAATAGGGATGTCACTATCAAATTCTTGATTGGAATATCGCCAACTACCTATATTACATTTTTGTCGGAGAGCTTCAGCTAAATTTATCTGTAACAATAGTGGGTTTTTTCGATGGGATGAAATCAAACCTGTGCAGGCAGCCCTTTGCAAATTTAAACCACCTCTTATCAGTATGAGAAGAAGAAAAAGACAGAAGGAATAAGTTTAAACACGTTATAAAATTTGCAAACAATGTGAATATATTTTTTAAAAAATTTCAAGAAAAACAACGTAAGAAAAAACTCCACAGTTAAAAAATCTTAAAAAATTGCCAAAAATGAAATAAATTGCGAAAATTTCACTTGCATTGTTCTCTACAATTAAATATTTCAAAACTCCTGCCAGGATTTGAACCTGGATCTCCTATGAAATTTCTTCATGGGAATCATAACGTTAGACCACAGGAGTGTCAACAATTGCCACTTGCCAAAAATAATGTAATTTATACATGTGTGGCTATAAAAATAAAAGTTTTTTTTTCTTCCCTTTGGTCAAAGTATGTGCTGTAAAACAAGGTTAAATACTGATCGTAAAACTCACTGAATGTAGATGTTAAGTCATTCCAATACTCTTCATTAAAAACCAGTTTGGTTACAATGTATCCAGGTGGTGTCTAGATAAAAAAATAACAGTGTTGGCAACCCGTAACACCCATTTGCATTTGACATTGAGTGAAGTACTGATTCCTTAAGTTTAAATTCCCCTTAAACTTTGGAAAAACTTTATCGCAACATCAGTTGAGATAAAAAAACACAGGAAACAACTCGTCGTTAATACCAGGCTGAGCGCTTACTACAGGTGAGCCGTGTTGCACATGAGAAAAAGCGTAATACCATTTTCCAAAAAACCTTTATCGCAACCTGAGTTTCAAAGTAAATACATGGAACAGCCCATTGTTACCCTGTCCGGATAAAAAATTTACCCAGCAATTTGATTTTGCGGAATAAGTTTAACAGCAAATAACAGCAATAAAAGGTGTAGCTAACTGCATGTAGCATAAGAATAATTAAGAATTATATAGAGATTAATTTTTTCATTCAAAATCCCCTCTAAATTAATTAGATAAATAAATTGAGGTAGAATGTCTCAATGATTTTCTATCTATTAATTATGACAAGTTGACAACCGATAAAAGTTAATGAGACGTTCTCCAATGTGATAAGTCGGATGAAAATGCTATGCAAAACTAATGCGAAAATACTATCAAATGTTTTGGCGCTCCTTTTTAGGTCTACATTTTTAGGGAGTACGCAGAAAAATATGCAGACAAAATTAAAAAATAATATATATAAAAGATAAAGGTGCCTTTGCTAAATAAATATGAATATATATCTTACTATTGCTTCCTATGCGACTTCGCGCGGTTCCAAAGATAGACTTATCGGTAAGAATCGGTAGCGCGTATCACTTCATAAACATGAGAAACACTAAGAATCGGTTCGTCAATTGTTTTGCTACACGAGTATAAGAACTTAGGTTGAAGTGTTTTCTTTCAATTACTGCCTAACACGCTTCTGCAAGTATATACTACGAATGAACTTCACCGCTCTCCATCACATGGTCCAATGGAAACGATGAAAATGTGCACGTTGTTGAGAAGAACCAGCAATTGCGATTTTTATTTTTAGGGAAGTTTATAATTTTTAAATGTCTTATGCGATTCATATATGCTCTAATGGAGTCTCACGAAGCTCATTTTCCACAATGATGCATCGCTGTGGTCTATCAGGATTCGCTCAATCCAATTTCGTTACCTTTCTTGCAACTAAAACCTTGAATAACGTCAAATCTATGCAGTTTCTTATCCAGTGAAATTCGCAATGACAGCGCACGCTCTTTTGGCAACTGTTGCCCAATTGTTTTCGTCACAAGATAACTAAACCTAAGTAGTCTATTGCCCTTCTTGTATTCAATCAAAGGCTCAGTGTTTCTGGTTTGGTGCGGATATTCCTATCATTCAGGCGCAATACATGTCCAACTTTTCTTACATTGACAATGTCTTAGTTACATCTGTGATGTCGCTACACAACCGTTCAAACTGCATACACCGGGTGAAATTAGTAAGAGATTTACAGATACGTGCAATATGTTTCATATGATGATGAAAATAAAAGTTATTCGGATACATATTCCACTTAAATAAATGTCTTACTAACAAACAAATGTGAGTGCAAGACAAAAATTTATATTACAGAAACATGAAATAGCAATCACGATATATTTAATTTCGGTGTATTTTGACGCAGTCTGACTATAAAGATAATTCTAGTATTGTAGCGATGTAATTAACGATGATTATGTCAACTCCTAAATAACTCAATTGTTTCGATCACACTATTTCCAATCCATTTATAAACATATCTCCTCCGTTAGAACAGTGTAAATCGTCCATCGTTTGGAATTGATGGCCAAGCTAATATTTACTTTCCTATTACGATCTGCTTGACCTCATGCACGAACTTGTCTAATTTTTGTACTTCTACGCAGTAAAATAATCGCGTTTAAAAAGCTACTTGAATACAATACAAGAAGGTAGATCCTTCTTTTGTATAATATCTGACTGTCGACCTTGACAATTCCAGTTACCTCCAGGCTATGAAGTATATATTGAGGAAGATAACAGATACATAAACATAAGAAATTAATTGCAATTGTTTTCGACACATGATAGCTGTAGTTCAAGCTAGACTGTCGACTACTTCGCATTGAATTATAACTTTTTCGAATGTAATGCAATAAGTATAATTGCGAGATGGCAGCAACTTTGAAAAATAACAGCTGCCCAGCAAGTGACGTGAGGTCAAAAATCTTCCAGGATAACTTAACACTTTCTTGAAAAGCTCTTCCTTTTATTTCAGTGGAAGCTTTTTCTGCGCCACTTAAGTAAACGTTTGCGCCATCCCAAAATGCTAATATAACGAACGCAAAAAAGCCAGAGAAAATAGAAATGTTAAAAGCATTCTTTCCCCATTTATAATGTGCGTTTGGGTTTGTAACAACCAAACTTTTTTCAATTGATATCACTATTGTCATTAACCATGAAAAACTGAAAGGGAATGATGAGAAAAAGGCACCAACTGCAACTAAATATGCATTCTCAATATTTGCTATAATATATAAACCATAAAATGCAACAGAAACCAGCCCAACAAAAAAATCAGAAATACTCAGAACAACAAACAACATATTTGTTCTATTCCACTCCAGCTTCAACAAAAGCTTCAATAGTACAGCGTTACTTACAATAATGACCAATGAAATAATTTCAAAAACGATTCCAAGTATTAAGAGATGAGGAGGATTTTCAATTTTTGTAATGTTTGCTATGGAATTATTGCTTAAATTTGTGATATTAAACATTATACTACGCGATGAGTTTTACTCGAGGACCATTATTGTTATGTTTACGTGGTGTCTTCTTTGTACCTTTGTACTGGCGATAGAAAGCAAGTATTCTTGAGGTTGGGAAAACTTCCCCGTCTGTTTCTAAATCCCACAAAAGCGATTGTTATGGACTTGAAGACCTCAAACAGCTGATCTGAAATGTTTTTCGCAATATATAATCTACCAATTATATTTCAGAACAGCAATGACAGGTGAAACGTAAATTCATATGAAATACAAGGCAAATTATGGTATCCAACTGTTTGTTTTTCTATCAAGGTTAGCACCTAACTCAAAAGTGTGTTTAAACGTATATTGGCAGGTCTTTGCTAACGTCTCCTTAACTGTTTGTCGAAAGCACATAATTCTATCATTTATTTTGATCAGCGTTTCAAGCTCTACACAATAGAGGCAACGGGTAAATATATTTCCGAAAAAGATTTTTGTGTATTGACGACGGGTCCTTGCAGATGTCATCAAAATTCAAGTGATGGTTCTCTTCTCCATTGTTCTCCTGCCTGAGTGGATTTTTCCACGGGCCTTATTAATTAGTATGTAAATAATGCCGTGACCGTTATAGTGATTTAAAAAGCATTACGGTGGAGACGTAAAGAAATTATCTTAAATCATTACGAGGTCACTTAACCAAAAATATTAAAATAGATGACCACAGGGGACTGTAAAATAGAGAAGAATTTATTCTGGAAAAATTTGATTCATGTTTGTCTCTGCTGTTAGTCAACAAAATGTTACTAAATCTTATGAATCGTACAACACATCACGTCAATCGGTCTGATAGGCCAGAAATATCACATGATTTGTCACACGATTTGTCACACAATTTGTCACATGATTTGTTACATGATTTGTCACATGATTTGTCACACGATTTGTCACATGATTTGTTACATGATTTGTCACATGATTTGTCACATGATTTTTCACATGATTTTTCACATGATTTGTCACATGATTTGTCACACGATTTGTCACATGATTTGTCACATGATTTGTCACATGATTTGTCACACGATTTGTCACACGATTTGTCACACGATTTGTCACATGATTTGTTACATGATTTTTCACATGATTTTTCACATGATTTGTCACACGATTTGTCACACGATTTGTCACATGATTTGTTACATGATTTGTTACATGATTTGTCACATGATTTGTCACACGATTTGTCACATGATTTGTCACATGATTTGTCACATGATTTGTTACATGATTTTTCACATGATTTTTCACATGATTTGTCACATGATTTGTCACACGATTTGTCACATGATTTGTCACACGATTTGTCACATGATTTGTCACATGATTTGTCACATGATTTGTCACATGATTTGTCACATGATTTGTCACACGATTTGTCACATGATTTGTTACATGATTTTTCACATGATTTGTCACACGATTTGTCACATGATTTGTTACATGATTTGTTACATGATTTGTCACATGATTTGTCACACGATTTGTCACATGATTTGTCACATGATTTGTCACATGATTTGTCACATGATTTGTTACATGATATGTCACATGATTTGTTACATGATATGTCACATGATTTGTTACATGATTTGTTACATGATTTGAATCCGTGACTTAAAAGAGACATGCAATTTTTCTTTTAACGAGACAAATTCGGTGATAGTTTGTTCAAGATTTCGCATGTTACCGCGCAGGTGCATCGACAGAGATTGCTGAGAAGTGATGTATAAATAGACTGTGATAAGACCGACGCTCTTTTGCAATCATACCTCTACTTTTGTAGCGAAGTGTAGTACCGGTTTTAGTATTTCATCGACCCGAACTTACTGCGTTCCCCACGAAATGCATTATATCGACGAAGGCTCGTTGTTGCGCATGGTTGCAGTTTCCAGATTTGTGAGATCTTGTACGAAAAATTCGAGGAATGTTAGGCCCTAAGGAACGCGGTTACTTTTGGTGGATGAAAGCGGCTAATTTTTGCGCATTATTGCAAGTGTATTATCAGCATATACGTTTATTGTTGCTTCTAAGTCATTTTGCATGGATATCATGTATATATTTAAATATATAAATAAAGTCAATGCTGTGGACAGTAGTTCTAAAGATAAATGCAAGAAATTAGCTAAGCAAAAAATGTAGCAACCTGAAATTACATATAGCTAAATTCGCCACAAAATTAACTAAATATTGCTCTTCTTGATCTCATGTATATCTGTTTATATTTCTTTCATTGTCTCTCACTTTACTATTAGCTCTACCAACAGCTAACTAGATGCAATTTGGAATATCCAACAACAAAACCTGACCCATGATGTAGAAATACGATATAAAAATATTGCAAAATAATGTAAACAAACGTATACCAATCAAGTGTAAAAGTTTGCTACGACGATTAACAAGCTTCACAAAGATTACGCTCTTCTTTAATGGAGGTAACAAAAGTCGCTTTATTTTGAAGTCTACGCGATTCTCACCTTCATGTTAGTCCTGGATCGTTTTGCCGTACAGTTTGCATTTTACACCAGTTGCCTTCCCCCAAGAAAATCAAATATTTTGCAGGTCGAAAGGGCAGCGATTTGTATTTTTTGATAGAAACAAGACTATCGAACCCGAGGGCGGAGAGTGGGGACTCCGAAAACCAGTTTTACAGGCCGAGAGCGTACGCACGGATGTTTTTAGTTTCATCTTTAGTATATATCTGTGCATGCGCAATCTCCGCGTTGCAGAGATAAGCAACAGGAATAGAGAAATAATAAAATGAAAATACATATACCTTTTTTTTAAAGATGACATTTTATATGATAGAAATTAGGCATAAATCAAATGTTGACACATACTTGACAAGGTTACTCAATTATATACAGTATACTGAGGCCAAAACGAAGAAAATTATTAATTGCTGTATCTGTTGTATGTAGATTCATGTAATTGTGAAAGACGAGCATCTTCTTCTCTCCCATATTTGAAATTTGTGGCACTTTTTCACCATAGTCAAGCGTTCAAAAGAAAAGGCTGCCATTAGCAAATTATCAAGAGAACGTACTCTTGATAATGCAACATAAGCTAATGCTGCCACTTTTTCTGTAGATTAATTATAGATTTATCTATGGTTAGACCCTGAGGTTTGTGGATTTTTAAGCCCAGCTAAGCTAAGGGGTATATCTGTACTCTTTCTAGATGATCGTACGAGATATCACTGGCACTATAGGTATTAAACCAGAGTCAAGGAATGTAGGACCACTATATCTATCAAACATAACCATATTAACAGGCAAAGTTGGTGCTGTTTGTTGGTTGTTATTTATTATATGTTTCACAGTTCCCATTGAACCATTTTTTTAACCCAAAGATTTCTTGTAAGCATCACTCGTCCATTAGTTGCTAAATGGATCATTGTTTCTAATCCATCAAAATTATCAGATGATAATTTATCCGTTCTGGCTTGATTATGCTTTGCCTTGATAGGATATATAGTTTTTGTGATTCTTTTAGCAGAGAAAAGTTATGTTCTGACATAGTTTTATTAGAGAATGCTAAGCGAAGAGGAAATCTGTAGAAGAGACCTCTAGTTCTTGAATTCACCTTGTCCAGTTACAAACGAAGCTAAAAAAATCAGGTAGCTAGCTAGATGTATCCCTAATCGTTTTTACTGCACTAGTTTGTTTCCCTTATTTTGCATAACTTTCCTGCTAGCTAAAGCTAGGTACAGTGTTTTTTTTATTTTTTATTTGCAATATATTTCGTTTTATCCTAATGGCACACCAATAAAAGTACGTGTCATTATCAGAATTATCACAAACAGATGTCAGACCAAGTGTACATGTCAGACCAAATCCCTAAAGTTCAAATCCACCTCATAGCAAACTCCGAATTACAATCAACCAATGGGCATAAGGTCGGCGTGGTTACATCTTACCCTGTTAAATAATACAAAAATTAATTATATTTGTTTGGACAAGTGAGGCCATTTGCGCTCAATACAAAGGATTTCCCAATATTGACCACGTGAGCAAAGAATAATAAACTTAACCAATCAAAAAGCGGGCAGTATTCCTACCGAGTCTCCTGGATAGCATTTACACTACCCACTTACATTGCGAGTATATTACAGGAACTTTTCGCACACATACTAAAAAAAATTTTGACATCAACAACTTCAAACATTTTTATTAAATGATAATTTGATACATAACACACCTCACATTGGAAAAATCTTCATTTGTGAAAGCTATTGGCTTTCAATTTCAAATTGAAGAGATTTTGTTTACATTGTTGATTCACATGACCGTAGTCATACTGATGCGCCTCTGGCGGCACTGCTCTTATTTTAAAATTCAGTAACTAACTTCAGTTGTATCTTATATCAAGCATGCATACTTAGGTTTGAAAAAAACAATGATAACATGTGCAGTTCGATATATCAACATCACAAATTATATTTCAGCAGAAACCAAAAAAGTTGTGCTTTGAAATGAGACATCAATTAAACATAAGTATATAAACATTGCTCTATCATGATACTATTTAGCTAAGTTAAAAATTATAAATCAACATTTTTTCATCTGTGTTAAAATAAAATTGCAACAAACAATATGATAATGCGGATGTTGAGTGTGTCTGTCTGTGACAGGCAAAGTATATGTACTGTTTTATTATATAGTATCTACAGTGGACTTTATCACGAGATTACTAGTGTTATTACTATTTACAGTTTGTTGTTGTTTAGAACACAGTTTCTCTGGTCATATATCACGTCTATCTCCCATCAAGACATCAAAACGTAATTTCAACTGCTTCGATATGGAGTTGCGCACGTCATCTGGAAATACATAAAGAGTTGTTTGCTTTACCAAACAAAGGTACTACGTATTCAAGAGAATAAAAGATAGTAAAACTGAAGTCGTGACGATAAAAAACCCACGTATTCAAACCGATGATGTCTTGATGGTAGACTTTTCCAATATCAACACATTGCCTTGGACACCTGCTGTTTCTGTCAAAGTAACTATAACAGGTATCTTGAATGTATTGACTGAACATGTATGTATGACTGCTTACATGTAGAAGCGGTCATCATTCATTTGTCAGAAGTCATTAAACATCAACGTGACGGATATTTCTTAAAATCCCTTACTGGTAGGTTCACATCTATTGACCTTGCTGGTATGGACTTCTATCATCTTTGTCCAAATGTAACTCTAATGTTGAAATTGAAGAAACGGTTGCCATGTGTAAAATATGTATGTCAGTCACAGACATAGATTAGTGTCTCAACAATTCAAAGGCTTCGTGTACCATTATGGACAACGAGTCAAGAGAGAAATGCAATTTGACTGTCAATCATGACCTGCTCATAGCAGTTGTAGAAAATTATCATCATTGATAGTTTTACTATCATTGACTTTCTGTATAGCAATCAACACCTTAGAGCAAGAAATATCGGCAAAATCATCCGAAAAAAAGTAAACATAGTCACATAATGCACTGGCAATCTCTTTGGCAATTTTTGTTGTTTTTGTGTTTTGTTTCTTATCATTAGAACTTTCTTTTCTTTTCTTTTTGCTGCATTGATTAGAAAGAGTCGTCGTGTGGCCATGCTGGTCTTGTCTACTGTAAGTTAGTTTTAACCAACACAATTTCTTAAATTTTGTTTTGTGGTACCTGGGATATTTATATCCTATATTTGTATATTATTGACTAGCTATATATAACATCTTATTAACACAAAAAACATTTTATAGTGCTGATCAGTGCCAGCATTTCATAAAATTTGACTTTGAATTTGGTAATGCAATAGACATTACCAAATTCAAGGTTAAATTTTATGAAATACCAAAGTTAGATTAAATTCAAATTTTGCTTAATTAAAATAACATGAATTAATGCTGGTTATACCGGCATTAATACATGTCGTCCCCCCTCGTCCCCTCGTCCCCTTGTTACGTTATATTACAAATCATAAGACCACATCTGTTCCTTTCCTATAGTACCAAAAACCTTCATGTGAGTCCAGAGGTAAGATACAAATTCAAGATTTAGATCATACACTAAAATAATTGAAAATAACCGTTATACATAAAAATTCCTTGTTTCATAACAAAAGAGCTTTCTCCCAGTTATAAAGCCGAGTGGCTTTTTGTTGATTATAATTCTATTCCAAAATTATACGGCATGGTAATTTGTTCAGTTTTCTTTTGAGTTTGAAAACCATCCTGAAGGGTCAGTTATTAATCTTTTCAAAAGTTTCTTTCGTAAAACTTCTTTTGAATACGGTGAAGGTTGATGATCCGTTTTGTGTTGAGCTGACATACATTAACACATACATACATTTTATAATTTCTTTTAAAATTTTGTTACTTCTAGCCATAAAAATCAATTGGAAATATGATCGGAATATCTGAGTGACTTGTGAGATACTTCCAACTGTCAATTGAATTGCTATTAACTATCAAGGGTACTTCCAACCATATAGGGAAAAACATTGCTAAGGAATATTCACGTGGAGTTTTGTAGAAATCTTTGCACAGGCACAATTTTGATGTAGAGTGGCTTTTTAAACAGCGGGCGTGTTGACTTTACCCGCCCTGGCGTAAATACGGTTAAGCATCCAGGGCGTCCAAAACGACTGTAAATAGCGTAACCAATATCAACAAAGATTTCTATTTGTGCTTAATTTACGGAAAGATTGAAAAGTGTGGAAAAATTATCATTAAGCGCCCCTCGTTGGTGCCGGGCAGCAATTTAAAACTAAAAACCCCGGGGTGCTAAATCGAAAAAATGCGTCTGTCTGTCACACATTAATTATAGCGCCTTTTTTTGAAATGCCAATGTCAAAAAATAACATTCACGTCACTTCAATTTAAATATAAAGAAAGAGGCCGTACGGCCTGTCAAGGATGAGATGGACACCAATTGCAAAAGCTCAGGAAAATATAAAGTTCAAATGATAGGTTTCTTAACTCACCGCAATGTCGTTTGATAGCAAAAAGAGGAAAGGAAGTCATGGGAACGAGGCTAAGTTAACTCATATGATATTGTATACAGTATAAGCCTGATCAAAGCGAGGGCATTTTGTAACTGATTTAAGAATAAAATGTTTATTTAAATGTTAATGATGTTTACAAAAGTTAGTTTGCCTTTCACTACCAATGTCTTGGTATAGGTATTGGTAGTGAACAGATTCTAGAAAAACTGAGCTCAACAGGGATAGAGGTAGGTGGAAAGCCACCTATTTTCTCTTCTCTTTTCTCAGTTTTTTTAGAATTTCAAAGTAATCTGACATTGTTATAAACTTTGATAAACGCTGTCCTTATTAAGCGTGAACATGGCGTTATTCTTGGACAGAGTATAACAAACCAAATGTATATAAATAAGTCAATAATAGTCCTCTTTATTGGGCTAGGGTAACATTCCAAAGTACAAATGATTTATGGAATTCTGTCTGCTTGCCGACTGGTAGCCTTGTGGTTAAACTTCGCTTCCTCCGTGTGAAAGATCGTGATTCAAACCCCACTCGACTCATTTCACAGACTATAAAAGTGTGAATCGTTCTGCTAAGCTTTCAGCAGGGCAACCCTTTGCAGGACATTTGTTCGTAAAGTACCAAAAGAAACTGAAGAGGCTATCCTGGGTAAATAATCCCTTGGCATATACGGTTATATATGCATTGCTATATGCCTTGACCTTTTATATACACATTTATATTTGCTTTGAGCACTGCGAAGGAGTATGTTGTATTGGATGTTGCTGCAAAACATGATAAGAACATGAGAACAGATGTTGTGGCAATTGTCACGTGATTTTTGATTGTTATTCTTAGAGGCAGTGATTAAAGAAACACGATTATTTGACGTAGTATAAAATGGCGTCCCTGGTTTCTACACAGTTAAAAAAAACATACAGGTCCTGAGCTAATCAATACCGTGGTTTCTCCAATAATTGAATTTTATTTTAATTATTAACGCGTGGCAAGAATTCCAAGTAATTAATTTTCCTCTAATTATTACGCGTAGTCAAGCCTAACGTACTTCTTTTTAAAAAAAGATGGCAAACTTGATGTCAAAATCAATGGGCCGAGGCAGTACTCTTGTGATCTTGATCAGGGAGGGATGGAACTGCCATGTACATACACGTATAGTACGTTAGATTCAGATTTATACAAAAAGCTCAGTGAGCTAGTTGCAGATTTTATGGAAGATTACCAAAAAAGAATAAAACAAATTGAAGAAAAAAACATGAAGAAAACGAAAAAGAACGCCGGGAAGAAGTATAGAGTTTGGAAAATTGTATCGTAAACATATATAAATATAATCATGAGTTAATAAAGATTTTCAAAAAGTCTCTAATTTAGCGCGTCCAATTTATTTTCCCCTAATTATTAACGCGTACTTTGAAAGTCGAAATCTTGAATTAATCTTTCTTTAATTTTTCACGTAGCGTCCAAAATAATTATTTATTGCCACGCGTTAAATTGGAGAAACCACGGTACTTAGCAACATCTTCAAAACGTGTCCGTCTCACAGAAAATGTAAAAGAAGAAAAAGAGAGCAAACCTTTACATAAATTTTACACAACTTTACCGAAATGTGCCGTTATTATTACACGGGCTGACTTTATCAACAAGGCAAAACGCCCTGGGAACGAGGTTGTACCGAATATGAACTTTTTAAGTCAATGACCTCTCGCGCGTCCAAACAACAAACACTGGCTATCACGTGCAGTGTAGTCCTTGATATTCGCGGCAGTCGTAAAATTAATTTTTGCATAATTAAAACTATACTGTTCTCCTCCCGGGTGATTTCTATATCTTAAACTACAACAGCGATCATCGATCCGGCATAGGATTGCAAGCCTGTATCAATTTATAAGTTTTAACTAAATATATTTACATATATAAGGGAACTAAATATCACACACAGTGTTTATTTATTTATTCTAATTTTTCTTGTGAACTTTCGACTCTTGGTTTAGTTGCTATGTTGTTTCGTCAGCAGCGATTACGTAATCAAACATTTTAAAAATCGGCGCAAATTCCGAGCATGTTATTTTAGGCACGTTCTTCACGATGCCAGTCGATTCGAAGGAGAAAAGAGCAAGTGGGAGAGAAGGAAAATGTAAAATCCTAATATTTTCTGTGCAAAGATTAAAGTAGAGTATATTTTGTTTGCTATCTGTATAGGTAGCTAGTAATTGTGTAAAAATAAAATTTAGACGATTAGCTAGCTAACTAGCTACCTCCAAATTTCATTGTTATTGTCTTGACTGAGAGGCGCTGACTTCAAGAAAATTGTTTTGGTGTAGCCATCTAATGAAGAGCAAAGAAAGCAGTCTTATATAGTTTTCTTTGGCTTTAATGGTTTGGTTAGTAGCTAACTAGAGACGATAAATATTGTTTACAATACTGAACTTATAAAACTTCATGTACAGATCTGTGCAAATTAAGATTTTATGTATATACACAAGGTTTTGTGCAGGCTATTAAGTGACATCATTATTTTGCACATCTTTGTTTTACAGTGGGGCAAACAGGATTTGGAATCCTCTGCTTTTAATAGTGAAGCGTAAAAATATATATACAAAAAGTGAGCTTCTTTCCAGGGAACAATAAAACAACTATTTAAGCAAGTGTATATATAAATAAATATAAATATTCAAAATGGCTACATATCATGGATTGAATCAAGCTGTTTTGGACAAATATATGGAGCTTGACACCCGGGGCATGATCCAATTAAATTACATATGGATTGATGGCTCTGGCGAAACAATGCGATCAAAAACAAGAACAATAGATTGGGATCCACAAACCATAGAGCAATTGCCAATATGGAATTTTGATGGTTCTTCTACTGGTCAAGCGACCGGAAACAACAGTGATGTTTATCTTCATCCAGTCGCCATGTATCCTGACCCTTTTCGTAGAGGAAAAAACAAACTGGTCCTTTGTGAAACATACACTTATGATCATAAACCAACAATATCGAATAAACGCAAATCTTGTAAAATGGCAATGGATAAAGCAAAAGTATGGAAAGTAGTTTTTATTGGTAAACATATTTTATAAGTAATCAAACTTTTTAAATAAACAAGCAAAAAAATTGTCAGTAAGTCACAGTTGTTCCTAAGGAAACAGTTTGTCACAAAATGAGGAAACCCTAAGACTGTACAAGGATGCAACTAAAGTTTTGCTTTTTGTGTAAATATTGGTTTGTGTTTAAATTCTGTCAATTGCACAATTAAACTTTAGTAACATTAATTTTTCTGTAAACAAATTTTCTTCAGATGATCAATATATTGTTTGTTGTTTTTGACACTTTTAAGTGGGCCAATTAAGTTACAGGATTTCAAAGTGACCTCTAGAAAGTTTTGTGGTTAATGAGTATTTTAATCCTAACATGTATATTTCTAATGTTGATTGTGGTCATTTACCTATTTTATATTATAGAGTTATTATCCCTGGTTTGGGCTTGAACAAGAATACACATTACTTGACAAGGATAAACACCCCTTAGGGTGGCCCAAGCATGGTTACCCTGGTCCGCAAGGCCCTTATTATTGTGCAGTTGGAACTGGTAGGGTGTTTGGGCGTGAAGTTATGGAAGCTCATTATAGAGCTTGTTTGTATGCAGGTATAAAAATATCAGGAGAAAATGCAGAGGTTATGCCTGCACAGGTAAGGTCCGCACTATCTTATATACTAGCATGAAGACCTGTTGTATCGCTTCTGAGTAGCGGCTAGCTAAGCAGCCTCTTGAAAAACATAAACAGACTGGCCACACCTCCTAAAACTGAAATAACGTAAAAAATGAAGACCCTCCTAAAATATTCTAAATAACCTAAAATTTGGCCCTAAAATATTGATTCCTCCTAAAATCTCCTAAAGTTTTTTTTGTAAACAGGACTGGTAAATTATATTTACAGTAATACTGCAATTCCAAATAAACAACGTTTCTATTATTCAAAAAAGAAAGCAGTTGATTAATAGTAACTCTTTAGTTCCTTAAAATTTGGGCAAAATCTCCCTAAAATATAGAATATTCTTAAAATTTGACCACCCAAAGCCTTCTAAAATCAATACGTACAATATTCTTTTATTGTTATTTCATAATTAAAGTTGGTCTTTGCTTGTGTGCATCACAATATAAATCAATTAGTATATAATTTCCTTTAATTTCTTTGATTCCCTAATAATAATAATTCCCTAAATACCACGCTTTATAGAAATTAGAGAAAACTCTTTGTTTACCATGACTTCTTTAGCATAGATTTTTGTACACCATTGTTGTGTAATTTTATTTTTGTCTTTTTTTTTAAATTTCTTCTGTTGAGAAATGGCCTGTAAGGAGGGCTAAATTATGCCAATATAATATCAGAATACTGGCATTAAGAGGACAGTTCTTTTGTGCGAAAAGTATTTATGCCAGGCTTGTTTCCATTTCACTGCATTTTCTGCTATAGCGCAAAAGGCTTAAGCTTTTTTGTAAGCGCATGGAAATCTTTAATTTTGTCACAGTGTGCACATGCTTCCAAAAAATTTGGTGAACGTTTTGCTCTAAAGCGGAAAATTCAGTCAAATAAAAATAAAATTTAATATAATCTTCAATTTTGAAATTCAAAGTCAACTCCCCATGTAGTTCATTATGAAAGTTAAAATAATTTGCACAAATTATTTGCATAAATTATTTTAAACAACAATTTATTTATTTATTTAATAGTTTTCATGCTTCTAGTGGGAGTTTCAAGTTGGTCCATGTGAAGGAATTGACATGGGTGACCATCTCTGGGTTGCACGTTACCTGTTGGAAAGAGTTGCGGAAGATTTTGGAATTCGCATATCTCTTGACCCAAAACCAATACCTGGTGATTGGAATGGTGCTGGTTGCCATGCCAACTTCAGGTAAACAATTAACACTTGATTTCCGG
Organism: Hydractinia echinata; assembly: GCA_030067915.1. Classification (NCBI taxonomy): domain Eukaryota; kingdom Metazoa; phylum Cnidaria; class Hydrozoa; order Anthoathecata; family Hydractiniidae; genus Hydractinia; species Hydractinia echinata. Next base: position 1,647,068 of record JASGCC010000002.1, read on the forward strand.
TCAATCAGGGTGCCTGTTAGAAGTTTAAAACCCTCGGAAAGATGAAATCAGACTAGCTGATTTTTGAATATCCGTCATTCTCTAGAGAAAAACAGTGACATGAATTATTCTGATAAAAAAATTCTGTCTAGATGATATGTTATTTGTATGGTAACTAGTTTTTGCAGCCATTCTTCTCTTTTTCTTAAGTTTGATAGTTTATGAATATTGTTCTCTTTTTTTACAATCGCTTTGGAATATGGCAAGAATACAAAAGCAATGAAAAATAAGGAAAAAACCTTGACCATGATGCTAAAAAAATATCTCGATTTTTTTGTGGTTTAATATTCTGCCCTTAAGGTAGGTTTCCATACGACTGCATTTTCCGCTCGAGCGGAAAAAGCTCAAGAGCTTTTCCCACAAGCATGCGCAATAAAGTAGAATGACCGCTGACCCGACGTAAAAAGATGCTCCCGAGCTTCTCTCAAAAAGTTGAACTCATTCAACTTTTTCAGCGCGTATTTTTTCTCTCGAGCTTTTTAACCAATGAAATTCAAGAAAATGTAAACAATTGCGCAATCCATTTTATTCAAGAAAAATATTAGAAAAACAACAATTTCTTCTGCACTTCTTTATTCACAAAATAAAAACACCTTTCAGAAAATTGTTTAGTGTTAAGTACAGCAGAGAGACCTGTTAGCATAGAATTTGTGAACAAAAGTTATGGATTCATAAATTCTTTTCAAATCTTCCTAACAACCACAATCAACTGCTTGTTGGGGGCCATTGGAAGTTAAATTCATAAACTAACAATAAATAATAACTTTCCCATTTTTCATGAAAAAGTTTTCTCATCTTAGTTGTTGTTTCCTGTTACGTCTTCTTTTAATTCGCTGCCATAAAAACATTGTTATAGTTATTATTTTAAAATTTCGTAGCCAAAGGTTTTTTCTGTTTACGGCAGCCATTTTATTCTGAACATCTTTTCTCTCAAGCGGGAAATTGATTTCCATTAAGTTCAAACTCAAGAGAAAAATGCTCCCGAGTTTTCTACGCTCGAGCGGAAAATGCAGTCGTATGGAAACCTACCTTTAGTAACTTCAAGCTTCAACTATATCTGTTTTAGTAAAAGAATGTCAAATGTTAAAAACTGTGTCACGTGTTAAACACGGGTGTCACATGTTAAACACGTGAAGTCTTTGTGGCTTTGTGGTAGATTTTTTTTGTCTTAAGAAGTATTTAGCAACTCTGTTGATGTCAATACTTTTAAAGAGGTCTTTTATAAAAATTTTATAATCTCTTCATACTTTTAAAAACCTAGGTAATGAATTTTATGTTCTTTTTCTGTCCCAAAATGTATGATACAAAACTTTATTGTCGCATATCGATGCTTTAACAGAGATCACGCCCTAAAAAGTAAAATTAATTATAACAAACTTTTGACTTTCACATTTCACGCCTGATTAAACGAGGCCTGTAGTGTAAATGTGTTTTTTCTACTTGTTTCCAGTACTGCTGAAATGAGAGAGGAAGGTGGCATCAAATTGATCTATCAAGCCATCGAAAAGTTGTCGAAACGTCATGCTTATCACATTGGGATGTACGATCCGAACCAAGGACGCGATAACGAACGTCGTTTAACTGGTCGTCACGAAACGTCGACAATACACGAATTTTCGCACGGCGTCGCACATCGTGGATGTAGTATTCGTGTGCCGCGCCAATGCGCAGAGGATGGATATGGGTACATGGAGGATCGCAGACCGTCATCGAATTGCGATCCGTACAGCGTTACCGAGGCACTCGTACGGACTGTAATTTTGGACGAAGTTGACGAAGAAGAAACAAAGGAATAAAAAGCAGAACAAATGGAACAAAAACGACATTTTGTTTTTATGACAATAAGTAAGATCTTTTTTGGTCAGTTTTAAATGCGTGAATTACAAATACCTAACGGGTTATAAATCTGTGTGTATTTATTACGTTTTTTGTTAATTTCCCTCCTCCCCCCTCGTGTTGGTGTATTTTTTTAATTATTATTATAATTATTATATTATTTTACGTGTGAAAATATTGTAAACAAAATAAAAACGGTGTGTTGATATTCCAGAAAAAAATATTTGTTAGAAAAGCGAAATCCTTTATTCTTACAAATAACAAGAATATTTTACTCTTCAGGTCTCTTAGTTCGCTATCCAGAAGTGATACCAGAGATTTTCAGTAATTTTAAAATTTATATTTCATAAAATTATTGTTAGAAAATCGTGGAAAAAAGAATGAGTTCCGTTTAGCATTAAGTGTGGAAAGCCTGAAAAAGTCAAATTTCAATTTCAGCTACCCACATTAGCTACCTACCATATACCACGACCTAAAACCGAACAATACACGCTACAAATATAGATACGGACATTATGTTTAACTCCTCACACACAGCCAATAAAACTGCGCGAGACTGAGATTTTTTAATAACAGGATTGAAGGACACTAGATTTTCTTGCGACCAGTGAAAGAAAAGGTTTCTGAATCGACGTAAGTTTAATTTTACTCATTTCTTTCTTTGAGAAAACTAAACATTCCAATATTGAGTGTATTTTCCTCTGTTTTACCATAGTCATGGTTTCACAATTCTTTTTATAGCTACGAAAATTTCCTTTTTCATTATATTACTGGTGGTTACCTCCTTGGAAATCATAAAAAAAATATATCGCAGTTGCTATTTCCTCATAAAAATATTTCGTGCATTTTTAACACGAAATCGGTCCCTGTGACAGACAAAATAAGGGTATTTATATAAGACTAGTCGTTGGCCCGTTAAAAAATCCACGAGTTCGCCGGTCAGCAAATTATTTACTCTGCGGGGAACCCGGTGATAAAGCTGTGACGCAACCATTTTGAACACACAAAATACGGATATTGTTAAATAAAGTAGGTTGACCTGGTGTTGACCACCCGGTTAAACGCTTCGGTGCAGGTAGGCTTGCCGTGTGTGGAACACTTAATACAAGTATACGTGACATCTGCAACCGGACCGCCTTCAACACAACATCTTTCAAAATGTTTGTCACTCTGGCTCTGATTGTGTCATGTTGATTCGTTTCGAAATAAAGCTATGGCGAAACCGCTTTGAATAGACAGGCGCCAAAGAAAATTGATAGGCGCAGAAAAAACAATAGTCGCTGGTGACACAGAACTATATGCACGGGTGTGGTTTAAGGCAATGAACAATTTTAATTTTAAAAGTTCAAATCTTTACTTTCGCTGGTTAACCTTGATAAATAAGCGTTGTTTTTAGTCTGTCTTTTACTTTTGATTTTACTCTACCGTTACTTTTTAATTGGCTTAAAAACAGGACAGGTAATAGATTTTATGTAGAGGTCTATTATTATTATATTTCGTGCGAATGAAATAAAACACCTGTTTTGACTCAATAAAAAGAAATTCTCATCAAATATTAGGCAGGTGGTCGTTGCTGTTGTTATCTTGTATTTTCACGTGAACATTGGATTGTATTTTATTCCAGCTGCCTGAATATTCTTGTCGTTCGTGTAATCAGCTTTTTTAAAGAAAAGTTTATTCATATCAATCTAAAAATTCGTGGATTATACACGAACGCAAGATTTAATATATTGTGGAAATTCCAAAAACAAGATGGAATAGATATTTATGCAAACGAGAAATATTTCACTAGTAAGTACATAGCTTTGATTTTCACACGTTTATATTAGTTTTAATATTTGATTTTTATGAACTTCTTGGAGAAAAGAGAAGTTTATAACTTTTTACATCAGTAATTTCTTCAAGATAATATTTGTTTTCGACCTTTTCTTCCTTTCTGTCTTTAATAATGACATATGCAATTCCAGTTATGTTCGCGCTCTATATTTTTCGCGCCTAAAATTTCATGCGGATTTCTAAATATGGCAGACGCACTACATTCAATTTCTACGTAGACATATAGGACGAATATTTTATTGAATAAGGCCGTAAGTTCTCAATGCAAGATAATGTTAATTTCTCTTATGTAACGAATTTATTTAGAGTACTGGATAATCTCTCCCCATCCCAAGTGTTTATTTTTGGTTCTGTTTTTTAAAATAATTAACTTATTTTCCTGTTTAAATTTTCCTGTATTCAGTAAATATAAACCAAGTAGTCAGAAGTAAATGTTGCATTGCGGTGACATTTCGTTTAAGTGAATAAAGCAACCAAGCTTTTCCTTGAAATATTCATTTTCTATAATAACCTATATATTATTTGCTTGTACCATTTGCCAATGTCAAGTTACAACAACAAGGTATGAATGTTAATCAAAATAGTTCAACTTCATTTCTTGACCACACAACAATGCCCCATACGGCATTCTGAAGTAGCAAAGTTTATAAAGAGAGCTGTCGTATTTATTTAGAATCTCCCTTGACATGGACAACATTGTTGACCAAGAGGGTTTTATCGATATAGCAAAACGTTCAAAACTATCACCAACTATCTGCGGATGCTTAGAGAAGCACTGCAAAGACTTAAAATGGATACAGAAATATTACATCTTGTACCAAAATCTTTTGTTGGAGTTCGAAACAAGTCAAAGTGAAAAGCCATCTAAAGTAATCCCGCTGGAGAACTGTATTGCACAAAGAATGGTCCTTAGCAACAAAGATGTCGAAAGCCAGGTCTTACTTTTTATTTATAATTCTATTTATATGATCTTTATTTGTGATTGGTGCAGCTCGCGATGTAGTTCCCACGACAGGTCTTCTAGTCTAATTACAATCCTTAAGCCACGCGGACACGAAGCAATATATTTAGGCGATAGTGAAAAATCAATTGTGTTACAATCGTCCAAAAAATTGTGCAACAGGTAACATTCTATCACAACAAGGAAAGAATTCAGCATAATTACTGCATTGTGATTGGATTTATACAAAAATGTTGATTCAGAAATGTTGCAGAAGGTTTTTTTGTTAACGATTTGATTTTGTATCTTGTTACTGGCAACAAAATTAATGTTTCGAGTAACAAAAAATTTTTTTGAGCAACAAAAAGCTACACTGGCGACACAAGTCAACATTACTTAGGCGATAAAATTAACATAAATTTGATACTATCGCGTAAAAACATTCTCTCGTGTCCCCGTGGCTTAACTAGCGTCATCAATCATATTCTTGTACATAACATTACACGCGCATAGGATCGATCTAACAATAACCATTTGACATAAAAAAGTTTTTAGCAAACGAAAATTGTAATTTCATGGTAAACTTGCATTTCCATGTTTTCATGTACTCTATCAAAAAAGCTTTAAAATGTTCTAGGGACGAGAATAGGTAAAGCGCTTTTGTATTTTTAAAGGATTATTGCAAGAATGTTTTTACTCTGGATTTAGCAAAATTAACGCTCAGTTAAAAAATTTAGAAAGAAATGTTCTGAGACCAGCATCTCTTTCTTGTAACCTTTGCCTATATTGCATTAGTATACAAGGTGTAGCACTTCTACAGTCTCGGCGCCATTATTTATTGGTATGAATTATCATGGGTAAACATTTATGACAAGTTTTCATTGCCTAATAAGTAATACCTCTACCGGCGGTGGTGAAATACATATGTATTAAAACTAAATTTCTACTCAAAAACAGAATAGATCGGGATTAAATGAAACAAAAAATTACTTTTATCAGATTGACTATCTGCCAATTACTCTTTGTTTCCACATTTCCTGTCCAGTCAGAACGGATCACAGCAAAAATTTTGATCAATCAAATTTCAAAAATCACAATTATCGATTCGATACGTTCTATTTTCTTCTTGAGTGGAAATTCCCTGGAAAGTTAATGACATCTATTTTCCGCGTTTTAGAGAACATTTTATTTATCCGATCACAAAACGATTCACCAAATCTCAGGACCAAATCATATGTATCGAGCGAAGAATGAAATTGATTGCAACAATTGGATCGAACTCATTAACGAGAGCAGGTAGTCTTTTAATGTCTGTGACTGGTAGCCTTGCGTTCGCTTCAATTGCGAGAGGTCTTGAGTACAAACCCCGGCTGAGTCATGCCAGAGACTATAAAAGTGTAAATCTATCCTTTTCGCTTAGCGCTCAACATGAGAATAGGATTGATATCTTAGGTGGTTGTCTAGTTGAGCGATTGTTGTGCTTGCATGACTTTCGTAGCTCAAATTGGAGCTTTAAATGCACTAAGACCCCCTTGGCAGGACTCTCGTTGATAGCAGTACCAATAGGAACTGAAGAGGCTATCCTGGGTAAATAAATTAAAGGCTAATTAATTCTAGTGAATGACTTTTGTTTCGCTTTTGTTTCCTGATTTTCTTTGGTGTTTCCGAGTAGAAATTTTCGCAAACTGCCCCCTTTGCAAATCAATCAAATTCAGCTCTTTCGCGAACATGTATTTTCGCGAGTATGCCTTCTTCGTAACAAAAGAAAAATCGAAACTTTAGAATGAAAGCAAATTGATTTTTTCATAAGCCTTGGATTTACTAATTTTTTTAGCTTAGGTGTATTTTTTTCAAGCAGATTCAATTTAATTTCGCGAATCAAACAATAAATATTTCGAGAGAGTATGTTTTGACGAATCAAGCAACATTTTTTTCCGTGGAAGTTTAATTTCAAGAATGGGATGTCAATTCGCCAAGCTAGCAAAAACTTCTGACTGGAAGCTATTTGTTGAGATTTATACACGTATATTTTATCAATTTCTTTTCCATCTACTTTCTTAGTTATTCACAGCTAAAATCAAGTAAAGAAGAACTCGAATATCGCTATCTCCACTTGCTTCGCACAATCAACAGTGAACGCGCTTCAAAATGGCATCTTCAAGAGTTCACGGGAGAACAAAAAAGACAATTGGATTCTCTACGAAGAGAGGTAACACGGCACTTCCCCTGTTTTAATAGAAATGTAATAAGTTTTTAGATTTACAGTAAGGTATCTTGTAAAACCATTCTCTAGATTCCAGTCATGATAGCGAAAAAAGTTGAGGAAGCGTTGAAAGAACATGGACAAGCAGAAACTGATGAAATGAAGAAGATTAAAAAGGTTTGCAATGTTTGAACAGAAGAAGACAACAACTACGACAACGACAACAGCAACAAACAACAAAAACAACAAAAACAACAGCAACAACAAAAACAACAGCAACAACAAAAACAACAACGACAAAGACACAGACAGTGACAGTGACAATAAACGACATTTTAGGGTAGAAAATTTCTGTCTTTTTGCCCTTTATGTGGTGCCCTATACCAGCAACAACAAAAACAAAAACAACAAGGACAACGAAATCCACAACAACACCAGCAATAATAACAATAATAAAGACAAAGACAACATCGACCTCAACGGAAACGATAGCAAGAAATATTAACCACCAAATTAAAAAAACAAACTGCATCGTTCAGGTTCAAAGTTTTGTGCGTGGCGTCCTCTGCAGGCGAAGATGGCATGCTATCGTCCAAGATTACATTCGTTCACCACACGCAGAAAGCATGAAGGCCCGAAACAGGATTGTTTTTCAACTAGTCCGTTCAGAAGAGGAATACATGGAATGCTTATCAATTCTAGTGTCTGGCTTCTACAGACCTTGTAAAATGGCAGCTAGTTCAAAACATCAGTTGATTACACATGAAGAAGTGAATTCGATATTTCTCAACAGGTAAATTTTATTTTCCAAACGGATAAATTGATTTTGCAAAGTGGGTTCAGTCCAATTAAATATACATTAGATTTAGATTACATTAGATTTAAATATCGAAACCTAAATATCGAAGTTAGTAATGCAATTGTATTGCAGTGTATTATATTTCACTATTTTTCACACTGCACCTCTGCATTTTTATGAATACTCTTTCCACCTTATTTGCACCAAGATGGTTTGAATAGTTTTGGTAGCGGTGCAACAAATTTAGGGATTTAAAAATTTGGCATGAATAGTTTTTATTTCCTAAGAAATGAGCAAACATTTTATTTTGTTCCTGAATTCATGCTTTGACTCACCATCATGACCTGGTTGGGGACGACCATCGAATATGGAACTTCCACACCGAAAACGTTCGCAATTACCATAAAATTGACTTTCTTTTTATTATTATTCCAAATATTTGTAAAGATTATAGCCACTTTAGTGTTGGAAACACATTTATCAATGTGGATCCGGTGTAATGAATCTATACATCAGTTATAGACCAGCATTGCCTACCCAATTTTCTTCACACAGCACGGGTTGACCCGTAGCTGTGGTAAAGGCACTTGCTAAACATGCGGGTGCTGTGGACCGAACCACGGAACTTGTGATTAGGAAGCGAACTCCATACCCACTAGGCCATGCGCTGTCTAGTCAACAAGTTGATTTCTTGTCAACAGATTCCATATTAATTTACTTTATCCATCTCTCACACAGACACCTATTAGCAACAGCTAGCAGTAGTGATCACAACGCAAATTGATTTTTGTGTAAATAATAAATAATAACTCACATTTGTTTTTATTGTAGCGAAACATTAATGTTTTTACATCAGATCTTTCTGAAAGGTTTACAAACAAGATTGGAAAGCTGGCCAAAGATCATTCTTGGTAAGTATCTTTCATAAAACTTGCAACTGTCTGAGAAAGAAGGTTACGATATACATCACTTTCTTTGTTACTGCAGAAATCCTTTCGGATATTGTTACATTTCTATACTTGTTATACAGGAATTTTTCTTGCAGTTAAAGTTAACAGTAACGGCAAGTTTTAACGTCCTTAGGGATTCCATCCTAAAGGTTGACTCTTACTCCCCATCCGAATGTAACTATGTTACATTACCCCCAGAGATACGTATAGCATTGCTCTAACTGGCTTGCCTGTCACACAGGCCGGTTAGCGGTTGGTAGATGGCACCGGAAGGGTTGACAACACTACATTTGAAAAGCGCCGAAGTGGGCACTCGAACTCGAAAGCTTATGATTACACTACCACCTCTCTGCATAGTGGCAAAATTTTAATTGTTATTGCAGGAGACTTGTTTGATATGCTGCTACCGATGTTGAGTATTTACCAAGAGTATGTTCGCAACCATCACTACAGTTTGCAGGTAAGCGAGACAAGTAGTACAAGTCACGGGTCACGTGATCGTGTGTAACTGTAAGCACAAACTCAATTGCAGTTTACGATAATTTTTGGTTCTGTTTTGCACTACTGTTAGAATTTGGCTTTTAACACCTTTTTTTCCAGGGCATTTTGTCTTTTTTATTAGTTTAATAGCGGCAGAACATTGTAGGAACTCCGTAATAACGGCTCAGAGGTCACAAGACCTTGAGGACGAGGTTGGGCTTTAAATAAATTTAAAACATTACACAGGAAACACTGTTTTAGAACTTGACTAATGGATAATCACTCTCGTGCCCTAATGTTCTTAAAATTCTTGTTGAACTACAGAAAAACAAAAAGTAACCATTTTCCAACCCATTTTTCTGTGGAGAACTCGTTACCAGGACTTTTTGTTTCTCACCAGCGCTGCGCTTATTAACAGATCTAATAATCAGCGCAGCGCCATTGATAGACAGAAAACCTAAGAAGTTGCTCTGTGACACGGTCGAGGATGTAGTATTTATATTACCCTTAATCGTCACTTTGTTGATAAAGAACATCGAAGTCGAATCCTGCGACTTCATATTAATAGAGAATTCTTTACAGAATTTTTAAAAAATAAAGACTTAAGCGGCGTCAAGTTATGCAGCAGGGAAAAAATTCATAAAAATTATTCTGAATCTTCGCTTCATACACAAAAGGACACGTAAAGCAAATTGCACACTATTATCACTGCAATAACCTTTTAATGCAAAAGCTGTTATTAACATTTATACTGTTTTCTTAGACTCTTACTGAATGCAAGCAGATAGGAGCTTTCCACAAACTGTTACAAACACTGGAAGAAAAACCTGGAAGTAATGGTAGAACGTTGGAGAATTTCTTAACATATCCCATGCATAGGGTAGGTCAAGTTGGTCTTGTCAAATCTATACGGTCGCAAAACTAGAATCCAGAGCATTGGTTACACTTTAGTTAAACGTCTTTACTATAGTACTCGCTTTCTCGGTAAACAATTTTAAAAACCGGGGGCTTTGTATTTGAAAACGCCGTTATAATCGCATCTATAATTGTAGTAATAACCCCCGTCCAAGCATATTGCGTTATTTCATGTAAACAGGTGGCAAGGATGCACAAAATAGCAATTCAAAAAATATGTAGGAATAGGCAATCCACCGTAGAATATTTCACGGGTCGTACGATGACTAGTTTTTAGAATAACTGGGGATGCTGATGTAGGACTTTTGCGAAATTCAGAAAAAATGGTACAATTTGGCTAATTTTCTGTTTTAATATGTTCAACCGGTCCTGATTTTATTACATGTTATTTTTTATTTTTTTTAGATTCCAACATACATTGCAACGCTTCAAAAACTATTATCTTTAACACCTTTTGATCACGTGGAAAGGAAATCGTTGGAGCAGTCCCAAAGTGTTCTTGAAGAGCTTTCGACAGTTAGTTATCTGATTTGTTGTAATTACCAAAGTTTTCGGAAGCTTTTAATTTCAGACAAAACGCTTGTCCGACATTTTTAATGTCCGAAAATTTTCGTTGCCCCAAAATTTAAGTAACAGAACGATTTAGCGTTGTGTAATTATAGCATAATTTGCTTTTTACTGTGTCACACAAGCCAATTAGCTGACTCCAAATAAGCTGACAACAGTAAATTTAAAGCGTGTCAAAGTGGGACTCCAACCAAGTACCTTTTTGTTGCAAGTTACAAGCGCTACCACTACACCATGTCCGTCTAAGAATGTTTGTTTTATATTTATTCTCATCATACAAGTCTCGTATATGTCACATCGAAAGTATGCAAACGAACAAAAGCTTTAGTAGGAAAGAACTCAAAATCGAGCGCTCTTATTTAGGTCATGCATGATGAAGTTAGTGAAACAGAAAACATTCGAAAAAATCTGGCTATCGAACGTTTGTTTACAGATGGTTGCGAATTTTTGTTGGATTCGAACGAAGTCTTTATTCGACAAGGTAAATAAAATATTCGAATTTCAATTTAGTTCCAAAATTCTTGCGCACCTCCTTTAAAATGGAATCTATTCGCGCCGTTTCGAATTCGTACATGAGTGAATAACTTAGTTGCAATATTTTCATAAAATGTTTTTATAAATGTTTTTTCAAATCTTTTCGATAATTTTTTGAAAAAACGAACCAATTAACATTCGCCATGTCGCTAGACATGTCCATGTAAATACGAGTACACAATTTACTCTACAAGAAAACTTACTGTACAAGTTATTAGTTACGCTTTTGAACAAACAAAGCCACACCAGCGCATGCGCAGTTTTCACAAGCCCACCTAAGAAAAGATTCCATGTAAAGTTAGTTAGCCATGCTGATAAAACATTGTTATTTCTTTCTATTGTACAGGAGTACTTCTTCAGTTGAGTGGTGGTGACACACACAAATTAACAAGGAAAAAATCAGCTGATAGAAGAGAATGCATTCAACAGTGTTTCCTTTTCTCACGCTTTCTTCTGATCACTTCACGCATGTCCGGTGGCAAGTTGCAGACCATACCGGTGTGTTGTAGATTTCCTATACGTACAGTCCAACTCTACGACTAGATTTTTTGAATTGATCGACCCATTTCTTCAATAAAAGTTCCTTCTAAAACTTGGAATTTGTAATAACCACGCCCTCTTGTAAATGCGCTTTCTATTAACCGCCCATCCGCCCAACCTGAAACAAAGTCCATGGCATTTTCTAGCGAATATAAAGTTAGTTGTAAATGCAACATGGAATGTTTTTTTCAGGATTTGAGACTGACTATTAGCTGTTTAGCATAAACAGGACTCGACTTTAAATTCAAAATTAGTCCAATATTATAAAATTGATTTCGGAATGACCAACTCCAAAGATAAACGTTTACCTGTAGTAAACACGCTATATAGTTTTCCATTTTAATAAACACATGAATTTAATGGAATGCATTCAGTAATTAAACAATCAATGACTCACACATTTTATTACAACCCATGGATAAGATATCGAGTCATCGTCGTCGTCGACAATATTGTAGTTGTCGTCGTCGACGTTAAAGTTGTCGTCAATTTTGGTCATCACTTGTTTTATTTTCTCTTATTTTGGTTAGAAAGGTAAAATAAATCTTGCAAACACAACTTTAATCGAAGATATCGTCGATGAAGGTATGTTTTATAAATTTATTTATTTTTTAAAAGCATTCTGATGGTATCACAAAATACTTTTACCACAAGTAAACATAGTTCAAGTAAATCACAAGTAAACATCACAAGAACTAAATTAAAAAGAATAAAGAAACAAAACACGTTCCTGAGAAGAATGAATTATTTAAAAAAAAATAATTTTTTTATCCATTTGTTTTAGACAACTTCTATGAGCCCCATGATGATTTCCAACTACTACATTTTTGCTTCAAGTCTTTCTTTTGTTTTAATTTTCAGATATTGATCTTGTCAGTGTACCATCATCCGACTGCAGCAACCTAGCATTCAAACTGGTCATAACTGAAGAGTGGTCAAATCATAAAATTATATTGATGGCCGTAACAAAAGACGAAAAAGCATCATGGACGAGCGATATTAGTCAGGTGGGGTGAAAACCAAAACGGAACTTTTAGCTGTTTTTTGCTCAAGTATCTGTGAATAAACGAAACAAATTTTAAGGTCAAACATTGTAATTTATTTTTACTCATTTTGTTTTTGATTTACCTGTTTTGTTTAGCTTTTAAACTTAAATTCTTTTTCAAGTTGACTTTGCCTAAACGCTCACACAGAAAGACAAGCCAGCAACATTGACACAAATTTCTAAGGGGACTACTTTCGCTTCAATCGACTTTTGTGTAGCTTATGAAAACATTACCGAAAGCTTAAAACATATTTTAGTGTATTGAAAACTTAAAGAACCCCTGCGAAGAAGAGCCAGTATCATTTCAATCTCGTAGAAGTCTGCTAAGTATCAGGTTTTTTTCAATATTTCTAATCCAATATTTTCCTTTTATTAAACTTATCGAATCTTTGTGAATAAAAAGATTTTTGTGCATATTATTATCCAGGTCTGATCCACGTCTGTTTAATGATGACAAGGACATTAAGTACAGCAAGGTATTGGATTCGACTCGTTTACCTCGGGTAAGGTTTTTTTTTGAATTGTTGTTTTTCAGTCACAGTATAATTTAAATTAGCCAAAGGAAACTGATCGATTTGCTTTGCTATGTCTAGCTGTTTGTCTTAAAGACATTGTAGTCTATTGTAGCAGTAGACCAAGTTTGCAAAATGGGGAGGGAAAGAAAAGGAAAAATTATAGAAACCATAGGTACCCGGTGTATCCAAATTCTTGCTTGGAAAGCGTCTGTCTTACTCTCCAACCCATGGTTGAAAGCATTGATTTTAGGTATATAACCTCTCCAAGGTACAAATTCTACAGCAGGCTCTATACAAGCAGTAAAATGTGATAAAAATAATAAACACAGCATTATGTACCATTTTTTCTTCTAGATTCGACACGCGACAGTACAACGGCTACTGGAACGGTTACTAGATGTGCGTTTCATGACAATTGAATTCTTCAATACGTTTTTAACGACACATACAATCTTCACAACATCACAGATTGTGTTGGAAACAATCATTGAATTTTATAATGCAAGAAAGACAATCTCCGAGCCTCAAATTAATGAAATATGCGACTGCAAGAAAGATCAAGACAAATGGGGAAGCTCTCCGGATATCAACCACGCCCGTAAAGGTGAGTAGCCTGGTTTTCTGACTCTGATATTTGTACTGGAGGGAGTGCCCAAAGCGTCTCTGACTACGGGTAACTTTTATGGACATATTGAACTTAATGATAAAATGTTACTTCGCGGGGGTAACGCATTTTTAGATCGAGAGTAAGTACTTTTAGAAATTTGAAAACGGTTGACATCCATGTTGGACTATTATATGTTGTGTCTTATATGCTAGTCTGTTATATGGTGTGTCTTATATGCTAGTCTATTATATGATGTGTATTGATTGTCTTCTGTTGTATACATGTTTACTTATTGTATGTTGGTTTTTTTTTTATTTATTTATTTATTTATTTATTTATTTTTTTTATTATTATTTATTTTAAATTGGTTTTACATAGTACCAAAAAATTGACTAATTTACACCAAAATTAAAACAAAACATAGAAAAATTATAAAAAGAAAAATAACCATAATACTAGATTTTTCAGGGAAATCACCTGCACTGCTTACAAGAACATATACTCGTTAGATTTATTGTGTGCAGAGAGTGTGGTTACTATCATTGATTATTTATTTGTTAGTTAAATGCTTATGTAGTATTTTCTTGCATGCAGTACTTTAAGACAGTTATGGCTGACCATGTACTTCATTGCGCAAATATTGATAAACTAGTCGTTAGCCTGTGGATAATCCATGGGGATTGATTTACTCTGCGGGGAATCGTAGACAATTTGACAAAAATATATCGCCTTTGCTATTTTGCACCTAAATAAATTGTGTTTCCTTTAACAGGAAATGGGAGCTGAGTACAGAAAATATATGGCTATTATTATTGGGACTGGTTGTTAGCCTCAGGTTTTCGGCTTTCGTAGGATCGCTATTTTGCGCGTTTTTTTAGCACGGCATAACTTAAGCTTGGTTTCCTTTAGGCTTTAAATTTTAAACACCTTATGAAAACGTCGATGACTAATCAGCGCACCTGTTTTAACTCCGAGTGCGGGCAAAATATAAAAAATTAATATTTTAACGCGAATTAGCGCGAGCACACTTTTGTATAAAAAAATTAAGCATATTACATGTGCAAAAGCTATTTCCACAAACATTTTTTTCTGAACGGGGAACAAAAAAAGTTTATCTTTAAAACATTACATATTAATTCTTCAAGAAGATGGTGAAATTCTATATATTGGCCTCGTTTTACAAAAAATTCACGGACATTAAAATCTTGACCAATTTTTCGTTATAATCTTCTTTTAATTCACGTTATGAAAATCCATAAAAAATGTTCTCCTCGATGTTATTACGCATATAAACTAAATGAATTGATTCCGCGTTAATTTTACTTGTAATGGAAACGTCTTCGCGCTAAAAACTCAATATTATTAACTCTGTGGTAAAAAATTAGCGCGAAAAAGCCAGATAAAAACCAAGTTAAATGTGACGGACAGAACACAAGTATTATTAATATAGGGGTTAGTCGTTAGCACGTTAAAAATCGAGGTGAATCGACCAAAAAATATTTCGTGCATTCTTTACAGAAAATCGGCCAGTGTGACAAACAAAATACGGGAATTTGACAAGTTTAAACATGCATTTTATCGCATAGTTATTTGTTTATTGCTTCAAGAACGCTACTTTTTCAAATTTAGATAAGCCTTGCACCAATTTAAGCGTTCCTGGTTACACTTCCAACAAAAATGCAAGTCCTGTTTACTCTAATTCAAACCTGCAGCTGCCAGAATTCATCCCGAATAGACGTCATTCATCTCCACCAGATCTTGCTGTAGGTGTTTCAGTGTTCAATCTGATGGAGAAACATAATTCACATTCAAGTATTTCTAGTGAGACAGAGGCTAAATCACAAATTAGGCTCTCCGGAGGCACGTCGCCGACTGTAAACAGCTTTTTTTATTTTCCTGATAATAAGAATGGTGTAATCGATGAAAGGCTAAGGCTCACTACAGATCCAAAGAAATCACCCACCCATCCATTTTTCTTGAAGTCACCGCCAAAAAGTCGAAAAGAGATGAAGGAAAACAGGGAGAAAGTACAACCCAAAGTAGGGAGAAAATTGTCGGAGGAATTTATTAGTAAGAAAACGTTGAAACATCTGCACAGGGCGTCATTACCAAATACGCAAATTTTTAAATTCGATCTAGATCGAAGAATAACTTCCCCTAAAGCGCGTCGAAAGGAAGCTAACAACGGTAGAAGCAGGGATTATGAACTAACAGCAAAACATAAACTTTTAAATGAGAATCACGATATCTTTTTCTATGGTCGAGATGAATTTCAAAAAAGCCCCAAAAGTCCTCTAAAAACTCCACCCACTCCTGGTGTTGTCATCACGTCATCTAGAGCATCGCAAAGAAGAAGTAGTATGACGCATGCTGCTGTCGCGTTTGCCGCAGCGACCGCTGGCGCCACTTCGTCAACAGCTGCGTCACCAAACGCACTTAATCGTTCAAAATTTAATTTCAAATTCAGCAGTGATGACGACGGTGGGAATATTGTCACTAAAAGAGCTTTGAAAATTTTAAAGCATTGGATTTCCAAGCAACCCGAGGTTTGTCACGATTATGAATTTGTATGCTTAACAGGATCAATGTCCATTCTATTCAACGAAATACCCTAAAACAGTAGTAGTAGCAATCTCTTAGACGCGAGTATTAAAGTCGAATGGTGTTTGTACTGCAGTTTATGCCCTAACAGTGCACGGGTCAACACAAATTATTTTAATGCAGTTTGTTTCCTTTTTTGTAGACGTTCAAATTGGATCAAACTCTAAGAGAAGATGTTGAGAAATTTCTTAACCAAATACTACAGACAGATGATACAACACCTCTGGACAGTAAGCTAGCTAACACCATTTTAAGGTAAACTGAATACCGAAGAAGTTGTTCTTTTTTATGACCGAAGATTCTGATAAGGAATACAGGTGTAAAAGGACGGCTAATAATTCTCCAAGAACGCTCTCTTCAATAAATTCTCCACAATTAACATCCTCCCCCTGCTTTAAACCACGCCCTTTAATAGATGCCACTTTGCCTTAAACGCACCTCTCCAATAAATATCGCACCCACAATTCGAGATTTTTGATAATCTATAAAGCGTTTATTACAGAAGAAATCAATCATATACCAAGTTCTCAGTTTAGCAGGTGGTATCAGCTTACAGCAATAATAATTTCGACTCGATCGGTGATTGATTCTGCTAGCTCACCTATTGACTAGTCTGTCATACTAATTGACTAGTCTATTATACTCAACATATGTACTTTTTACAGGTCTTTATTGCAAGAAGATAGCCCTGCAGCAGACATTCTAACTGTTTCTAAGGTAAATGTGATGGTTCGAGTATTAATTTTGTTACGTACATTTAAAAATGCGAAGTGCATAATCCTGCTACGAACTTCGATAGACAAAATACACAAAATATTTCCATTGCCTTTCATTGTATATACACAAAAAATGGCATCAGCTAGACGACTATCATATTGATACGCGAAAATTTTCTGTTCTTGAGGTTCTGTTAGGCTTTTGTGTTTTGCGTAACACCGGCACCCGCGTGTGCTTACAACAGGACTTTGCGTTTCGATAAATTTTATAAACAGTAAATGTGTTTCTGTGAGAGTGGTTATTTTGTTTTGTACGGTAAGGAGATTAAAAGTACCATGGTTAGGAAGAATAAAACAGTAGACTTAAGCACTGTTTCTCTAAGCGGTTAATTTTCGCATGGATGGCGTGTTTTAGATTTTTCACACGGAATAAATTTCGCGAATGACCTATTCTTGCCTTACCTCTAGCGAATTTTATTTAACTGACGGAACTTGATAGTTTATTCCGTTGATTTTTACATTACAAAAATGATTCATAAAATCAATTCATTTTTGTGTGGAACAAAAAGTCGGTTTTCAGGGATGATTTAATCTGGTGGACGGGGAACCTTGTTATTTTTCGCGCGAATTTAAATTTGCAGAAAGCACCATAAAGCGCAAAAATGAATTCTGGCGAAAATATAATCACTTCAGATTTCTTCACATTCTCTCGATCATTAATATTTTATTGTTTTTATTTCTATAAAAACAGGATTTGAATGATATATCCTGCGTCAGCGAGCAGTTTTCAATAGTTCAGCTTGCAGAACAAATGACTTTGATCGATCACACACTCATGGCGCGGGTTCCAACCAGGTAACTTAAATGCAGTTTTTAATTTCGTTTCTTTCGTGTCTCTTTTGGCATAATACGTTATTTAAAGCGAAAGAACCCTACATAAAAAGTTGGTATAAGCCTACAGTGGCCTTGAAACATCCAGCTTATTTACTTTTGCCTGATATAAAATTAAAAGAGTAAATGAGAATGCAAGAAAACTGAAGAAAAGAATCAAGAACAAAGTTGAATTGCAGCGACAAAAACCGTGAAGTCTTTCACTCGAGATGTCTATGTTATTTTCCACCTCTTTCCAATGGCCCGTTCCCCAATTTTTAATGCATTTTTTGTCCTCCTCCCGTTTTTCCACCACCACCTTTTATTCGTCACTCTAACCGCCTTACATTGTAGTTATAGTTACAATCACTACTGGATAAAGGCTCGCCCCTACAAGTCTAATAAAGTTAGCACTCTTCATTAGTCAAGAAGTAACTAAGACCTTACTGTTTGACATTGCATGTCTAGAGAAGGTGTAGTCACCCATCTTGTTTTAATCATTTGTGTATGTCTGTTTATGTATCTTAGGGAATTCTTATCAACTGCATGGATGGGAGAAGAAAAAGAAAAAAATGCTCCCAACTTGTTAAAAGCAATTGAACGATTTAATCTGGTCAGTGTTTTACTCATTGTAGATTAAAAAAAGCTTTAAATTTCTCTAGCAAAAACAATAACAACGTTTCAGCTTCATGTTTGACAAATTTACATCAACACTCCAAATATTTGTCTTGTTTTACAATTGTGGATGTTATGCACGAAAAATCGAATTATAGTGGATTACCCACTATAATTCGATTTTTCGTGCATAACATCCACAAATCGATTCTTATGCATAACCATCCATCACAATCCGACTTTCGTCCATAGTCATCCACCATTATTTCGTACATAGCTTTCAACCATAATCCGAGTTTTGGGTACATAGCCATTCACTCAATCCGATTTTCATCAACACAATATTTTGTTCTTGTTTAGACTAGCCGCTTGATTGCATCAGAAATCATTTCAAAATCCACAAGTGCTGGTAGAGCAAACGTTATTGAAAAGTGGGCCATGGTTGCTGATGCGTGTCGCTGTTTGCATAACTTTAATGCCGTGTTGACCATCATGACGGCCTTTACGTCATCTGCTATATTTAGGTTGAAGAAAACATGGGAGAAAGTGTCCAAACAGGTTAGAGCAGTGATTTTAAGCTTTGATTTAAAAAAATACGCACCTTAATTTCACCTACCTGATACATTTGTGTAGATTCAAACGCTAATTGAAAAGTTGAAGAACATGGTATCTGCTGAGGGAAGGTTTCGAAACATGAGAGAGGTCCTGAAATGGTAAGAGAATTGTGTCCTGATATTTCTTGCTGTTGTTTGGATAGGTATGTAAAAGCTGGTACGAACGAGGTATCTCTATCTCTTTACCGGTGTCACGTTCAAAATGTCTTTCTATAACTATATAAAAAGTTAACCCAGAAAACCCTCGGTGAGGAATATGTGGCAAATTTGGTGAATACATATATGTTCTCTAATCTTAATGTCTAATGTTTTCGGCACTGAATGTTCATTTTTGCATAGTTATAAAATCTCTTAAATTTTGGATAGTCTACATTTGTTAAACACCAGTTTCATATGAAAAACATACGTATTCTTTTTTCTTGTTATAGCTGTGATCCGCCCTGTGTTCCATACTTAGGATTTTATCTGACAGATTTAGCTTTCATTGAAGAAAGTACGTCGATGGTTAAAGACACAGGCTTGGTCAATTTCTCTAAAATGAAAATGGTAAGATACTAAAAATATATGTACATTAAAAATTTGCGCAACAGACTCAGTTTTCATACAAAATAGTATAGCACAAATTCAAGCAAAATTCTTTATGAAAAGCAAAATATTTCTTCCTGTTTTTTTCTATAAATTAAATGAGAAAATAATTTTACCAGACGGTTTTATTTAAAAAATTGATTTTTCTTTTGCGCAAGATACGTAAATAAATTTTTGCGCAAATTTTAGGCTTCTGCGTGAATGTGGTAACCAACAGGTGGTTTAAAACACCACGACAACGCTATCTTATCTAGGCTTGTTTCGATTTGTCAGAAATAATTTGCTAACTTCGCTGTAATTTCAATACTATATATTTAATACTATACTATATATTTCAATACTATACTATATATTTCATATATGACAAATGTTCAGAACATATTGGCAAGTCAATAAAAATTAAATAATTCCAAAAAGGAGATCCCCTTGGGCGCAGTAGGGTAAATTAAAATGATATTATAGGGAGAAATATTTTGCATAATTCTAATAAATATTTTACACTTTATTCGGTACCATCCTAATTTGTTAAATTTTATAGATATAAACATTGATTTTAGGTCTCTAATATTGTTCATGAGATTCGATTCTACCAGACGACGTCATACAGAATCACGAAAAAACAACAGGTGATTTCGTTTCTTTTGATCCCAATGACGTAAATATGTCAGAATTCTTTATATTTTATATTATTACTAATATTGAAATTGTTTACCCAGGATAGCCACTTCAGTTCCTAATTTTAGTGCTATCAACGAGGGTTCTGCGAAAGGGGTCTTAGTGCATCTGAACTTCCATTTGAGCTACGAAAGTCGTGCAAGCTCGGCAATCGCTCAACTAGACAACCGCCTATAATATCAATCCTATTCTCAAGCTGAACGCTAAGCAGAAAGGATAGATTATAGTAATTTTTTTCTTTAAATCTAACTATCGAAAAAAGTTTTATCTATGGAATACTTCTTACTCTCGCAAATCCTCTTCTCCCTTTCGAGGTGGCATTTAACAATGTTATTTTTATATAAAATGTTTTCACATTATCTGTGACAAAACTCAAGAGTAAAACCTTATTTTAGTAAATCTCCTCTCAGTTTAATCAAATACCTTAAGAGAAGAAAGTAACGTAGAAGAAAGCCCTGCGGAACAAAAAATAAGAATTAAAGAATTTAAATTTGGGCCAAAATTCGCGATGATAAACTCCGCATTTTTTAAAATATGGATGGACATCCGTAACCTTTTATTTCGCATTTTACCTTGCTTTCGACTATATCTGGTATAAAATTCACATTTTAGAATTTCGCAATGTCAAAACTGCACTCATTCACAATTCTTTTTCTTTTGCGTTTTTCACAATTTTGGAGGTCCTATTCGCAATCATTAATATCCACAATCCTTTCTTCCAGTTTTATTTTCTTCCCTTAAGGTAATTTCCTTCTCTTTTAACTGGAAATATTCGTTTATCATTTTACAATTATAGATATTCAACTATTTACTTCAAACAGCGGACAAACTAAGGAGTGATGAAGACATTTACCAAGAATCTTTGATATTAGAGCAGAAACGTGCAGCTATGTCTGGTTCTAGGATTAAATTTTCATTCCCTTTCGGCCACAACTAACACATATAAAGGTCGGATGCTTGGTGCAAAGTAAACTTGGATGGCAACAGTAATGGCAATATTGATGACAATGTTAATGACGATAACTTACTGAAAAGGAAAAAAATGACTAGTAGATTATATGAACAATTGCATTTGGATCGATTCCTGATGTATTTAACTTTAGGATGTGATACAGTTTGATAATTTTCCTTTCTGGTTTTGTGGGTTTAGCAATGCTTATTTTTTAAACTTAGAAAAAGCAATTTTTAATTTTATTGAATTTATAAAATGTTTATTTTTATCGTAGCGTTTTGTGACAGTTAGTATACCCTACTTTTACCATTAGAGGAAGGACGTTGAGTGTGGAAGGGGCACAATGCCAATGGCAGTTCTTCTATTCCGATATTGGACATGATGAAGCCTTGATATTTTCTGACTATCGATGCATTTTTATTACGGATCTTTTGAGAAACTTTTAGAATTTGACACCTGCTAGATTGAGAGGTATGGAAATTGCTTGAAAATACCCTCAAACCTTCTTGATTCTATTCTGTACCGCGGCATACATAAGTTGAAAGATAGATATGACAAGCTGTTTCATTGATTGGTCAATAAACGCTTCCTCGGACCAACCAGAGCAGGAAGTTTTTACTCGACTCTACGTTTTCTTAATTTTTTAAAAAAAATAAAAAACTGTTTTCCAAGGCTCCTGGCTAGTCCAGGTAACACCAACATTATTATAGCCAGTATGAGATTGTCAGAAAGACAAAAAAAGCTCTCTATGTGTTGACAGTTCTTTTAAGTCTAAGACACGTTTGTTTGATTAAAAAAAACCTAAACATTTGGTTGAGTAAGCTTTGTACTTAGTTCATCACCAAAAAAATCACTTTAAAACTTTACACATCTCTCTGCATGCTAAAAGTTGATTTTCATAATGTTTGTTAACTTAATTTTTGAAGAAGTTAGAAAAAAAAGTTGAAAGAGCTATGACTAAACACCAAAAATAATGAAGAAAAAAATAAGAAGAACCTCGGTTAACTTTGTTCTCTCGGTTCTCTAGCCATTTTCCACTTCAAGAAAATTTCCCGAGGAACGAAACGGAAAGGAACAGAAATGCTTCTGAGCATGCGTATTTAAAATGTTTACATCACGTGAACGGAAATTTTTCTTGTCTGTTCCGTTCCGAACAAAGTAAATCGAGTTTAACTTTTTCTTTGGGTTGTGTACGAAAACGACAGATAGAAAATTATTTAGCCAATCACATGTTTTATTTTATGAGAATTGCGCAAAGTGTGTTTACTTCTGTATTGAAATGTGCGCAATATTATAAAGTGGACCCGATGATGGGAGAAGGAAACGTCGCCTCCTTCAAGAAATGATAAACTTTCCACAGTAAATATGAATACTGAACAGACAAACCGAAATAATATCTTCAATGATTTAAAGTGTTGGAATTTGTGAAGGGATCAATGAATAAAATAAACAAGACACCGTTTTACAATGCTAGAAACAACAGAATTTGCTTCAGCTTAATTCACAAAGTTTTCAGATAAACTTTTGTTAAATTCGAGTATAACAAATAAAGGAACATGCTTCATCGCTGCAATGGTACCATCTTGAATAGTGAATTTACGTATGCACACCTGTTTTGAAACGAAATGAATGTTATAAATTGAAATTGAGTAAAGAATAAATCAGATCTACCCCGTTAAATAATTTATTATTGTATCTCATCCGTTCAGCTATTAAGTTTAAAAATAGAGAAAAAGAACCAGTATATATCAAATATAGTTCAATATATTTTTTGAAAACAATACTGATTACAAGATTATTTATGCTTAGAGTTTTTCGTTGAGAGGAGGTTTATCGCTCAAGTTACGACATTATTATTCTGCTAAAGACATCCGTGTAATTTGAAAATATTGAAGAAACTTATGGAAGACAATATCCATGAGGTGTCATAGCTCTTTAACAATACAGTTATCGTTTTTATTTTGACAGTTCTCGCTTTTACTTCGACAGTTCTCGTCATTATTTCGACAGTTCTCGTTTTAATTTTGGCAGTTCTTGTTTTTATTATTTCGACAGTTCTCGCTTTTTTTCGACAGTTATCGTTTTTATTTTGACAGTTCCCGCTTTTATTTCGACAGTTCTCGTTTTTATTTCGACAGTTCTCGTTTTAATTTTGACAGTTCTCGTTTTTATTATTTCGACAGTTCTCGTTTTTATTTTGACAGTTCTCACTTTTATTTCGGCAGTTATCGTTTTTATTTTGACAGTTCTCGCTTTTATTCGACAGTTATCGTTTTTATTTTGACAGTTCTCGTTTTTATTATTTCGACAGTTCTCGTCTTTATTTCGACAGTTCTCGTTTTAATTTTGACACTTCTCATTTTTATTTTTTAACAGCTCATTTTTGTTTTGACAGTTTTCGCTTTTATTTTGACTTTTCTCGCTTTTATTTTGTCAGTTTTCGTTTTTATTTTGACTTTTCTCGTTTCTTGCTTTTTGTTTTGACATTTCTCCTTTTGTTTAATAATTTTCCGTTTCCGTCGTTTAAACTGCTTTCATTCTGGATCTTTTCGTACAAAACAATACAATAAAATGTTGCGCCTGAAGATGAAGGCAATCAAAGGAAACTTTGACAACGTATTTAACATATATGTACAATATAAGGCTTGAAGGATCGCCCAGCCTTAAATTTGTTCAAGGAGGTTTAAAAAGAGAAGGAGATACATCTCAGCAGTTTCTATTGAAACCATCCGTTGCCGATTTGCAGATTGCTGTATTGTTTTCAAATTCAGTTTTGTAAACAAAATTTTTTGAAATCACGCGCAACAATTTACACAATATAAGCTCCAAATACCAGCTGAATCGTTTTGCAAGTTGGGATAATAAACTTCACCAGCATTAATTCTTATAGCTCAACAGAGCCATGTGTTTTATGTTCGGTATAGCTTTTAATATGTTTTTTGAAAGTTCTGCTTTGTCGTTAAACACTCGGCTCACACTCGGCATGTAAAAATACAGCAAAAGCGGCGCAACGGATCGGTTCAAAGGAGCACGTAAACAAAATAAATTTGAATAGAATTTAAATGGACGTTGCTGAGATGTATCTCCTTCTCTCTTTAAACCTCCTTGATTTGTTTAAACGTTGGTTTTTTAGGCAAGTATCAATTTTAAAAACTGATTATATATTTCTTTCCAAACTGTGTTAGAGCATCATCAGATCTTTATGTACAATTTCAAAAACGTTGTAAAATATAGTAAATGCTAAAATAGATTTATCTAGGTACAATTAAAATTAATTACAATTATAAAATGCTTTTCCAGACGCGCAATTACTTTTATTTCTTCTTTTTGTTCATTTTCCTTTCGTATCAATGATTTTAACGTGGTATCTTCGTGCAATATTTTTCAACCTTTCAGTTAACCCTTGTTCGTACGGTAGAAACATTTTTATCAGACGTTCGTCTTCGACATCAACGTTTCGTTTTTTATTTTCGTTGCTCAATGTTTCTTGATGTCCAACATAGTTTGGAAAGAAATATATAATCAGTTTTTAAAATTGATAATTGCCTAAAAAACCAACGTTCAAACAAATATATATACAGTTTATGCTAACTGGCATAATTAAGTTATAAACTAATAATTGTTACCTGATAACCCATTGACTAAAAAGCGTTTTGGAGGAGCAACATAAAAGTGGAATCTAATAGGTTTACAGATAAGTTGATCAATTTAAAATCAATTTAGAAAATTCAATATTCAGTTTCGTCTCAACTAAATTTTTAATGAAATAATTTTTACTTTTCTTATATTGTAGCTAAACACAGAATGCAGAAGTGAGCAAAATGGCATGTTAAGACGTACTTGCCAACAACGAGATGCGTCTATTGTCAAAGATATTACCGTTGGCTAGTTTCTGTTGCATTATGGTGACGCTAGTGTATGTCAATATTTTTCATATCAACCAAGGGAACATTCAAGCACCAAATATAAAAGACTATAGAGCAAGAAACACAACAAGCAGAAGACAACAAAATAAAGTAAACAAAAAACAAAACAACAACAACAACAACAACAACAACAAAATTATCCTTCTTTATACGCCATTTTTTGGAGACAAAAACTGGCATGGATTCATGCATCCTGATATCAAGCAATATTCTAAGACTTGTGGTTGTAAATACAAAAACTGTCTTGTTTCGAACGACAAGAAATTGTTTTTGAAAAGCGATGCAGTTATTTTTCACGGACGTGATGTTTCGGCAAGATCACCTGATTGGGTGAAATTAAACGAAGCGAGACCAAAGCCACAAATCTGGGTATACCTTATTCTAGAAAACCCGTACAATACACCAAACACCAACACGTATAGTAAGTATTTTAATTTGACATTTTCGTATAGACAAAGTAGCGATATTATGCGTCCAAGATCAAGGTTTAGAAAGCTGACTCCAAACGAGCAACGCTCAATGCCGAATGTGAATTATGCCGCCGGAAAGAATGAACTAATGAACTGGTTTGTCAGCCATTGTGGCACGTTCCGAGATCGCGCAATGTTAGCATTAGAAAAGTTCGGTGTTCCAATGTCCATTGGAGGAAATTGTTTTAAAAACAAGAAACGTATCCATTGCTCAGATAAACAATGTTTAAATGACCAGCGCAAGTTTAAATTTTACTTTGCTGCTGAAAACGCGTTTTGTGATGATTACATAACAGAAAAATATTGGGTGAAACCTTTCGTTGCTGATCAGGTACCAGTTGTCCTTGGTGGTGCAAACTACACCAAGCTGGCAATACCTGGTTCATACATAGATGCATTTCAGTTTCAATCAGTGAAACAACTGGCCGACTATATCAAGATGCTTGATGGGAATGATACAGCATATAACCAATACTTTAAATGGAAACAAACATACAAACTCATTTTCGAAGATTATAAAGGCTGCCATTATGGAGTGTGCAAATTGTGCGAGATTCTGAACAACAAGAACTATTCATATAAACCCTTAGATTTAAAGGAAGTCATCAATTCTGAAAAAGAATGCAGGAAGCAAGGAAATTTTGCCAATGAGTGGCTTAGCAGGACGAGTTGAGAAAATTTTCTAGCAGATATCAAATCTAAGTGGATTATTTTGTATTCCTTTTTACCTTTTTTCGCGACATTACTTATTACGAAATATTTAATAATATAACTTAGACGAAGATAGCACATTTTCTATACATTATGTTTTGAAAAAGGTTTGTACATTATTCGCGAAAATTAATATATGGTACCGATGAGACTAAAAAAGGATTTTAAATATTTTAAATTGCTACTGTTTTTAAATTACCATAGAAGCCTGTTCCATCCAACGCACAACTCATTTCAATTTTTCTTTAATAAATTTGCGTTTAACCCTATTCGGTCCAGGGGGGGGGGGAGGGGCAGTGGATTCCGCCCTCTTCCAGTTTGTTTTTAATAACTCTTTTCGCTCGGCTGCATGGTCATGTGACTTCCTTAGTTGTAAAGTTATCTATAAGACACCTGCGATCCAAATGTCCCATACCTCTTAGAGCCGTGGAAATTTGCTATTTCTCGAAACTACCCCTAAAAATCTCTATAAAATCTCCATAATCGGGAAGCTATAATAACTTTCGTTAGGATTATACTTAGAACTTGTAGCTTCACAATTCTATTTTATTAAGGGGAATTATTGTAAATTTTGGACACATGATTAATCCAATTTCGTGATCTTTTTGGGATTTTACAAAAAAATCGGGGAAAGTCGGATTTTTGGCATTTTTTCATGTGAACTATGTAAAAAACAGAAAATTTGTTAAATATCTTTTATTTAACTATTAAAAACTTCAAACAGAAAGTGTAAACTCGCTCTAGAACTAAAGTGCTTGAATTTTAAGCAGATAGTGGTATTTTGGAGAAATTTCAAGCTTTTGATGACGTCACAGAAAAAATGCTGACATGAACAAAAATTTGTTGCTGCCATTTTGTTTCTTTCATAACGTACTGTAAGTTTGAGTCAATTTGGAGTAGTCTATCAAAAGTTTATTGAGGGGTTTCGATCATAATACGTTTGAACAACCTCGGATTGAATAGGGTTAAACAGGAGCCGTCTGTGCAGCTACCGAGACTACCACACGCTAAACATGAATTACGCACGACGACTAATACACCGGTGTCGCCGGGCGCCATACCCGGCATTTTAGCTGTGTCTCCCGGAAAGTCTGTAGGAATATCGGTCGTTTTTCTAATCTTAACGCAGTATAATAATCCAAACGCGTTTTTATAATACGCTATTTTTAAATATAAACTACTGGATGCTTAACGGTCTGTTGGGTTATGCAACATCTTCGGGAGAATTATCCATGTACCAGTAGCCTTTTTTATCACTTTCATTTTGATTTTTCATACGTAAATCTGAAATAAATCAGTTTAAGAAGTGGGCTACAAAATGTATACCTAGCATCATGGGGATCTACCTCAGCCAGCTAGCTGTATTCATGCTTTCTCCGTTAGGGCGTTTTTTAGTTTGGTATAAGTGAATTATATACCAGGCAGTATTATTTCTTTTTTCCCATGGATGTTTGTACTCACTAACGTCTATTTTAAATAAGCTGCAGTTTAGAATGAGTGTATATAGCTAAACCTTTATAAATATTTCTAATGAAGTTTTCTTTCATATGTTAAAATACTGCTACAACCCTAGTCATAGCCGAACAGCATGACGTGAGAAGTACTCTGCAGCTGGCAAGCTACAAAAATGTTACTTTGGTAGGAGTGTAGGTCAAGTAAGCAATGGCGGAAATGTGCTAGCTGCACTTTCCACACTAAGGGACAAAGTCTGAATAGATAAAAAAATCGGACAATCGGAGCATGATAAGGTCAGCAAAAACTAGTACCGTTTAAGATTTTGGATATAAACAGTTTCCATTATAAGTAAATTCAAAGCTGATTAGTTGTTTCAGCCTACTATTGAATTTATTGTTATACTATTCGACTTCGTCCCTAAGGGTTCTTGCCTTTTGACGTAAAGGCAAGTGGCGAGAAAAACCCTAGTATAGACTAGTGAGGCCATGAATTGGTTTACATATTCACGTGTCTTAATATATATCTTGTTTTTTATAAATTTTTCATTTAAAGTAACCAGTAGACTAAATGTGTAGTTCCCATCTTCCGTCAAAAACTCTCCTTCGCTTTGCAGTTTTCGTCGTTCCATACGGTTCTGGAAGGGTACTGATTGCTCATGCAAAATATGTAACCCAGTGCTAAGATTTTGTTGAGCATTATTATGCGATTTTTTGATTTTTTTTAGTCGATTTAAATTAGTTTTTTTTTTATAAACTACTGTAAAATTGACTTTAAATAAGTAATAAATGAAAAAATTAAAGTCTGGCTAGCTAAATGGATCTTTCAGAAGTTTGAAATTTTGTTGGTTTTTTTATTCCGTTTACTCTTTACTACGAGACATAGGAATAAAATTGGTAATAAAAATTAATAAGAACCTGTCATACAAATTTAGGTGTAACCTGCTAGAATTTGAGAATTCAGAAAAGATTGTCAACTTGCATGTCTGAAAACACCACAAAAAGGATTTACAACTGAAATGAAATTATCCAAAAAGATCTGAAAAAGTACAGAACAAAGAAAGACAACATAGGAAACACAATTAAGCGATATACAAGTAGATTAATCTATACCTTCTTGGGTCAGGCATTAGATTTCTTGGGTCTTCTTTATTCACAAGTTTCTTAGCTGGTTGTTTTAGCACGTATAATAATTATAGGGCCTATAATTATTTTAAAAATTCTTTGAATTGGGTTCATTAGTATTTAATTGCCGCCCCATAAGGGGCGGCTCTTAGTCCGCCAGGCGTGAATAAAAAAGATTTTTTGCTGAGCGAAATCTTGCGTTTCGTGCTGTGCTACTTGATTTCGTGTAAACAAACTAACTTTAAAATAAACGAATAGAACCTAAGAAAAATTAATTGTGAAGCTGTACTTAAAAGCCAGGTTTGTGACATCAAACTGTCATGGCGGCGACCATAGAAAGGTTTGAGTGAGTATCACTGTGTTACTGACACTGATGCGATGATGACAGTGATCTGGAAGAATCTTTTAATGATGACAACTTTATACATTCTTGCATTACATAGCTGTGAAAAACACTTTGTTGATAATGTTGATAGCTAGCTAGATCAATTTAAATGCTGGACTCATCATTTGAACACTGTTAAAAAGCCTACACCCTGGAGGTAGCTAGCTATATGTCTATGCAATGTAAGTAGCTGCAGTATTTTAATTGTTTTTCTTTAAGTGAAGTTCTGTAAAGTCCTGTAAAGTAGTCACCTGAATTTCAGCTGTGCAAAAAGAATGTGTAAGTTTGGATTTGGGAAAGGAGGAAACACTCGCATTTTTCCAAACGTCCAATTAACGTTCGGCTAAACTTCAGAAAATGTACACAAAAAAAATTAATAAAATATAAACTGCAACACGGTTACGCACTTACTCACCGAGTCCACTTGGACATTCTCATTCTTTGCGTGTAGAAGTGCGTATTTGCGTTTGCAGCTTTTATATGATGTTTGGAGATTTTTGTTTTTTTAAAAGTGACTATCTGCGTTTGCATCGTTTATATGATAACCAAGATTTTTCTGTACAAATTCTAAAGCTGCTCCTGGCGTTCTTCACGAAATCACCCACCCACCCACCATGACAAATGTCCATTTAGCTCTGCAGCAACAAAGGTTTATGGGGTTGTTTACAAAAAGTAATGTAGCTAGCATGCTAAAGAAAAAGGAGGCATAGAGGTAGTCTAAAAGCGTATCAAAGTGTACAAGCGGAAAGGGGTCTTCGAAGGGTTACATATCTACGCTTTAAAATATTATTGCAGTTTTTTTATGTATCTTTTCTGCAAAAAATGCGTGGTTATGTCAACTTTAACACCTTGGACCTGCCGTAGTTACCCATATTGTCCTTTTTTCAAGTAACGTGTTATAATTAAATAATCATCAAGTTGATTTTGCGGGGAGGGGTGATCTGTACGTTCGGGAAAGGGGTATGTCAAAAGCAAAGCATACAATGGAGTATAAGATTGACGATTTATAGTACGTATGCATTTTTGAATAGACCCATTATAGTAGTTGTTGACAAATTATTTGTGTCTGTTTTACCCGCATGTGACTGATTAATCCTTGAACTATAACTTCATTTTTGGATTGCTTATTTGATCAATTATATATTTTTTTAGAGTAAAAAAAAGGACAAATTTGATGGAGATCCTAACTAGAAAAATAAAGGACGTACTTGTGAATGATTAAAGGAAAAGTCCTTCTCATACATTACAACTAGTAAACCACAAGGGTTTTTGGCTGAAGTTGCAGAAGAACTTACCACCATTAACATGAACTGATGCATATATCAATAGATTTTGTTTTTGCAGATTTAGTAGTTTGTTTAGCAGATTTTATAGATTATGCCTTTAAATTTTTTAACCTATAAATTTGATTTAAAAATATTAACGCTGCAGGTCTACTATTATGGTAACCGTTGGCCTGATTTTTTTAATGTTTTTATGTTGTATGATATATACTTTTACATTTTTTATGCGTGTGCCTGAACAAAGTGTTATTTTGTCCTAAAATCTTATTTTTTGATTGGGATTTTTTAATTTCTTTTTTAAATAAATATTTATAAAATGTTATTTTAAATGCTTCACAGACTGCATTTTAAACGTTTTGAAAGTATCAATTGTGCATGCAAAACAGTATAAATATAATCTAATTTATAGTGAGGTAGAATGTAGCAAGAAATTCAGCCGTATTTCACTGTATATATATACTGTACTGTGCAAAATAATTCTTTAAAAAACTTAACTGGAAATATTTTGTTACTCTTTCCGGATCCTAATAGTTATAGACTGTTTGCTGCTCTTGAAAAAATCCACTAGAAACAAAATCGAATGTGCATGTAACTTGCAGATTTAAAACTAGCATAGAACCTTGCGGAGGTGGGATGTGCACACGTGGTCAGATAAAACGCACTGCGTATCTTTTCATTGTGCACTTCGCGTGTTGGTGCAACCTCGACCCCAGGGTTTATAAAAAGAGAACCAGCCCTGGGGTCAAGGTTGGTGTTGGGGCTAATCATCGCTTTGGAAAATAAGGGGTGTATATGTATCATCTTTGAAAGAACAACTGTCGTATCAGGGTAAACAAGGGCGGCAAGTAGTTGGAACTATATACTAGTTAGCTACATTGTGTAAACGTATGTTGCTTCTGGGAAGACATTTGCAAAAGTTCCTTTGGGATGGTTGCTAAAGGTGATTTTCCACTAGGCGGAATATTCCGCGCAAAGCGTTTAGCGAAGCGAACTTTTTCGTTATACTTTTTACTTGAGGAGAAATGGCGCCAAAAGCGCCATTATAATGCAAAAACATTATAAAACAACAAAATTATGTTCAGGCGCCGCGTATTGCTTCTTTAAAAAGATAAACTATTCAAGTTATGAGCAGTGGAGAATAAAATAAAAATTAGGAAATATGAGATTGTGGGTACGTCAAATTTACCATGAACGAAGGCAGAAGAGGGTGTTTCATCTAATGATACAGGATTTAAAGCTATATATGATCATCAACTGTTTTTTCAATACTCTCATATGTCTTCTTCTGATTTAAAAACATTACCGTCTTAGGCAGCTCCCCTGGTTTTAAAAGAAGAAACAAGAAAGCGAGCATCGAATTTTGTTAAAGATCATGGGACACTGCCGCGGTGTTAATAAGTCAACATTCAGGGAAATGCTGAACGCTTTGCTCTGAACATGTTTGCTCTACATGACTAGATGTTGGTCTGTCGACATTCTCTTTATTTAAAAACGGCTATGCTTATGTTTCTTTCAGTTGGGAAGTTCATAGGTGGTCCTTCGTAAAGAAAGGAAATCTGCTCAAAGTAGTCGCACTTTGGTAATGATCAAGCTGCCGCACCGGGTTTGATCATTCTTGATCTCTGTTGGGACATGTTGGTTATCTTTTAAATATTTAAGCTGTCTTTGATGGAACTCACCTAGAAACAATCAAACAAAAAGCCTACTGGCTTGAGAAATCACGCCCTGCGCGGTTCTGCGAAATTAAGTTTTTTTTTACGTTTTTTGTCCCAATTATTTCGAATATTTATACAGGATAGCTATGGTTTTGCCCCGTAGCTGTGGTAGAGGTACTTGCTGAAAATGCCCTCGCTGTGGACCGAACGACGGACCTTGTGATTACGAAGCGAACTTCATAATCACTATGCTACGCGCCATGAGATTAATTTTACAGTTGATAGAAATGAAGATATACTTCATTATTTGTACTCTGTACTAGACACTATACACTATAGAATATTGTATATAGTATAGCGTATTATAGTATATAGTATATAATATATAGCATATATAGTATATAGTATGTAGCATCCAGCGACAATTGAGTAAGCGCCCCACTGCTGTGCCAACTGAGCTATCGGTACGATAGTGAGACGAGGCTGCAATTGCCTTTTCTCTTACTACAGGATCGAGCCCCGTTGGTGGTTCGAGCCTACTAGGACTAGCCTTCACATCCGCCAATCACCGCCACCTGCCAAGATTCGTGTTTCGGTACAATAGTTTCATCAGCCCATATATACCTTCGTTTCTGGGTACTAAGCCGTTCAAATTGTGCATTAGTTCTGCAATGGAAATATTAACATCTGAATTCGAAACTTTGTCCCTTGCTTATCATTTTATTACAAATACTGATGGCGGCTGTTCTGAAAAGAAAGACTATTTTGAAAAATAAGGTTTTCTGACGTGTCTGTGTTCAGCAAACCTGCACAAATTAGTGAAGCCGGCAATTAATTAGACGGCAAGGAATAATTACAATGTTTATACAGAATTAATTAAAGAAATATAGTTACAATAAAAACTCACGTTATAGAGTAACATGGAAAGTCAGCATATAGGTAAATGAATTCAAGTATAGCTATGTCGACCAAAGTGGATAAAATTTTAGCCAATCTCACTGTTAAACATCTCATTTGGTCCGGTAAATCTACAAAGATACTTTTGATCCAAACATTCGGGATCCCTTGTTTGTGGGTTGAGCCTCTTACTGTTAATCTGTATTGTTATGATAACCAATAAAGTAAACTAAAAGTGAATTCAGTTGGCTAAGCATTAGGTAGCTAGTTACCAAACGTAAAACTTTGCAATTTTTTCATAGCTATCTCTCTGTGGCTAGCACAGGGAGCATAGCATAACTAGAGCTAGCTAGCTAAAAAGAAAACAATATTTCTTACCTGATAAGTTTAGAATTCATATTAAACTATATGATTTTTAACCTAGGACGCCGGGTCTCAATTTTCTCATATGCCGCAAGTTTAAAATCAGGACAGAAAAAACGATCTTACCATGACCGCAGCAGCCTGTTTTCATAAATCATTCTCCGGGGCGTGATTTAATAAAGTTATTGGATCCAAAAGGCACCGAGATAGTGTAGGAAATTACCTCAAAATACCCTTTTCACAATACTTTTTGGTTTACAATGTTTTGCGATAATCGCCCCCCCTGACGTTTTTTTTTTAATAACTCCTTATTGCAATGTTATATGGCTATGAAACTTACTGAGTTTCAATATTTATCTATTAGACACCTGCATGCCAAATTTTTAGGTCCCATACCTTTCAGAGGCTTTGATATTGGCCATTACTCGAAACTACCCCTAAAAATCTCTATGAAATCCTTATAACGGGGAAAATTTAATAACTCCTGTTAGGATTATCCTTAGAACTTGAAACTTGCAACACAACTTTGTTTTATTAAGAAGAATCATTTTGCATAATTGGGACACGTGATTAATCCGAGTTCCCGATTTTGTCGGATTTTACCCGAAAATCGGAAAAAAACGGATTTTCGGGAAATTTTTGGCAATTTTTTATGTGATCCACGTAAAAACCGGAAAATATGTTAAATAACTTTTATTTAGCTTTCAGAAACTTCAAACAGAATGCAAAAATTCGCTCTGGAACAGAAGTAATTAAATTTTAAGCAGATAGTGGCATTTTTAACAAATTTCAAGCTTCTGATGACGTCACAAAAAATGTGCTGACGCAAGCAAAAATTTATTGCTGCCATTTTGTTCCTTTTATGACGTACTATAAGTATGCCAAGTTTGATTCAATTTGAACAACTTTATGAAAAGTTATTGAGGGGGGGGGCGGGGGGGGGGGGGGCGGAAGTCATAGTATGTTCGAAAAACCCCGGACCGAATGGGGTTAAGCTATTCATGCTTTGGTAATTCTCATATACTCTTCTATACTTCAATTTTCTGTTTTAAACGCAAGTTTCAACAATTTCAGTGTAATTGGATTTTCTCTTTATCACTAGGAAAGATTAATGACACAACTATATACAAAAAACACCTAAAATATATTGGAAGATATTGTTCGAAACTTTTTTTTTGCATAGGTTGCAAGACGTGTTGGGATTTTGTTACATTTCCAGGAATGAGTTTCAAAATATCCTAACAGTAATTTAAATGCTGCTAACGGAGCATGTATAGATGAACACAACTATGTAAATACCAAATTAAATAATTCACAACGTCCTTACCAGCGCATTTTGCTTTGATGATCAGCTTAAAAACAGCGCGTAACGTCTCAAAGCAAAAAACACTAGGAACGAGGATGTGCTGATAAATAAACAAAACATTACATTTTTAAAAAAATACAAAAAATAGCTAAATGCAATTAAACTAAAACACAATAAAAAATAAACGTATTTTCCAATTTCCAATCGCTAACAAAGTACAGTGGACCTCCAAGGGGAATAGAAAAAAGTTCGTTATTTGGAGAGTTCGTTGCATCGAAAGGTGAGAAAAAATATGGTTCGAAAAAATATGGTTCGTTCAATCGAGAGTTCACTATATCGGGGGTTCGTTATATAGTAAGGATTTATAAGAGTTTCGTAAGGCTTAAACCAAGGGGAATGGACTTTGGTTCGTTATATTGAGATGTTAACTATATCAGCGGTTCGTTATATTGAGAGTCCACTGTGCCTTTAGAGTGATAAGCTGAAAAATTGCTTAAAAGAGGAGCGAACAACATAAAGGATTATCAAAATTGAAATCAATTGTTCTATTTGATCTTAAAGCAGATAAGTAAAGAGAAGTGTTTTATGAATAAACATAAACAAGTCTACGCTAAAACGGTTTGGCAAGCCTTGTTTGTTGCGTGCGTTGCATGGTTAATTGGCTGTCAAAAAACAAAATTGTCCTGTCAGCCAGAATGTACATTTTGTTCTCTGTCATGAAAAAAAACGTTTGATCTTCATTCCCTAATACTAATTAAATTTCATTCTGAAACTCTCCTTGTAATAAGAAATTCTCAAATTCGACAAACATTTTAGGCACACAGCAATATTTTTACAGTACGTTAAAGAAAGCGATATTTAGTTAGTTCTTCAAAAGAAACAAGAAGTTCTTTCTTAGGAGATCGCTTGTCGCCACACGACCCTTCGCCACAGCATATCTTGTGTACTTCATTGTTTCCAGTAATAGGATTCTTCGCCAAAACATCCACATCGATTTTTTTAACCGCAGTAGGAAAGGAAACATCACTTTCATGGAATTTAAATACAACGCTTTTAAAATTGTTGTACTGACAATTCTCACAAATTTTACGATTCCATCGATTTAACACACCACGCTGGCCTGCAAAATATTCTTTGCCATTCTTTTTGTAAAACGCCCGCACAACAAACGAACCTGGGTAGTCATCACATTTCAGATTACACACACGCAAGTAAAACATCCTCTTCCATTTACACCCACCATAGGTGAATTCTGGACTGCCTTTTTTTAAAAATGGCAGGGTTTCCCAATGATGACTTGGCGCTCTGACGGATGTAAAATCAAAAAAGATTTCCTTAGGATTTGACGTATGTATTTGTGTCACCTTTTCCATCAAATCAGTGAAGTGCGTTAATTCGGTCACGGTGTATGAATACCTACTCTTTGGCGCATAGTTGGGCCAATAAAATTTGTCAAAGGAGCCTATACTATAGGTGTACCCAAGCTGTGCTTCGATATCAACGCAATCTTTAGTTGTCATAGGCATGCCTATTGAATTTTGGAACGGATACAACATGGTATCAATATTCAAGATTTGATCATAGGACTGGTTAGGAGATGGGCCTTGACCATTCGTTGATGTACCAAGAACATCGTCACGTCCAACTTCACTTCTTTTCTCTTCCCGGATTTTAAAACTGGTCTCAACTGTGCTATGGTTATGTTTCTTTTGCCAAACCCAAAACATTCTATCTACATTTGAATGATGCACAAAAAAAATTGGATCAAAAGAAGCCACCTCATTTGCACCCATATCACCGTTTGAGCCTTGTATCAAACCATAATTTTGTATAATTGGATTGCCATTATTATCTCTTTTAATTTCACCCTGTTCATTCATTTTCGGTAAAGAGAATCCACCTATTGAAAGATGCATATCATTGTGTGGTTGTTCCAAGGTAAACGCAACCGTACCTTTAACTCTTGCTGAACTCGTGTTTGAAAAATTATTGTAATCCGTCTCATCCAAGCAGTCTTCATAACTAGATACTACTGAGTTCTTATTTCCGTAGCCATGGTTTAACCAATACTTGATGTTTTCATTCAACAATTCATCTGGAGATTTATTAAGTCGTAATAACTTTTCATTGTGTTTGTTTGCGATTTCTGCAGCTGTTTCGGGATTCCTAATGCCTGAAAAAGGGTAGCGGACTGTCGTGTAATGGATAGGTTTCTTGTAGAAACTGTTTTCATCGGCATCGATCTGCTTTGGCAAAGTAAAATTCAGGAGGGGATTCACTTCTTCCTTACCATCAATTATGACAGTTTTCCTGGTTAAGATGGTAGGTAAACCATGTTGAAGGCTTTCTTTTGAAGTTTGGTCCCAATAATGTAATGCCACATCTTCACCAGGGAGAACTGTCTGCAAGGCTTGTTCCACACGTAAAAGATACAGGCGATGCCACGGTGGAAACAAAACATTAGCATGCTGGCAGTATCCACCCCACTTTTGCCGATCGTGTGGTAGGTCGTCCTTTCGTGAAAACAAATGACGCAAATACTCAACCAAGGTATTATTATTATTATTATTTTGAGTGTCTGCGACTATTCTCTTCTTAAATGGTACACCATGATATGTAGCAAGACTCCAAAACGAATTTGGATTATCTGGTGGAAGCTCTTTTATTAATTTCCAGGCCTTCAAAAAATCATTGAGTTTTTTTGCGTTCCAAGGCTTCTCCAATTCACGAAGTGACATCCGTTCTCGTAACCTGTGGAAAGATATAGCAGAGCATAACTTATAGGAAATTAGCGTTTATAAAAATTCAGGGTTGATGGAATAACGCCTAATGACATTAACGCGGAAGAGCAAATAAATACTGTTATGCAAAATAAGTTAATGCGTCTGTAAACTTAAAAAAACAACAATTAGAATTAATCCCATTCAGATTGTGAGAAGGAGAGGGGATGCTGATTATTTAATCACTTAATGGTCTTTGTATGCTAGCTTTGGTACTTTATACCACTTTGACGCCCTTTTTACGCCACAGCACGCAAAAATACGCCATGAGAGATACGCAAATTACGCCCATAAACCTTGGGTCTCTTAACTTTGGTCTTTAAACTTATCCTGGAAAGGACAACACAATTTTTAATGTCACATGCTTTTCAGCTTTTCAGCAGTTCGTATATTTAACACATTTTTTTGAGCTCTGCTCTAAAAATTTCTAGGATTTCTTGCTAGCGTGTACATACTCTGGAGAGATCAGAGAATTTGTCGAAATGCGCACACGGTAAAAATACAACAAAAAACACGTAAGCTTTATCTTTGATAAGTAAATTTATATCTTTTTTGTGGTTTTAAGTGGTTTAATACTGCAAAATTTACACTAGTGGAATGTTCGCACTACGGTCTTAGGTTAAAAACAACCTGTTAAACCACCTTAAACTCACTTAAATTCCTAGTGTGAGGCAAACTTAAATGATAGACAGACAGCTTTTTGCGTGAAGTAATTTTTCTTTCGTCAGTGTGCTTCACCATAATAAAGAAGGCACCAATTAAGAGTTTTGTGCGAAAAAAGAAGGTTCAATTTGACTATGACTTAAACCGGGCCGGAGTGAGGAATCGTACCATGGACGGATAGCCCAGCCGTCTTAGAGGTTGATTATATGAGGCGAGTTGGCTCGGTGTTGGCCCGGTTGGCGAGTCAACCTGTTTGAAAAAATTGCATATTATATGGGGAAAGTCACCCCGGGAAAAGACCTACGCTGCTGCTGGGCTGAAAAAAAAACGCGTATTTTTTAAAAATGGCGGATGCCAGATGTAAATTAAATCAAAATTATTATCATCAATTATCTGAAGTTCTATTAAACTTCTAGTCTGCTGCTTCGCCCGTCATTATTGTTTTTCTTTTGTTTTAGATCGCAATGCGCATGCTCGTTTCTTTCAACCCGGCGCCTGGCTGGGCAAAATTATATTATATGAACCGAGTCAACTCACCTAACCAACCCGTCCCGGGTTAAAAAAAACGAGCCATCCCGTCTAGGCGGGTTGACTCACTTCATATAATGTCATATACTTTTTAGGAGTGATCTGCCGAGCTGTTTAATTTTATTATGTTGTGCATGTGGCGAGCCAACACCGAGCCAATTCGCCTCATATAATCAGGCTATATAAAGACCAACAAAAGGTATCACTTGGAAATGAGAAGTTCATCAGTTAATTAAACTTGTGTATTATTAATTAAATGGAGTTTGCAAATTAACTACATTGTGTGATCTAATTAGGTGGTTATATACTGTTAATAGCTGGCTGGATTTTTATTAATTAAACTGAATAACTAATTTTTAATGGTTGAAATTTTGAGCTTAACGCCAAAATATTTTGGCAGGAATTGTAGCTGCATTTTTCTGATTAAATTTAATGTGCCAATAAACTAGATTGTATTTTCTAATTATTTCATTCCAAATATCCAAGGAGAGTTTTTTTTTTTTATACTTTACAGTTGTCATTATGAGATATAATTCTTCACCTCTTTCTACTAGCTACTTCGTTTACTTTGGTAGAAAGTGTGCTTGCACACCACAAAAACTGAATTCTAATATTATCGCAGAAAGCTTGGTTAACTTTGTTAAATTTAAAATCCCAGCTTTGATGAATGATCACTCTGCGAAATAAAGTTTCTGCAGGCACTAACTAATAATTTCATAAATTTCTGATAAAACACCATCTATATAATACCCGTATACGTCTGTCCGTCTGTCTGTCACGCAAAATGGTAGCTTAGCTGCGCAAGTAGCGAGACGCACGCAATGCGGTATAAAAAGGACGGGCGAACCCGTGGATTTTTCCATGGTCTAACGACTAGTATCTTTAAATAACTGTGAAACACAATTTTTGAATTCGCTAGCACGTTGTCCTGCTTCGGAATAATTTTCTGAACCATTTCTGATTTCCTTTTTCTTATGCATGCGCAGTTGGTCGGGTATAAAGGTACGGTTTAAAGGTGCGATTTAGAGATGAAATGAATGCCTGCATCTATATTGTAATAACCGTATACGTCAATATGGTACCAGAAGTAGCGAGACGCACGCAATGTAGTATAAAATAAACGGGTGAACCCGTGGATTTTTCCACGGGCCACCGACTTGTGATTTTACAGAGTTATTTTCAATTTTTCCGGCACAGCCCCAAAATAATTGAATTTGAATTAATTTCTACAATCTTTTTTAAGTCCGTTATTCATTATTTTGCCTTCTCGTGAAGAGATTAAAGCGATATGATTTGCTAAAATTTACTAAAAACGTAGATGAATAAAAAATTTATTTTAAGAAACTTGTCAGGTGGTCCAAATGATGGACCTTACACAACGTGAAATGTGTGCTTTGTTCACAATTGAAACGTACGGCTAGAAACAGGCCTAGGGACTTTGCATTGGAATGGCGTAGTTGTGTCGTATTTACAAATAAGACTTACAGTTTAAAAACTGGTTCTCTTAACGGCCTCGCTTAAAAACGTTCTGTGCCGTTTACAAACACGCTGGCAAAGCGTTTCAAAATGGGATAGCGTTTACAACACGGATAGAACAGTTTCACAGTGTTTTAGCCACCTGACCTTCTTGCATTTATTGTAGTTACCAAGATAGAATTTTCTTATATATTTTAGTCGTGACAATGTTTATCCTCTGTTACTACAACTACCACAAAACATAGATACAAGGAGGCAACTTTCAAAGTTTGTCCCCACAAGTAATTATTTAGGCCGTTTCTATACTAGTTACACGCAATTTCAACTCAGTGTTTACAGCGGACTTAGGTTATTTGCTCAGATAAAAACCTCCCAAAATGTACTAATTGTTGTCAGCAACAATTAGTACATTCAGCGTGACTCTTTTTCTCAAATTTCGGGGTCCTTATGGTCAGGGACGTGAATTATACCGTAAAGAGAGTGTGTTAGAAATTGCGACTAGTACAATTTAAAGCTGCTTAGCTAACCCACGCATCTGTAAAAGCAACACTTCTGTACCCCACCAGTTGCGCAAAATTCGACGTCGATGCTTCTTGCTAACTTTGTAAAATGGCCGAACCAGTACTATTGTCTCAATATTTTCCTGACAGGTTATAGATCCGTGTTAGTAAATAAAGTCTGACAATTAAAGTTCCGCTTTTGTTGATCGCATAAAATAATATAATACTTGTGACGCTTCGCTTAATCAGACCGGGAAATTGGACAACGATACGAGGGTACTTTTCGTTGTCTTCTCTAAGTTAAAAAAAGGCAGATTAACTGGGAACAGGGATTGGACGTGTGGCACTGTTCACAAGTGTTAAGTGCTTAACTTAGTGATCGGCGTTATTCACTTAGTGATCACAAAAGCTACGGC
This sequence comes from Hydractinia echinata, assembly GCA_030067915.1. Taxonomy (NCBI): domain Eukaryota; kingdom Metazoa; phylum Cnidaria; class Hydrozoa; order Anthoathecata; family Hydractiniidae; genus Hydractinia; species Hydractinia echinata. The sequence continues at coordinate 1,688,437 of JASGCC010000002.1, forward strand.
TATTCTTATAGAGACCAGTCTCTATAAGAATAGCCGTAGCTTGTGTGATCACAACGGTTGCCAAAACTTTAAACAATACTGCACGCAGGGTAATACAATTAATTATTGACAAAAGATAAACAAGGATGTATGAAATATCAATGGTGGGAAATGTGTAAAGGGGGCAAATTTTCAAAGGCTAACAACTTGTTTTCTATATTATTAGCCGTATTTTGTCATAATGATGTCATTTACTTCATGCTAAAGAAGCGAGCAACTGTGCACATGCCGAACAAAAACAAGATTACATTTTTGTTTTTAATTGGTGTAGGAAAAGACATAATATCAAAGACATTAACCAATTCCCTTGATTGCCTAGTTGTTATATTAGTTTATGATGTTGTCTGGTAAACTGGTCAACCCACTTAGCATAACTAATGAGAGAAATATAGAGCAAAATAATAAAAAAAACACTTTGCCTCTTTGGAAAGTTTTTCAATATATTGTTTAAGAATTTTGTACTCTAAATGTTTCTAAATGTTTTTAATTTTACTGTGAATATATAATGAACGATGAACATCTTACTCGAGATAATATTCATTATTCCATAACGCAAACGTATATGTTGCTCCGGAATGTCCTCTCCTTTGCATGTCCCGCAGCGCGAATTTGTTTCCCCTGAAGGTATTATACCTTACCTTAAGAATAACATTGCATTCAGCTTGAAATAAAACTTACTTTGTTTTTTCCATTTTCGTGCAAGTACTCTTGTCCCTGGAACTCTGTTCTAAGTAGTCCGCAGCGAGCTTTATACATATTCTTATCCACTCTGGCACACAGATTAACATGACGCAACCTTGATTTGCATCATCACACAACCTGTTTTTTGCACCACACAACCTGGTTTTTACATGTTTATAGATTAAAAATTTATATTATTGTTAAACGTAGGCTGTAAAATATTAGAAAAAGAAATAATAATAAAAAAGGAACAAGAAAAGACATATTACAGTATCGAACGAATAAGTTATAGAACGATTCCGTTTGTTTCACGACAAATTCTTTGACACTTAGAAATGCTGTAATTGGAAAGAAAATATTTGAACAAATATAACACAAAATTCCACTTGTTAATCATATGGTCCTTACAGGTATCTTTTAGCTGTTCTTAGAAAACCTTTGATCAGATACTTCATTCTTTCACAGCGTTTAGGTCGGGTTTGTCTTCCGTAGAAACTATAGCTTCCTAGAAAATAGTTAGTATTATTATTTTTAGTATATTTTTAATTTCTATAATTCTAAGTGAATTATAATTTTCACAATCTTATAAGTACATCGCCTTTATGTACACCGCTTACACAACTTCGCGCTATAGATCTTCTTTTTTTCGATTGACGTTGATCGATTTGGCCATTTTTGTTTAAGTGGAAACCAGCCTTCAGTATTATTTAAAAGAAACGCTCAACATGCATTAAATGTCTTATACAAAAGTCAAGGCTAATTAGTCTTAATTGTTCGCTTGTTGTCTACTTTGTTAATAATACGCCAATTCGATATCTCCAGGGACCGTGCGGGAAAGAGACTCTGGCGGAGAGTTAGTATACAACATTTTTTAGCGCTTTTATCAGTTTTAAAGTTCAAGCTGCAAAATGTTAAGTTGAATTTTTGGTTAAAGCGTTAAGGTTTGCCATTAATTACAAAATGGTCAATAATATGCAGTGATATGAGTAAGTTAAAGTCGCTTATCGTACTTCATTGTTTAAGGGTTTCAGACAAGTAGGTAGAAATGGTAGCAAAAAAGTTTGTTGCTGCCGAGACCAATGTTATACTTGTTAAAACAGCACAGGAGAAAGAAGAATTATATTCATGCAAGGTTATCAAGCCAAACTCCTACATGGTGCGGTACAAATCTTTTGTCTACAGCAAAAAGTTGTGAATAGCTTCCAAACCGAACGGAAGTTAAATCAAAAAAAGTTACAAAATTATCCTTTAATCGTGATCATTACGGTAAACGCGGAAAACAGATATATTTACGTCAGGATATTAACGTCAACATCTTACTAAACTAAAGCCGATAGGGAATTTAAGCTTAAAGAATCAAATATGTATATCACTCGCAACGGGTGTTACAGGTTGTCCACATTCTTATTAGTTTTTTTATCTGGACACCGCATGGATACGTTTTGAGCAAACATGATTTTAAAGAAGCGTACTGCAATGATTTTCGCAGTCTTACTTCATTCTCTTGGCAGCCATAAAAAGAATCAGTAATATAGACGTTTGATTTTGCCTTGAGAAAAATAGGCAAGTCAAATAAATTCAGTTAACGAACGTTACTCCACTTAATATGGATTAAACCTTATTTTTTTTTTAGATACATCATTTTCTTTGCCTTTTGGGTCCTGTGCTTTCAAGAAACACCTGTATAAAGCTCGCTATCTGAGAAATTCGTTAAAAATAATTCTCGCAAAATTTAGGGTTTTTTTACGAAAAAATGTGATACTAATTTTTTCCTTTTGATTCACCTAAAATTTGTATCATGCCCCCCCCCCCCCCCTACCGCAAAACAACTTTGCTTTTTTTCTTCCCGCGGGGCTGACTGCATGTTATCATTGTTACTGTTATCGTCAATTCACTTACATTTGAAAGGAGCGGTCTGAGTAGCAGCCAACCGCTTTTAACGACAAATTTTAGCTTGTTTTTGTTTGACCCGATAACCAAATTTAGTTACTTCGAGACTTCCTCACAAAAAATTCATCGTGTGTTAAGAAAAGAGTCTGAAGAACATGCGTAATTCAGGCTAATCAATAAAAAAATATACAAGATTTTCAAAATTAGCGTATACGACTATATTTGTATATACCTTAGCTTCCAAAGTGCTGCAAAGATACGGAACGAGTGAGACTTGAATCCACGACCTCGCGATTTCCGGGCGATTGCCCTACTGACTGAGCTATCGATCGGATGCTATCTCCCTAGCACATGTAGTAGACGAGGCGAGGATAGTACCTCTTTGCGACAAACGACGAGCGTAAGGCGTATATCTTCCTTGCGACATACGTTTTTACAAACACGTACCAACAAGATATCACCGAATGATGCACAACCGGATATATCTCACATATGCATCGTTGTTCCTATAGTATACGACTGTTTCTCAAATTCACCAAGTGGTAAGGGCAATAAATTTAACACGTGGTTACGACAGATTGTATATTTCACAAACCTTGAAAGCAACATACCCTTAAAATATTAGCGCATGCGTTACGTGCTAATACGCCCAATCGTAAATTTTCTTCTTACAAATTAAAACAAGTTTTAAAAATAGTATAAAATACCCATGAAAATATACTGCTTGCAAAATCATTTCTAAAACTATTATTATAATACTTCTCCAACAAAATATTGTACTGCGAAATTAACAAAATGGAAATTATAAGTCATACCGCCCTCTCCGAAAAAAATCTAATCTCAAATGTCAAAAAAGTACGGTTAGTAAGGAGTAAAATTTAATCCAACAAAATTCATTTTTGCATATTCGCAATCCCCATAAAATAGCAAATAGATGAACAACTAATATTGACCGTGATGCTTCGAATAAATTTTTTTTCGAGGAGGACGTCTATTTGAGGCGACGTTAAGGATGTTTAAACAAACGAAAAAATAAAAACAGCATTAATGTTTCAAAATATCAAATTTTAGTTTGAAATTATGTCCAGTATGCTCTCTTTTCAAACTTTCGTCAAAATGTGCAGATTTTTATTCAGATATTATTTATTAAAAAATCCAAAGTTCATATCGTCATCTAGTTAGGCCGTATCAAAATTATACCGTCGCCGTTATGGTCAGAATGCTGATTTGTGTATTGTGTAAAATACTGTCACAAAAGAGGCATTTACTCTTGTTCTCGGCCCACAATGTTTTATAAAATAGAAAGACATTGTAAGTTGACATTCTAACGATATTGGCATACGGTAATATTTCGGAAAACTGGTTAAAGGATGCGAAAATGAAAAAAATAAAAAAAATCGCTTAAAATAGTAATGCAATTATAAAAAATGCATGTAGGTGAATGTTTCTGATGCCACACACCCTGAGAAAGTTAGTGATGAGCAAAATACCACTTCCCCAATTCTTTCCAAAATCTTAATTAGTTACTTCTTCAAAAGAAACTAAAAGTTCTTTCTTAGGAGATCCTTTGTCACCATAAGACCCACCATCACAGCATATCTTGTGTACTACATTGTCTCCAGTAACAGGATTCTTCGCCAAAACATCTACATTGAATTCTTTAACCACAGTGGGAAATACGACATCGCTTTCATTGAATTTAAATACAACGCTTTTAAAATTGTTGTACTGACAGTTCTCACAAATTTTACGATTCCATCGATTTAACACACCACGCTGGCCTGCAAAATATTCTTTGCCATTCTTTTTGTAAAACGCCCGTACAACAAACGAACCTGGGTAGTCATCACATTTCAGATTACACACACGCAGGTAAAACATCCTCTTCCATTTACACCCACCATAGGTGAATTCTGGGCTGCCTTTCTTAAAAAATGGTAGTACTAACCAACTTTGACTCGGTGCTTTGACAGTTGTGAAATCGAAATAGACTTTTTTAGGGTTTGATACTTGGATTTGTGTCACCTTTTCCATATAGTAAGTGAGGTCATTCAACGTCGTTACGATGTGGGAATACCTGTTCTTTGAAGTACAGGTTGGCCAATCAACTTTGTCAAAGGAGCCTATGCTATAGGTGTACCCAAGCTGTGCCTCGATATCAACGCAGTCTTTCGTTGTCATGGGAACACCCGTGGAATTTTGAAATGGATATAACACGGTATCCATACCTAATATTTGATTATAGGATTGATTGGGAGTTGGGCCTTGGCTATCCGTTGATGTACCTAGGATATCGTCACGTCCAACTTCGCTTCTCTTTTCTTCCCGAATTTCAAAACTTGTCTCAACTGTGCTATGGTTATGTTTTTTTTGCCAAATCCAAAACATTCTATCTACATTTGAATGATGCACAAAAAAAATTGGATCGAAGGAAGCCACCTCATTTGCACCCATATCACCGTTTGCACCTTCTACCAAACCATAATTTTGCATAATTGGATTACCATTCTCATCTCTTTTAATTTCACCATCCTCATTCATTTTCGGTAAAGAGAATCCACCTATTGAAAGATGCATATCATTGTGTGGCTGTTCCAAGGAAAACGCAACCCTGCCTTGGACTTTGGCTGAACTTATGTTTGAGAATTTATTGTAATCTGTCTCATCCAAGCAGTCTTCATAACCAGATACTACCGAGTTCTTATTTTTGTAGCCATGGTTTAACCAATACTTGATGTTTTCATTCAACAATTCATCTGGAGATTTATCAAGTTTAAAGATTCTGTCGTTGTGTTTGTTTGCAGCTTCTGCAGCCGTTTTGGGATTCCTAATGCCTGAAAAAGGGTAGCGGACTGTCGTGTAATGGATAGCTTTCTTGTATAAACTGTTTTCATCGGCATCAATTTGCCTTGGCAGAGTGAAATTTAAGAGAGGATTTACTTCTTCCTTACCATCAATTATGACAGTTTTCCTGGTTAAGATGCTAGGTAAACCATGTCGTAGGCTTTCTTCTGAAGTTTGGTCCCAATAATGTAATGCCACATCTTCACCAGGGAGAACTGTCTGCAAGGCTTGTTCCACACGTAACAGATACAGGCGATGCCACGGTGGAAACAAAACATTAGCATGTTGGCAGTATCCACCCCACTTCTGCAGGTTATGTGGTGGTTTGTCTATACTTGGAAACAAAAATCCGAAAAAAACAACAAACGAATAATTTTTTATGTCCGGAGCTATTCTCTTTTTAAATGGTTCGCCATGATATGTAGCAAGCCCCCAAAATGAATTTGGATTATCTGGGGCAAGCTCTTTTATTAATTTCCAAGCCTTTAAAAAATTATTGAGATTTTTTGCGTTGTGTGGTTTTTCCAGTTCACGAAGTGACATCCGCATGCGTACCCTGTTGAAAACAAAGAAAAACAAACCAAAATATATAGCCTACCAGAGTAAATTAAAGGGGAAAGCAGTTACAATAGAGGCAACGCTCTGGACAACTATTTTAAACTGAGAAAAGCTAACACTGCTTTACCAAATTAATGCAAACACGTGCTTTACATGGATTTGGCATCTTCTTCATGATTTTCTGAACAAACACTCAAACTGGTAATTTAGGAAAATTTTATTTTTCTGATCTTAGTCGAATTCACATCCAGCGTCTTTTATCTGCACATGATGTTTTAATAGTTAGCAAGAAAATCTGCAAGGAAACACGACGATAAAAAATTTACCATGACGATGCACAGAATATCGATCTAAAAATATGAGGGCTGAACAGAAAAGTGATTTTCGTTTCTGTTCTTAGTTGGTTAGAAAGAAGCCATGCGATAAAATCAAGTTATCTACCAACATACCATAACAAGTTTTGATTACGGAATTAACTCGAGTACCGTGAAAAAATGCACTGATATTCACCTGTTGTACACTATTTAAGCATTTTCAGCACAAAGTACCGATTTGGCAGTCATTGTGAACACAGCAGTTGTTAATTCGTAGAAAAATCCATGGGTGTTCGATTGTGGCCAGCATTTAACAATACAATTTATTGAAAACAAGATCGTAAAAATAATATTTTTTACATTGCGTTGTAATAATCCGTATCGCTACACTAGACTGGTAGTAAACGGATACTGGCCTGTTTTGAGGTTGTACAAGAAATACAAAGCCTGAGGTCAAAAATACAGACAAGAAAAGTATATGTTTCTTATGTTGTATATATGTAGACCAAAAATTTGGAGTCGTGTTTTTTAGTTCTTCCTAAACCGGTTAGTATGGCTCCATACAAAGACCTGTTTTCATGAGCCGTAAACCAACCAAATCATTTTTTTATACCAACAGGTTTTTTGTATCAGTCAGATAGTAATGCTTGATACTCGCTGGTTACATCAAAGAATGGTGGCACGAGCTCTTATTGACGTTCTACTGGCTAAAGCCGAAAGAGAATAGTATCGCGAAGATTGAACGAAATAGTGGTTTTTGCTTATTGAGAAGTCTTAAACGACTGAATTCTAACTCTGTACATGAATAGATCTTTCTTCTTTGATGCAACTGTGGCTATCTACCTTGATATTGCTTCCCGCTTGTATGCAGTATACAGGCTGTTTAGTTTATATGCTTTTGGCATTATTCCTCCTATAAATCGTCATTAAATTTACATGCAAATAGCATTGGCCTTTTTTTAGCACTTTTTCCAAGGTTTTACCGAGTGTTTACATTTCGTGCGTCAAAAAGCGGGAGTATTTGATGTCACGTAATAAGCATTGCACATGGTTTCGTTTGCAGAAAGTCATCCTGTACATACCTTAAGGGAATTAATTTTCACAAGAGACTAATTTTCGCAAGACATTTTTTAAAAATAACATATAAATTTTGCGACAATGAATTTTCGCGAAGTTGGCAAGTCAATTTGTTTCTTAATTCATACCGTTTTTCGAGGACTTTTATGTAGGAGTCTGCTGAAGAGATGAAATTCACATACATATTATATGTAGTTCTAGGTAAATCAGAAGAAAAAAATTAGTGCAAATCGCCCTTTCAAAAAGCAAAATAAAAAATTCAACTTTCGCGAGAACTAATTTTCACGAAATTGACAAAGACTCGCGAAATGCGCGAAAATTTATTCCCTTAAGGTAACTACGCCGTTATTACAGTGCGGACCTAGATGTACACAATCATTTTTTTTTTGCGCATGTAGTATTTTCCTGCACTTAATTAAAACAAAATTTATGAATACTTACGTATTCAATTTTTTAAATTATAACAATATAAATTCAAGGGATAATCATCAATTATTCGATTACCGTTTTTTTCTTCACGTATATAATAAAAATAACAGAACTTACTTTGATTTCTCCATATTCCACGATGTACATCCGTCTCTGTTTCTCTATTCTAAGTAATTCGCATTGGACTGCTCATGTATATTTATTCATTCTGACACATTCCACACTCTCATGACACGACCTGGTTTTCATATGGCCCAACCTGTTTTTTACTTACTAGTAGGCAGCTTGTGAACTTTGAATTTATTTAATCATTAAACACACACCATAGAATACCAGTATTAAGCTAATAAAGTATATACACATAATTAAGTTTTTTTAAGCTGATTGTAAATATTGGAACGCATGTAGAAACCAGGTGTACAAGTTCCATGAATGAACGACACAGAAAAATCTTGTTATTCCAAGAACGCAAGTTTCAGCAATAATAACACTAAATGACACATATCAAATACAAAACGCTGTTATTAAGCATAAACTTTAGTAAATCAATATTAAAATTTCTGTAAAATGTTCAAATAACCAAATGAAAATATATTGAACCCTAAACCACTTAGCAGGCCCGTAGCGACCGGGGGCAGAGGGGGCAATTGCCTCTTCCCCCAATAATATTTCCAAATTTTTGTGTGGCGCGTGGCCTTGTGGTTATGGCGTTCGCTTCGTAATCACAAGGTCCGTGGTTTGGTCTACAGCGCTGGGAACGTTTAGCGAGCGTCCAAACCGCAGCTGCGGGTCAACCCATGCCATGTGGGTAAGCAATGCTGGCGTATACCTAATGTATACATTCAGAACAGAGGATGTGGAACAAGTCTAAAATCTAAGACTCAATCAAAATATGTCAAAAAATATACAAATTCCTAGACAACTTTTTTAAGCATATAAAAAAATAACTAGTTGACAAATCCAATTTATTTAATGAAAGCTTTCATTAAATAAATTGGATTTGTCGACTAGTTATTTTTTTTATGTGTCTATTTGTTGCACGAGTCATATTTTTCATCAACTTTTTTAAGCTCTTTCATATGAAATTAACTTTTTTTTTCTTTTGCGGGAACTTTTAACGGACGAAAAATTACAGAGTTCTACCAAATCTTTAATTTTTCCTCATAGCTTTAACACACCCCAAGCACTCAAATATTGTTGTTGGCAAGAAAATATTTAAACAAAAAATAAAGTGAACTTGATCACTCGTTGTATTGTTTATCACGGATATCTTTTAGTTGCTAATAAAAAAACTCGACAACGTTTTGATTCATTCTCTCTTTTATCTATAAATCTATAGTGTTATCCTATCCAAGTTTCTAAACATTTTTAGTATTGCTATCTTTGTTGTTTATCTAGTAATTTCCGGCGAAGTGACAAAAGTTATGTACATAAATTGAAAAAATTCCACGAAACTTCCTACACACGGCTTTGTGATAAACACATTCACAGAAATTCGACCTCTTTTTAACAAGGAGGACAAAAAGAGAAACAATAACTACAATAGATGTGACTTTTTTAAAAAAGTTTTTCTAACGCTTTTTGTGTTATGTGATATGTGATATGGTTTCCGTAGTTTCAACTTTTGTGAGCACTGTAAACATTAAACATGTGTGAACAGATGCTGTCGCGTTTTTCAACTATCAACACTCTCCTTGAGAAATTCACCAGTTTTCGTTCAAATCCTAATACTCCATTTTCCACATCCATTTCGCCGTAAATAAAAACGAAGCCGTACTTTTTAAAACGAGGCAAGTGTTGAGCATTTTATTTGGGATGCACGGTTATAAAGTAAGATAGGTGTTTACAAAGTTTAAAGCTTTATTATTGTAATTTAACTTCCTTTTCAATAAATTGCATTGATGGGAAAAGATGCTCCAAGCTTTGATCCTTATAGTAGTGATATTAAAGAGGTGCAGTGACAGAAAACGGCAAAAGTTTAGTAACTACAACCATCCACATAATCTTTGAGACAAACTAGAAATTCTATCGAAAAACCAGAAATGGCCGTTGACGCAAATGTCCATTTTTCCAACTGAGACGGTTTAAACATGTAAAAAGCTATAATTAGCCTATAGCAGCACTGTAAGGCTTCGTTCTAGTGAACTTTTCGGTTTCACTAGTTGAATTCAGAATTTCCTAAGACGCTAAAGCTGAAGTTCCGTGAGCCTGGAGGCAGTACGTCGAGTTTGAGAAGACTTGTGGTGCGAGTTTGTGAATTTTTTTTTGTCAAAAATCGAAAAGTCTCAATATATTATGTGGGTGATTGTAGATAAAAAGCACTATTACTTGTGATTGATGTTAGCCAAATTAGGATTCTTTATTTTTCAATTTGTAAAGACAGACAATATTACCCTTAATCTCAGACGCGGATTTAGACTATGTCAACCCTGTCACGCGACGTGGTAAAAAAATGGGCCAAATATTACGTTGCGGTGTATGAGAAATAATTTCCAAAATTAATACCTGTGTTTTCAAATTATACCCGGAATCCAGGGTACAAAATTCTACTCTTAGTTTGCTTCGCCTTATCTACTATATCACATACCTCACAACGCGAATTCAATCAACCGATGTTTGCCTAACCCTATTTTATGTCAGATTGTAACCATATACTTCATAACACACAAACCCTGTCAAGGTTGTTTCTAGGTATTACTATAATATGTTCTTCCGTGAGGGCTTGACAGTAGCGCTAGACGTTATAGCGCTCAAACCCTGTCAAGATTGTTTTTAGATATAACCACGGTATGTTCTTTTGTAAGGGCTTGACCGTGGAACGAAACTTTATAGAACACGAACCCTGTCAAGGTTGTTTCTAGGTATTGATAATTGGTTTAACCCAGGCCATGTGAGAGAAATTGCGCCAAGGGCAACCGAATCCCGTTGCCAAATGCCAGAGTTATAACTACTAAACTACCGTACCATTGAAAACTGCTAACTATTCTGTTACTGGCTAATTATCAGTTCTCCTTGAGTGTCTAATATGCTTGAAAATCTTTCTTGAACTCACACAAAGTATCACAAAATATTTTTCTACGATTTCTTAGAAAAGACTTGATTTTTAAAAATCTCACGAAAAGGACCATCAATTTATCAAATCCACAAATTTATTTATTGTGTGTTTACCCTTTTTCGTTTCAACTTGTTGAATTCAATTTGTCAATTTGAAATTTCACAAGTTAGATATGTTCAACTTTTCGGATTTGGCAAACAAATCAATCACCAATCAGTTTCCTTAAAATGAAAAATTGCAACTAATCCGATTCCCCGAAAGAAATTCAAATTTGAGAATTCGAATCAAAAAAGGATAATAAACAATCAAATTTGTTGAATTCACAAATCGATTTCAACAAAATAAATCCTGTATTGTCCACAGGTTTCAAAATCATGTATCGCCTGCTTAATATGTTACTTGTTTAACAAGGATATCAAAAGCCAGCTTGATTAAATTTATATACATATATATATAATATATCGTGTGCATCACATGGCATTGATTCGTATTTTTTTAATAAATTCCCTTTTCAAATCAAAGAGGCAAATAGAGGTTAAAGAGACAATAATTAAACAACCTGGTTTTAATGCAGTTTATGCTAAAATTGTATTCTTGTTTCTCATTTTTAAAACGTACTTTCTTTTTCAGGTCAGCTGTTATCAAACCATACACCATCAGCATTTTCAAAAAATTTTCAACAAGAGAGTAAATTTTGAAGGCCTAAATACTGAAATATTCAAATGCTAATATGTATTTATTGCTGAATTAATTAACAATAAACCAGTCGTTTCGGCAGAAAGTTCTACGACGTATTAATGATTTGTACCAAATACTCCCCGTATTTGCTTTAGTTCTCCAATTGTGCAGAAAAAGTGATCACGTTATAAATAATTAATTGTTTTCAACTGGCACAGCAAAAGACGAATGAAAAATATGAAAGTAGAAAAATGAGTTTAAGTTTGTAAACACTGGTTTTATAAAACCTAGAGAAACGTAAAAATCAATAAAAACAACTATTTTTGATTTATTTCGTTTTTTAAAAGGCATTTTAGCCTGTTGAAACTCCGTGTAAAGCAAATACAAATCTAGCTTCATAAAATTTCAAATCACAAAAAAAATAACAAACGACCGTTGTAGCTTGCTGAAACTGGCGAAACCAACTGAACATAAAATAATAATTCAAAGTGATTTATTTGTAAAATTAATAGGTTTTTGTACCTTTTGTACCGTTCAACAGGGTAGTTCTGTTATCAACACTAAAAAACTAATAATTTAGGTACCGCTACACTAGACTGGTACCCATTCCGTGTTTCACTAGTCTCGATAGTAAAAACGGCGACAAAAAAAGAAGCCCATTTTAAAGTTCTACCGGCCAAAGCCGTAGAACAATGAACTACTTCATCATTTAAGTTGAGCTCGTTCAGAAGTTATCATATTCGAATCGTCAAGTTTATACATAACGAGATTTGTATTCTGGTATTTCCAGAATTTTCCTGATCTTAAAAATATCCAGTTAAAGTTTTCACTGTTATTTTAGAATACTTCATATAGCTATGCAAAAATTTTATTTTTTATTTATTGATTTGTAGTTTAACATTGCAGGTTAGTTACAATAATAATTGAGAATACTCAATGATTTGTTTACCCCATAATTCTCCGTTTCCAAGGTCTACTTCAAATTTTAAAATATTTCAGGCTAATGGCGGAAATCTTCAAGCCGCAGGGCTTCTTGTTTTATATTTAATCTAATAAAGCTTTAGAGAGCTAAATATCGATAAACATCCCTTCAAAATTAGTGAAGTCATTTTTTTAAGAGTTAGGCATATAGCTAGTTAGCTAGAAGTTAAACCAAAAAAAGTTACAAATTTATCCTTTAGTCGTTATCATTACGGTAAAACGCAGAAAACAGACCAGGATATTAACGTCAACACCTTACTTAACCAAATCTAATAGTTTAAAGAATCAGATAAGTATATCACTCAAGGTAAAATGTATTGAGTTCGCTTCGTAACCTACTGACTGAGCTATCGATCCGATGCTATCTCCCTAGCACATAGTAGATACTACCTCTTTGCGATATACGACGAGGGTAAGGCGTATGTCTTCCTTACATATCCGGTTGTGCATTATTCGATGATATCTCGTTGGCACGTGTTAGTAAAAAGGTACTTCCAAAATCATTAGCTAGTAAAACTATAATTATAATACTTCTCCAACAAAATGTTGTACTGCAAAATAACAAAATGGAAATTATAAGTCATACTACCCTCTCCGAAAAAATTTTAATCTGAAATGTCAAAAAAGTAGGGTTAGTGAGGAGTAAATTCTAAACCAACAAAATTCAGTTTTGCATATTCGCAATCCCCATAAAATAGCAAATAGGTGAACAAGTAATATTGATATTAATGCTTCCCTGGGTTTGTATCCAAATTTTTCTTTTTTTCGAGGAGGACGTCTATTTGAGGCGACGTTCAGGATTTTTAAACGAACGAAAAAATAAAAACAGCATTAATGTTTCAAAATATCAAATTTTAGTTTGAAATTATGTCCAGTATGCTCTCTTTTCAAACTTTCGTCAAAATGTGCAGATTTTTATTCAGATAGAAGATGATATTATTTATTAAAAAATCCAAAGTTCATATCGTCATCTAGTTAGGCCGTATCAAAATTATACCGTCGCCGTTATGGTCAGAATGCTGATTTGTGTATTGTGTAAAATACTGTCACAAAAGAGGCATTTACTCTTGTTCGCAAACATGATTGGTCGGCAGCCCACAATGTTTTATAAAATAGAAAGCCGCAAGTAAAATTTTAAGATTTGACAAAGTCGACATTCTAATGATATTGGCATACAGTAATATTACGGAAAATTGGTTAAACGATGCGAAGTTGAAAAAAATAAAAAAAATCGCTTAAAATAGTAATTCAGTTATAAAAGAATGCATGTGTGTAAATGTTTCTGATGCCACACACCCTGAGAATGTTAGTGATGAGCAAAATACCACTTCCTCAATTCCTTCCAAAATTTTAATTAGTTACTTCTTCAAAAGAAACTAAAAGTTCTTTCTTAGGAGATCCTTTGTCACCATAAGACCCACCATCACAGCATATCTTGTGTACTACATTGTCTCCAGTAACAGGATTCTTTGCCAAAACATCTACATTGAATTCTTTAACCACAGTGGGAAATACGACATCGCTTTCATTGAATTTAAATACAACGCTTTTAAAATTGTTGTACTGACAGTTCTCACAAATTTTACGATTCCATCGATTTAACACACCACGCTGGCCTGCAAAATATTCTTTGCCATTCTTTTTGTAAAACGCCCGTACAACAAACGAACCTGGGTAGTCATCACATTTCAGATTACACACACGCAAGTAAAACATCCTCTTCCATTTACACCCACCATAGGTGAATTCTGGACTGCCTTTCTTGAAGAATGGTAGCGCTAACCAACTTTGACTCGGTGCTTTGACAGTTGTGAAATTGAAATAGACATTTTTAGGGTTTGATACTTGGATTTGTGTCACCTTCTTCATATGGTAACTGAAGTCATTCAACGTCGTTACGATGTGGGAATACATGTTCTTTGAAATACAGCTCGGCCAATCAATTTTGTCAAAGGAGCCTATGCTATGGGTGTACCCAAGCTGTGCCTCGATATCAACGCAGTCTTTCGTTGTCATGGGAACACCCGTAGAATTTTGAAATGGATACAACACGGTATCCATACCTAATATTTGATTAGAGGATTGATTGGGAGATGGGCCTTGACCATTTGTTGATGTACCAAGAACATCGTCACGTCCAACTTCGCTTCTCTTTTCTTCCCGAATTTCAAAACATGTCTCAACTGTGCTATGGTTATGTTTTTTTTGCCAAATCCAAAACATTCTATCTACATTTGAATGATGCACAAAAAAAATTAGATCAAAGGACGACACCTCATTTGCACCCTTATCTCCATTTGCACCTTCTACCAAACCATAATTTTGCATAATTGGATTCCCTTTCTCATCTATTTCAATTTCACCATCCTCATTCATTTTCGGTAAACAGTATCCACCTATTGAAAGATGCATATCATTGTGTGGCTGTTCCAAGGAAAACGCAACCGTACCTTTAACACTTGCTGAACTCGTGTTTGAAAATTTATTGTAATCTGTCTCAACCAAGCAGTCTTCATAACCAGATACTACTGAGTTCTTCTTTCCGAAGCCATGGTTTAACCAGTACCTGATATTTTCATTCAACAACTCATCTGGAGATTTATCAAGTTTAAAGTTGTGTTTTTCTGCGATTTCTGCAGCTGTTTCAGGATTTTTAATGCCTGAGAAAGGGTAGCGGACTGTAGTATAATGGATTGGTTTCTTGTAGAAACTGTTTTCATCGGCATCAATTTGCTTTGGCAGAGTGAAATTTAAGAGGGGATTCACTTCCTCTTCTCCATCAATTATGACAATCTTCCTGGTTAAGATGCTAGGTAAACCATGTCGTAGGCTTTCTTCTGAAGTTTGGTCCCAATAATGTAATGCCACATCTTCACCAGGGAGAACTGTCTGCAAGGCTTGTTCCACACGTAACAGATACAGGCGATGCCACGGTGGAAACAAAACATTAGCATGTTGGCAGTATCCACCCCACTTCTGCCGGTTATGTGGTGGTTTGTCTATACATGGCAATAAAAATCCGAAAAAATCAACAAACGAATAATTTTTATGTCCGGAGCTATTCTCTTTTTAAATGGTTCGCTATGATATGTAGCAAGCCCCCAAAATGAATTTGGATTATCTGGGGCAAGCTCTTTCATTAATTTCCAAGCCTTTAAAACATTATTGAGATTTTTTGCGTTGTGCGGTTTTTCCAGTTCACGAAGTGACATCCGCGTTCGTACCCTGTTAAAAAACAACAACAAAATATATAGTTTATTTTTTCAAGGGCGTTTATTTTTACCAGAGTAAAGGGGAAAGCGGCTATAATAAAAAGTAACGCTCCGTGCACTTATTTTAAACGGAGAAAGTCTAATATTTCTGCTGCCAAATAAACTCCAACACGCGCCTTACATTGATTTCGTCTCTTTTTCAGGATTTTTTGAACGGATAGTCAAGCTGGTAGTTTAGGAAAATGTTATTTTTCTGATCTTAGTCGAAGGCAAGTTACATGGGTTAGCAAACTATGGAGATGGAAGTGTTGAATTTCAGTTTGTAACTGATGCAACAAAAAATATTTTTTGCTTTGTCTGTCGTTAGCAGCATCTATGTTCAACAAACTAATTTTTGTTTGAAACCGCTGCTGAATCATTATTTTATGCTAAGAATGCACATGGTGTATTAATAGTTGGCAAGAAAATACGTATATATGCAAGAGTCGTATATCGCGTTTTGATTGTTTGTAAGGAAACACGACGATATTTCAGATTCGCAGCATCCCTAAAAACGTTAACATGAGGATGCATAGAATATCGATGTAAAAAATATGAGAGCTGAACAGTAAAATGATTTTTGTTTCTGTTCTTAGTTGGTTTGAAAACCATGCAATGAAATCAATTGATCTACTTATAAATACGATAACAAGTTTTGATAACGCAGTTACATAGAGTTCATCATTTTACATACCACCAGTGGTTAGGCCGCGAAAAAATGCACTGGAATTCACGCGTTGAATACTATTTAAGCATTTTTAGCATAAAGTGGCAATTTGGAAGTCATTTTGATCACAGTAGGGAACTTGATTATACTACAAGTTGCTAACCCGTGCAAAAATCCACATGGTGTTTGATTATGTGCAGCATTTGACATTACAACTTATTGAAAACAAAATCGTAAAGTCTGCATATACCTTAAGGAAATTAATTTTCGCGAGATTTCTTTTTAAAAAAATTAAATTTCGCAATAACGAATTTTCGTGAATTTTGCAAGTCTAAATATTTCGCGGATTTCGCGAAAAATGAATTTGATGACATTTTTTTTACAGTTTCTCAATTTATATCGTTTTTCAAGGACTTTTATGTAGGAGACATAAAATGAAGATTGCCGAAGTTAAAATTCACACATATTATATGTAGTTATAGGTAAATCAGAAGAAAAATTTTAGTGCAAATCGTTTTTCAAAAAAGAAATCCAAATTTTGCGAATTTTAAGAATATCGAGTTTCGTAATAATTTTCGGCGGAAGTTATTTCCGCAAAATTGACAGAGACTGGTGAAATTTGCGAAAATTAATCCCCTTAATGTAGCTACACCGTTTTTACAATCCGGACATGCAGTATTTCTTTTACCGCTGACACTCCCCTCCACTTAATTATAACAAAATTTATGCATGTACTACCTTGAAGAATTATTTGCGGAAGAAATTTGTGCGGAACATTTTTTTGCGGAATTAATTTCGGTCATCCGCAAAAATAAATTCCGCAAATTTTTTGAAATACTTTATGCGTAATGAATCGATCTGTTGACTTTGCTTTGATAGTGACGAAGAGGAGTGGTCTGTGGAGGACGATCCATGTAGAAATATTTTCGATATTTCCAGTGGCGATATTTGATCTTACATTTGTTACAGCTTAGTATTCATTGTTTGATATTTTGATGAAAAATAGAGAGATGAGATTCCATAAATCGGATGTTTCTCATACACTTAGGTACTAAATTAGGTTTTTCCCGACTTTCGATTTACCAAATTTCTTGCATCCGCAAAAATTTATTCCGCAATATCTTTTTTGAGGTCGCTATCCGCAAAAAATTATTCCGAAAAATATGCCTTTTTTTGGGTCACTCATCCGCAAAAATAAATTCCGCACAAATTTCTTCCGCACAAATTTCTTCCCTTAAGGTAATTCAATGAGGCTAAAAATAATTTTTAAATTATAACAGCATAAATTCAAGGGATGATCATGAATTATTCGATTACCGTTTTTTTCATCATGTATATAATAAAAAATAATATAAATTACTTTGATTTTCCCATATTCCACGATGTACACCCGTCCCTTTTCCTTTATTCTAAGTAATTCACATCAGGTTTGCTCATGTATCTTATTCATTCTGACACATTCCATATTCTCATGACACGACCTGGTTTTTAATATTGTTGTTGGCAAGGAAGTATTTAAACAAAAATAACGTTTTAATTCATTCTCTTTAGTTTTAATGTATCCAAGTTTCTAAACATTATAACAGTATTGTTAATTTTTGTTAGTAAATTTAGTAATTTACCGCGAAGGACAAAGGTAATTACAGAAATTCGACCTTTTTACAACAAGGAGTACAAACATGCGATGAAACAATAACTACATGAGAATTCTTTTTATACACGTGTTTTTAAAAGTTTTTATTTATTGTACTTTACTAGTAATACAGGTAAAAAATCTCGACTCCTGGAAGGGATGTACTAATCAGATTAAAAACCAATGCGGGTTTCGGTCCGTTTTCTTGTTGATCCATGATAACTTTTCGAATCGCATTGCCTAGCGCCGGCGATGTTTTATTTAAATTTCTGCCCTATCAACTATCGATGTTAAGGTAGTGGCTTACCACGGTTGTAACGGGTGACGAAGAATTTGGGTTGGATTCCAAAGAGGGAGCCTGAAAAACGGCTACCACATCTAAGGAAGGTAGCAGGCACGAGAAATACCCAATCGCAACTCGGGGAGGTAGTGACAAGAAATAACAATATGCAGGGTTTATATAGGCTACGCAACGAGAATGAGCTAGCAGCGGCAGTAATTTCAGCTCCAATTGCGTATATTTAAGTTATTGCAGGTAAAAAGTTCTTAGTTGGATTTCGTAAAGGGACAGTTCGTCCGCCGCAAAGTGTGCACTGACTGGTTTGTTCTCTTTCGCAAAGACTATGTGTGCTCTTTATTAAGTGTGCGTAGGATTTACGACGTTTGCTTTGAAAAAAATAGCATGAGCATGGAATAATGGAATAGGACTTTGGTCCTATTTTGTTTGGTTTCTAGGACCGAAGTAATGATTAGAGGGAGAATTGGGGGCATCCGCATTTCGTTGTCAGAGGTGAAATTCTTGGATTTACAAAAGACGAATAACTGCAAAAGCACTTGCCAAGAGTGTTTTCATTAATGAAGAACAAAAGTTAGAGGCTTGAAGACGATCAGATATCGTTCTGATTCTGATCATAAACGACGTCGACTAAGGAACAGCGGGCGGTAATGAACGACATCGTAGGCACTTTATAGGAAACCATTGTTTTTGGATTCCGGAGGAAGAAGTCAGAAGGTGGCTTCGGGATCTATCTTTAAAACAGATGACTTAAAACCCTAATAGTCAACTTTCACTTGACTAAGGTAAAGGGTTGGTGAAGTGATATGTTTTCGTCGAGGCAGTAAATTGTGCTACACCACCCTGCCTAATCAGCGAAACACTAATACAGGCGGGCGTGCCAATGAGATAGATCGAATGTCCAGCAGAAGCCTAAGAACTGGGATGTACATAGAACGCACCAGTATAGAAAGTTACAGAAGTCTTGGCTGCAGGACTCGGAAGGCACAATGGAAAAGATCTTGGATGATAGCCTTGAGTACGGTGACAGGCCGAGTACACGTCGGAACGTAGCTGATGTTGAACGGGTATATGAGGATATTGAGGATTCGAGACAAACTTATAGAGCAACAGTTATCTATGATGATGGCTATGCATGACAATTTCTGAGGCAGTTAAACGCGCCATAGACAACACCAATAAAAGAACAACGGCTTGACTGGACGGATGGGCATTCACCACGTTCAAGTAAATTGGGATAGAGAATCTTAAAGTGATTGTTTATCTCTGATGGGCGTAAGGCATACTTCTGCAGACCACCGTTGTTGCACTACCCCCTGCCAAAAAGATTTCGAACGCAAGTCCGTAACTGGCGATCTATTATGATTGGATCTCTGATGGTACGTATTTATGCAATGATCTTGGACGGTAGGCTTCCTGCCTATGTCACCCTAAACGCACGTCAAATAGGATTCGTTCCTGTTTTTCGCAAAACGAGGAAATACATTTTTTTACATTTATGGCCTTAATTACTGCGATTTGACATGTTTTCGATAATTTTGCCACATTAAAGGAGGGGCGAACTGCGCGGGCACGGCTGCTGATTGAAAATTCATGATGTCAGAGTTAATTTCAAAATACGCTGGTCTGGAATGTTCTGTAAAACATCTGTTCATAGGAGTTTGTTACAAAATACAATTTTTTCTTTCATCCATGAATGTGAGTTATTTTATAGTTCAGTATTTTTACACATTTGCAAAACTGGTGGTTATAAACAATATTAGATCTTTCTGTATTGTGATGGCCACGCGTCGATGATCACAGTTTTATTAAAAACAATACACAAGTTAAAGATCAAAACAGCAAAAATGCTATTAGTTGAATAACACGACCAAAATATTTTTATTTTTATTACTGCATGAGTAAATATAAAGAAAATAAAGATTTGTAAACAAAGCTGAAACCGTTGAACGTACGATTTGTTGTTGAAAGTTTCCGGTCTGTGTATTTATCGAATTTGGCGCCATCGTATCACAACAAACTTCATCGTTGGAAGCTGGAAGTATGTTGTGAAAAAGCGAACCAAATTACGAAAAAAATGTTATTATTGGCTATGACAGATGTTTATAAAGTTCCAAGATATATTAACGAAGGTTATAAAATGCTGGAACTACGGTTGTATGTAAAATATTTTGGGTTATCTTCAGTTAAAGATCTTATTTTTTATGTTTCTTGGTAAGTACATCTTAAAATTGTTTCTTCTGGCCACATACAGCCATGAAAACTTTGTAAAAATGTTGCTTGTAAGGAATATGGATATTCAGTTATGAAACATAGTTATTTGTGTGTGGTTATAGTAGTTATTTTATCAGATTTTAGGATTTAGAAGTTTCTTCATTTTTGCTTCCTCGCTTAAGGATACGGTAACCCCCTTTAGGGTCATTTTTTAAAAAAAAAAATATTTTTTTTAATTTTGATTCTTTGGCATATTTTCCTGATATTTTTAAAAAAAGAATAAAAAATATTTATTGTTAAGAGGGATAAAATGAGAAAAAATCTATTTTATCTTTTAGTATTTGCAATAGTGTGCTCAAAGTTTAAAATTCCTTAAATATATTTATTCTGTATGATAATTAAAGAGAGTTATGCAGAACGAATAAAAAATTGCATCTCTACATATAACATAGGAAACGTTCACACTTTAATAATCTATACAAATTTATTATTAGTTATTATCTATGCCTTTTTAATTTATTTATTTATTTTTTTCGTTTTTATCTTGGTATGTTATGTTATCATGTTGTCTGTTTAACAATAACAAGACCCAAAGTTCTGCGAAAATACTTTACCTTTAATATTAAATAAAATATTCATGAGTTATTAATTATTCATAACGTTTAAGTGGGTGTAACATTTCTTCCTCATGATTTTGCAGGTAAAAGCAAAGATCTTTGATTTGCTTTTTCTCGAAATAAAATTTTCAGTCGTAACTGTATATATTTTTGTCGAACACTCCCCTCCATCTTGTCGAAATTGTACGAAAACAAGTTTGTTGCGATAATTATATCTTTGGCTACAGAACTTTGCTTTTTCTAACGCAGAAAGTGAGGAAATATCGAGTTATTGATCTATCAAGCTTAAAAACAGATAAATCAGTCAGAAAACAGCTATTATAACACAAAGATGCTATATTTTCGGAACCACGTGTTGTTTTGAGTAAAAAAAGCAAAGTTTTTTAGAGCTGAATAAGAGCTTCGTAATCATAATTTTTTCAACGAACAAAAATTTTACTGCGGGGAGTGTTCGACAAAATGAACTGAAAGGGTGAATTTTTGAATATAATTTTTTTTCTCCTTTTTGGATTTTTTTTATGGAAATATTTTATCATCACTCTAGAGATAATTTATTTGGCTTTCAGAATATATATATTTGTTAGGGTTAATATAGCGAGCAGAGGAGATATTTTAAATATACTGAGTATGTGTCTCAGGGGGTTACCGTATCCTTAAAATTTATTTTGTGGCTGCCACAAAAAAGTTCTCTGTTCGCCTCTCCTTTAAATATTGCGATTCACGAAAATAGATTGCATTTTGCGACACTATTATTGCGATTTTGAGCAAAAAACGCAATAATTTATGCCATAATAATTCATGTCCGCAACAATTTATGTCACAACAATTAACGTTCGCGACAATATGCCCGAATGTTTTATGTCCGCAACGATTTGTGCGATAATAAATTATGTTTGGCAACAATTTATGCCACAATAAGTAATGTCCGCAACAATTTATGCCACAATAAATTATGTCCACAACAATTTATGCCACAATAATTAACGTCTGCAATTATTATGAAAATTAATATCCGCAACAATTTATGCCACATTAATTAATATCCGCAACAATTTATGCCACATTAATTAATGTCTGCAACAATTTATGTCATTAAGGTAATACTGTTTTTCTACAGTTTTAATTAGCATAATTTCTATTGCCAGTGTTTCGCAAAAATTAATCATTGATGCAAATTTGATTTCATACATTACTTTGATATTTGGACAATATCAAGCATTGTTTTTGGCACACAAGAATGACGATTTCAAATTTTACCGGACTCAATTTGTGGAAACACCAAAATTCGCAAGAATAAGTCCGCTTAAAGGAAAAGTGAAATAAAATGAAGAGAATATAGTATGCTTTTTATGTTGCTAAAAACGTCAGTTTTATTTACATCAATAAACAAAAGAAAAACAACAAAAACAAAAAATGCGTGACAGTACTTCTTTCACAAACGATACGGGACTGTACCAAATCTCTATACAAATGGTTAGGATTCCTCCTTATAAGGCTGTTACTTCTTAATTTTCTTGTTGATTTTGTCCATTACCTTGGTGAGTTCTTCCCACTGGTTCATATTCAATGCTATACCTATGTAGATAAATAAAAACAGCCCTCTAAAATTTTTAAATATCTATCTCTTCTCTTCTCTATATTAATAATAGCCGTATTCTTTCCGTCTGTCCGTCCGCAAAACACGTCGTGGTACGGGCACACGAAATGCGATATTTTAAGGACGGGCGACCCCGTGGATTTTTCTACGGGTTAACGACTAGATAATAACCTTTTCAGTTTACAATGTTTTGTTCAAAAAACTGAATCTTGAGATGATGAACATAAATAGCGCACCTTTTCTACCCGGCTTTAATTCTCCGTCAGCTTCATAGTATTCCCGAATGTTTATATATGTTTGTCCTTTATATTCACTGATCGAAACTTTCTTTTTCTTGCCAAGCTAAAAAGTAAGAAAACATTACGTTATTGCCCTGTAAGCACTTTAATGTTCTGCCAGTACTTCATGCTTCGGACGTAAATGTCTGCTGATTCAACACTTTAAATAGCATGCTAAAATCGTAAAGGAAACGTTTCACAGAAAACACCGGGTAAATAAGACAGCTGTTTTGGTAGCTATAAAAAGTTTATTGTCACCTTAAATGGCATAGCTACAGATGTTTTATTTCACACCTATTTAAAAGAAGGACCCAATAACAGAATCAAACAAGCACAGTCAAAGTCCTTACATCCCAGCTGCTGGCATCGTCATCGCCATGTGAAGCGTTATCTTCTTTTTTAGCAGTCTTCTCTTTCTACAACAAATACGTTCCTCATTATAGTAGAATTTAGGAGGATTTTGGGTCACATTTTAGCAGAAAACACCAAAAAGTGTATAAAAAATTACATAATTTAGGATATTTTGTTAAAATTTTTGAGCAAATGAAGTTACTTCCTCTCCTTATTTAAATGTCAGAAAAGCTGTTCAATTCGATTTGTGGTAATAATTTATCAATCTTTTACAACGTAACAGAAGGTTACTATTAAAAAAATATGTAATAATCTTTTGAATCAATCTTTTGAGTCAAAAGATTAGGTTATTTAGGAGACTGTAGATGTGACCACCCTGATAGGCACTGTAAGGAAGAAACTGACTAAATGAGCAGCTGGTCAACCAAACAACCATTTAATCAAACCATAAAAATATAACGTATGCTTTGTTATAAGTTGTAACTAAACTCAATTTTTTTTAATAATAACATTAGCCAAGCTAAGGCTTATGCTAATAATATTTCAATTTTAGGAAAGGGGTAATATTTCAAAATACAAGTCAGTTTACAATATCAGTTATTCAAAAGCAAGATGATAACAGGGTTCCCACGCTTTTTTCAAAACAAAATTTGAGAAGATTTAAGGACTTTTGAGAAGATTTTTGTGATTATTGAGAAGCTTTTGTTAACAAAATTGAGGAGATTTTAGGAGAAAAACTTGCACTTGTAAAAATGAAGGAACACACAGACTGGCATCTCAATATTTTCTTAAGATAACTAAGAAACTTTGCTTCAAATACAAAAAAAGAAATGTTTGCAGGTCACAGTAACCACAAATTGTGGTCATTCAAAATAAATGATATAAAAACTAGCATATATAAAAAATAACCAAATGTCAAAATTTTTTTACACAGATTTAAGAAAAACTAAATTAAAAAAAAAATAGAGAGCATATGAGGAGAATTGAGGACACCTTTTAAATTTAAGGAGATTTGAGGAGTTATAAGGAGGCGTGGGAACCCTTTAATAGTTAATACATGTTGATTAATACATATTGTATTAATTACGAATTCAAACTTAAAAAAATGATCCACAATCTGAAAACAAGCTACTACATTTTGAAAAAACGACTCATCTACACTAAGTGGAAATTTCAAGCAAAATAGGTTAACGCAATTTCATTGGCTGGCAGAAATTTCCACAGATCAAATAGAGTTTCTGGCAGCTGTTGTTTGTGCAACATGCTCTGCCAGCCAATCAAATAACTTGATTATCTTGCTTTACACAGAACTTTTAGTCTATAGTACAGATAGGCTTAAACCCTAGACAAAAATTTGAATATACCTTGTTTTTTCTCTTGGACTGTTCGACATCCGAGTCAGAATCATCAGATATAAATTCTTTACTTTTAACACGCTTTGACATGTTATTCTACTATCTACTTATGAACTAATAAAGTTATTGCTGAAAAAACAACAAAGAATGAAGGATTAAAATAAATAGATATATATATTTAAAGTACAAGTTCAATAGAAAAAAAAGGTGAATCCACATTTATTAATATTCAATCATGGTTGCAATGTTTCTAACTAACCGAGTAAAAATAAATTATGTTACAAAGAAAAAAAAAGAAGAAATTTTTAAGAGCAGTGTGACACAGAATAACTTTCATGCTTACGAATTTCCGCCGACTACAGAAAACAAAACATAGAAATTCACAAAACTGTAAAACCATCAACAAGCCAACAATAAAACAGAAACTCAATGATTAAGAACTGTATTTCCATTTCATATTCTGTTACACCAATCCATAAAAAAAAAGCTAGTAAAAATATTTGGTTTATATATATATATATTTCCATTGAAGACAAGAACAAAGTTTTGCTGGGTAGATCGTGTAAACAATTTTCTTTTTGACGTCCACTTGCTTCTCAAAAGGAGCGCATTCGAGATAATACCCGATTAGTACCATTATTTTAATGGTACTAATTTACGCATGTAAATATTTTTTGGACCAAAAAAAAAGAAAAGAAAAAAAGAAGTAACGTTGTTAGTGTTATCTTTTTTTTACGAAATGTTATAAAATATTTTTGAAGGAAAAGCCTTTTATCACGAAAACATTCACATATGATTTTGGCATCAACATTTTGTTTTCTTTTTATGAGCGATATTGCGCTCTTTCCCACTCTCTGAAAAAACGAATTATTGGCATTTTTTGTTGTTTTTTGATAGGAATCTTGAATAATCTCACATGTGCATAATTTAGTGAATTTGACCAAAATCCGCGAAAAATCTGCGACAAGCGCATAAATTAATACCATTAAGGTAACTACATTTGACTAACAGTTTAATTACAGTTTTCATGGAGAATCATCAGTAGTTTGTACATACGAACTTCGTATAGCGAAACGAACGAGCTTTGTTATTGTTAATTTTGGAGTAAAAATACGTGATAATATCCCAATTAATATAAAATTATCTGAAACATTTCGCGAAAAAAGAAGAAGGAAAATCACCATTGAGAATTCTTGAAACTATTAGGAAAGCTGACACAGTTGTCTAATAAAATACGTAAAAAAAACTAAAACAAAAAAGTAATATATTAGGAGTACTAATTTTCGCGAATTTCGCGTTTTTTGACCATTTTCGCGAAATTAAATGCCCGCGAAATATTTCGCGATGTTAAATTCGCGAAAATTAATACCCGCGAATTTCTTTTTCAATTGAAATTTGCGAAAATTAATACCCTCGAAAAAAGCTAAATTTATCAGGTAGAGATGATAAACAAGACAACCTTAAAAATACCACGCATATATTCCCAAATGCGTTTGATGCATTCGACCATAGCTTATGATTAGTAAGAAAGTGGCAATTTTGTTAGAACATGCGTTTTAATAGCTTCAATTTCCCATTTCGGAAGGTTTCTCGTGGAATGCAAAGTTAATAAATTACATTTTTTTATTTAAAGTCTACTTCCGCGAAAATTAATTCCCGCGAAAATTCGAAATACAAACAATTCGTGAAAATTAATACTCGCGAAAAATCAAAATTTCTTCGATTCGCGAAAATTAATACCCGCGAAGTACAACTTTTTTTGACTCGCGAAAATAAATACCCGTGAAAATTAGTACTCCTAAGGTATATATAAATAAAAAAGTAAATTCTCATTTATTATTTATTTTTCCGAGTTAATTTTTATCAACATTTTGCATTACCTGTTTTCAAGAATTTCTTTGCCTCCAGTTCTGTTTTGTTCTTGTGTTAGTTTATTGCGAGAATAAAAAGGATATTCGGTAGGATATTTAAAGGTTAACGAGTACATTCTCTTGTTGAAAAATACTTTATTTTAAACCAGGAGGTTCGAGGCGGAATATTGCTTTATTAAAAGGCAAACACACCCACTAAAAAATATCACTTTTGTAACACCTTGATTGTCTTACAGCTTAAGTCAAACAAACTTGAACAAGTTTTTTAGCAAAAAAGTGTAATATTGCATCTAAGATACTTCAGCATGTGCTGAGATAAATTTTGACACTACGTTAGTGTTTCTCTGCAAAATCAACTGTACACATATTTGCGTAAAATACTTCCCATCAATTTCTGTAATACATTTTTCAAGAATTCTTTCTTTGACATCTTTACCATATACAGTAAAGTTCACTGACAGCAATGTTTTAATCGACAGTTTACCTTAGACGCATCAAGAACACTTTTACAAAAACGTTAAAATACAAAGAC